>CM074435.1:21311836-21724336 GCA_037101425.1 Elopichthys bambusa
CTGCTCGCCAGTTCATATAAATCAGCAATTATACTGCATTTGTTAAGTGATTTCAGTTACGTAAAAGAGTGTAAGGGCTAAAAAGGGACACAAACCTGTATGCAATGCATCGACAGATGGTTTGCATAAGGCATTCATACCTCAGTCGGGGAGAAAGCTTGAAGAGGAGGGGGTACTGCAGTATTTTGTGCTGTGCAGTTCCCCGACGAGTCCTCTAGGTGGCCTTTGAGCACCGCTGAGCTTCAACTGCAGTGGGATAGCAAGTAGAAAAAAGCCAAAGAACCAACACTGCACCAGACAGAGAGAAAGGGAGTTAGAGTGAAGGTATAATGCAGACGCACTACAGCATACTGTAAGACAGAAGAAAAGTAGCGTAGATATGGGTCAGTTCTACTTCCTTCTCATAGTAGTTAATGTATTTATTACTTCTCTTTCACATTGTTTCTCTAAATTGAATAATTTATGAATGAAGAGTCATTTACCTTTACTGCAGTCATTCCTTCGCATTCCCCTCAGTGGCCGTAACCTGTTCTCTTCGTTTTTCCTCTCTCCTCGCTCTCTGTCGATATAGTGCTGTTGTCTTTTATAGGCGTATCTGTCCTTACAATCAACCCCCATCCCAATGGACATGCACACTTTAATATACTTCCCCCTTATCCAGGCACACACACTTAACAATGATTTCCCTATTTAGTGGGAGCCTTTTTTTTTTTTTTTTGCTTTGTCAGCACAACTTTTTCCCCCCCCAGTTTCCTCTCAGTTTCAGTTTTTCCTATTCATCATTTTATTTATTTACGCATTTGTGTTCCCGTATAGTTATTTATTTCACCAACATAAGCTTGTCATATTTAAACACCTTACAAAAACACCATTGGTTTAGCCAGTGTTGAATGCTGGGCTGCAGAGCCAAAGTGTTTACACTTTTGTGGATTTAGTTATATATAATTAAATACTATAGATTGTAACAGCAATGTAATGCCTGCACAGTTGTGAGTTGATTTTTCAAATTATTATAATTTTTTGTGAGATTTATTTTAGTTTGTTATTTATTTATGACTCTCAGTTGGATGTCTGGTATATATATATATATATATTTGGCTCAACTATATTTCCTTTGCTTATACAGTCCTTAGCTTTAAATGATTAACTGAAACTGTCCATGGTGCTGAAAGGAGAAACCAACTTAACTATCTTCATTTAAATAAGCAGCGAATCCGTTTATCTTGTTCCGTATTATTCAGCCTCTCTGCGTCCTACGGTTCTCACTCTCCTGTGATCTTTGTTGTTTCAACAGTTAATCACAGAGGGACATAAGGGAAAGCAAGAGAAAGAGTGAGCTGAGGAGAATGGATAAGAGTGGATAAGTAATGAGGGAAGACAGTTTGACAGATATGTATGGAGCAGCCGTGCAGCACAGCCAAACAAGAGAACAGATATAGGAGAGTTATTGGGAAAGCAAGAAAAGACAGCACAGCAAAACATGGGAGGAGGACATTTGTCTGTAAAACTCTGACCCTTGTCCACTGTTTTGCTGGGCAATCTAAAAAATTGCTTTATGTAGTAACTTCTAAATTAACTAAATTATCTGGTTGAACATGACTGAATCAATTGGACTACATTAGGTTACACTAACAAAAGTCATTTTTGAAGTTTAAATCAGGTACAAATAGTTATACACTTTTTACAGTGTATGACCCCAAGAGAAAAAGATAATAGCTTCCCTGCTCCATATTTCCAAAATGGGACATTTTGATTGGAAAAAAGAGTGGCAATACTCATTTAACTACAGCTAAGAAGTAAAAACATTCAGTTTTTAAAGCACCTTCTTGGTGTAATGCCATAAAAATATGAGTCGGTGTTTGTGCGTATATAAGAGGTTGCGCGAATCTAACCCTTTTTAACAGAATATTGTCAATTTGAAGATTGCATACTCAAACAATTATGACTGCAACAAAGGTTAATACTGTACACTGACTGTACTGAACGGTCTGCATAATATTAGCGCTGCCCAAAGAGAGACAGCGAGAGATAGTGTAAGAGTTAATGCTCTGCAGTCTTTTCTCCCTATTTTGTGTAGCTCAGCAAATAATCGTTCTGCCTTTAGCTTTTCTCCCTCTTCCTCCCACCCTTCCTCTCGCTCTCATTCTCTTCCTTTCCCTCTTTCTATTGGATACGCTGAGAGCATGGTGTGGGGAGGGGGGTGGCTGTGAAACATTCAGTCATTTTCATCTCCCTTCGCTGTAATTGAGCAGAGTGTTTTAGTGAATTGAGGGACATGAGAGTTGAGTGATGGTAAAAGATGGAAATGGAGAGATGGGTGGGCATTTCAGAAGAGGAGGGGTCTCGTTCCTGTTTATTATTTGACACTTGAATGTATATTGAACTCACTACTTCATTAAAATGCTTATCCCATACACCTGCATCAACATTCATCTAATTTTGTATGCTTGGCAGGGTCGTCACTAAAATTATACAATTTTTATGGACGGGTCCTTTATTTTTCAGGCCCAATGAGTAGACTATACCATAAAAGACCTTAGTATTGCCTTATATTTGCACTTTCTCCAGAATTTTAATAGGAATTTGACCATTGCCGTTGTATTGCACCACCTATACAGAGCTACATTAGTGACTGGTGCAAGAACTAATGATGTGATGAGTTAAAAGCAGGTTACTTTTACCAGCTTGATGATGTATAAAAGTATGAGCATCACTAATTTTCTTTTCTCTTCTGCTCTCCCACCGCAGGCTCCTCCTCCCCCCCTCCCCTCTCGGTTCTCTCTCCTCCTCTCCCTCCCCCTGCTCCTCTATGCTCAGTTCGGTGTGTGTCTCCTCTTTCAAAGGGCGCAAGGGTGGGAACAAGTCGTCCAACAAAGCATGTTACAGCGCAGACATGACTTGTCCTTCAGACAGCGAGAAAATAGTGATAAACTGCGGGGGGGTTCGGCACGAGACTTACCGCAGCACACTGAAGACGTTGCCTGGGACCCGCTTGTCCTGGCTCACGGAGCCAGATGCGTTCAGTAACTTTGACTATGACCCCAAATCCGACGAGTTTTTCTTTGACCGTCACCCCAACACCTTTGCTTTCATCCTCAACTATTACCGCACAGGGAAGTTGCATTGCCCCAACGATGTCTGCGGTCCTCTCTTCGAGGAGGAGCTCGCCTTCTGGGGTATCGACGAGACGGACGTGGAGGCTTGCTGCTGGATGAACTACCGACAGCATCGGGACGCCGAGGAAGCGCTGGACAGCTTCGAGACGCCCGAGCCGGACCCCCCAGAGGACGACCCTGCGCTAACGGGTGGTGCGGACGGGGACTTGAAGAGGTTGTGTCTACAGGAGGATGGTCGCAACACCAGCTGGTGGAGTATCTGGCGGCCCCGCATCTGGGCGCTGTTTGAGGACCCCTACTCCTCGAAATACGCCAGGGTGAGTGAGTGTATCGGCATTTTTCGAAATATACTTTATTAAACGTGTCTGTATCAGTTTGTGAGCGCTTCATGTGAACTTGTAGTATGGCATTATCGTCCCTGTGATACCTGTTCAGCTACTACACTCTATTTCTAGTATACACGGTATATACAATAGGACTGTCGTACTTAGCATGAGCTGGTAAGTTTTAAACTTCTGGAAAGTTTGTTAGCTAACTTTGAAGAGAAAAGGACTCAGGTTCGTCAGGTGACTCTTTCTCAGTCACTCTCTCTGAAAATGCAGTATTTTGTCTCGCTGTCACGCTCTCCACGCGCATTATTTGGCGGTGACAGCACGGCGTCTCGAGCTCTCTGCATGCGCAGTGGGCACCTTTTTAAAACTTACATTTTTGGCTCTGCTGTTAATGTAGCTAAATTATGAAATGTTGAAAAAAAAAAAGTTTGAAGAACGTTGTTATTCAGTTACTCAGTTTCATACTCGGCTTTTTAGTCAAGAATACTTTATTCTGGTTGCTCGATCACTGCATTAAGCAAATATTTCTGAATAATAATGAGCGGCAACGCTGGACTACTGGCTGGTTTCCTACGTAGATAGTCGTGTTCAATCTTTCCGCTGTCGCTACAAGCTAATAAAACATTTTCCCTCCCAAATCAATATATTTAATGTCCATTTATTTACTAAGTATGCGTGTAGCAAGCCAAATAATATACAGCCAGTCTACACGCATTCATATCACAACCGCCAGTCATTGCGCATGCGCAAAGACGATGCACATTTCGCTGTTGTCCATACTGCAGAACGGTACCTGGCAGACCCCTACGATATTGAACGTCAGGATATTTACCCCGAGGTGTACACTATTGAGTTTTGGCTATGAACATTGTATTACCTTGCAGATCTTGAATGTTGTTTTATGTTAGAAGAATGTTTCATCAAAGTAGGAACAAGTGGGAAAATAACTGCTTATGCCTGAATGGGTGCGTCTCATTCAGATCCCTTGCTCCCTAGGTCGTGAATCAGTATATCATGTACATGAATTCGGGCACTGGTAAGGACCCTGACTCACTACACATTGGGACGGGGCCATAGCTGGGGTGTCTGGGACCTCGGTGCAGGTTGTGGCTGTGGGTCCCCCTCAGTTGAAATCACGGGGGCCTCTAGAATCGTCACCACCTTTTGCCCCATTAGCGATGGCTCTTTCCGGCGACATGGCAATGTCCTCATTGTACACCGTCTCTACCGGCAGTTATGAACAGCAGCAGCACAGATATCTTTTTGACATCTATGTTATTTAAAAGTACATTATGATAAACACTTGGATTTTTGCAGCGTTTTAGCCGTGAATAAATTATAAATGTTAGCTAGATTATGTTCATTTCCTGTTAGCTTTGTATGTTTATGCTGATACATATTTAAATAACTGTTTGTTTTTTAAAACATCTATCGCTTGTCATTATGTGTAGTGATTTTGCTCACGTGATTTATGTTTCGCGCTTCAGAACTTCCATTAAGGAAACATAGTGAGCATTGATGCTCCCTGGTTTTCACGGTGAATTATGGGAGTTTTTAGGTAGCGAACGTTTCAGGGCACTGGAAGGATTTTGCGATTGAGTAAGCCCTTAAAATGGCCGACTCCCTGATCAGTGCCCTGACTACTGAACTAGGGAGCTGAATGAAACGCACCCTATGATAGTAAACATGTTGTCATGCTTGCAAACCATTTAGTCATTTTGTCCATTTTGTACCTTTTATTGGGTAAATGACCCATACCAATGTTTAACCAGAAAATTCTAGCTTATCAAAGCAAGTTACTGGTATCAGGTTGTGCTTAGGTAGGTATCCACATTGGGAGCACAGGATATTCATGGTATCCCAGGAACTAGAGATTCCCATGAGTCTTGCTTTTAACTGAAACCGTTTCCTGCTTACTCAGCAGAAGCCCCGTATGTCACTGCCACCACAATCACCTGATAATCACTACATCCTACCTCTCACACCCAGAACTGAAGCTTAAATGGGTGCCACCATGCTTGTGATCCCAATTTTGGGATAATGAGCATAATAAGGTCATATGAATTCATAAGCTTTACACAGCCCAATTAGATTCACCAAACTATTTGCTTGCCATTTTAAGTGAGTAATCATATCATTTTTTCCCTGTCAGACAATAATCGCTATCATTAGATACAAATCTGTAACGATTTTAGGAAAACAAAGTCACTTACTGACTCTTGTGGTTTAAGAGATGTTTCAGCTGGAGCACATGAAAGGTAATTCACCCTTTGGCTCTCAGAATGTCATTCACAAGCTAGTGAACAGCAACCATTTATCTCTTTTATCAGCGCAGGCTGGTTATTTAAGATATTTATCTCCCTCGTCACATCTGGGTCAATAGATCATAGTCATGAGCAGTCGATACATACTTGCTTTCTTGAAATCCCCAGGGTTCCATTTAACTGATCAGTTTTCCTTTGCATTGTTGGCTGCATTTAATTGCAGAATTGCTCTTAATGCATTTGAAGGGTCTGCGATTGTAAGTTACCCAGCTCTTCTCACAGTTCTCAAGGGGAGGGAGAGATGCCGTCATCGTTTTACTGCGTTGTCATTGAACGGAGGTCTTTTATCAACCGTGACACGCATAGTGTTTTATTAGCGGGCTGCTGTATGGGTGCAGGGCCTCGTGCCGGATTGCTAATCATCACTTACAACCTCCATGTCCCTTTCTCTGGCTGTGCTATAGCGTAACACTGCGGCGTCTCATACTAGCTGACTGCGCGCTGATTTCTGCTGCAGAGCAACAGAGGCAGAGCCTGTGCATTTGTGTATGTGCGTGCAAGCAATGCTGTTAGTCACTTTTTTTAAATGTAAAAATATGCAAATGCATGCAAGATGTATTATCTTTTGGCTAAATTTTTAACTGATTCAGTTTTTATTTCAAGCACTTATGAAGATAGAAGGTGTCTTCAAAGTAAATGCTGACTTTTAAAAGACTGTAGTGTCGGGCACCATAATATAAATAGCATGAGTATCTGAGTTGATCTATGGAGTCTGGACTAGGACTCTGTGCTCTCTCTCTCTCTGGTTAAATCCCTGGTTTAAATCGGATGATCTAGTGAGCCCATACATAAGTGAAGAGTTGCAGCAAACCCTGGCTCCTTATTGGCCAGATTAGAGGATTCAGATAACAGTTAACTACAGTATCGTTTGATTCAAGGTTTAACTTTTTGATGCAATGAACTCCAAATATGATCCAGATGATCCCCTTGAGACACCTTTCTTAAACTATAAAGGGCAAATATATTTTCATGTCTCACAATTTATATTGTGAAAAAGTATTATAAATCTGTCTAAAAATCTCTTTTATTTTATTTTATTACCATTTTAATTGTAGAAAAAAAATGTAATAAATATGTTTAAAATATCTGGAAACTATTTACTTTCTATTAAGCAGACTCTGTATTTTTTCTACCTTTTTATTTTATTTTATACTTTATTTAATTTTACAATTTATATTGTCCAAAATATTACAAATATGTGTAAGATATCTGGAAATATTTAGTTTCTTTCAAGTTTTTTCTACCCAGTATTATAGTTATTATATCTTATTTTACGATTTATATTGTGAAACAAATATGATAAACATGTGTAAAATATTATCTAGAAGATATTTTGTTTCTATTACATTGACACTGTATGTCACTGTATGTTGACACCATTTGAGTTATTTTATTTTATTTTTTATTTTTCTACACACTTTTGTGGCCCCCTGGGGGCCCCAAACTCCGGTTTGAGAACCACTGATCTAATTGACAATTGTCACTATCGCGTGATTTGTAATTGATGTGTGAGGAACTACTAGAGCAAAAGGTGCATCACTTGGAGAGAAGACACAAAAGACACTTTTACACTGGAGTTAGGGCAGATTAATACAGGAAGAAGTAATAGAGATCACACAATAAAGCATCCTCAATGACAGTTACCTGAGGAGCAAATGCACAGTATGCAGAAATATTGAATGTCTTTACTGTTGTTCAGTATCTCAGGCTTGAAGTCGAGCACATGTTGTATGGATGAATAACAACCTGCGGGTGCATAGTCATTCACGTGCAAAATCCTATTCGATAAGGATGAACAACTATTAAATGAACTACAGAGCAGTGTTTCTTAGCAACAGCCCGTAGTCAAAATAATCCCGCTTTGCAGTGCTCTGTGTACTTTGTTCCCACACGTAAAAATATATATGCAGAAAGCCGTTAATTAACGTCACAGTTCACCTTGCTTCAGGTAGATAATCCAGTGTGTATTTAGAAATGTATGTTTGTTTTATCGCTTTGCATTTGTCATGACATTCATTACTAAATGACTGTTTTTACATGCGTTATGTCAGTAGATCAACCCCGGAGTGCCCCAAACCTTAGTGAGCTCCCTAACTAGACAGCAATTGTGGCCGTCATATCGGCATGCGCACCTATGTTTGATTGTACTGTCACCAGGAAAAGTATGACGTCACTGCTGGAGCTGTCCAGTGCTGAAAGGCACAATGAATCTCCGGAAGTTAACGCTGATATAAATAAAAGAAAAAGTGCACTGATAATTTACATTGCCAGTACTTTCATTCTAATCTAATTCTATTCTAATCAAAGTAAGTGGCTTAACAAAATATTTAGTTTACCTTACCAATATTTCATTTCCACAAATAATATCCCATGTAGCATACAAGCAAACAATAACCACCCTTTCTTAAAAGACAAGGAATCTAAATAAATAAAAAAGAATCACTAAATAAATAAATAAAGGGAAAACTAGAGAAAAATGTCTGCATTGCCAGTACTGCTTATTCTAATCACAAGTGGCTTAACAAAAACTGTTCACTTTACCAATATTTATTATGAATAATATCTCATTTTTAGGTGTAGCATATGGCAAATATTTGACCGACCTTTATCTAAATGACCAGTAATTTGAATAAATAAAAAATAATCACTTAATTAAATAAATATATTGGGGAAGATTTTGTGGGAAAACTGGAGAAAAAAAAAAGTCTTCTATTCTATTCTAATAATATCCCATTTTTAGGTGTAGCATACCGCAAACATTTGATTAACCTTTATCTAAAAGACAAATAAATTAAATAAATAAATAAACTGGGAAAAGAAAAAATAAATGATTGGAATAGGTTTTTCTCAGTGCTTAAGTTGGATTTCCCAATAGCACAAATGTCCCAAAACCATCATATAGTGCTGTCTCCCCACCAGGTGTTTGTAAACAGTTAGCAACACTGAATGTGCCAAAAATAACCTTAAATGTCGGGACTCCAGGGACCTGAAACTATTTGAAAAGTGTGTCGCTCCTTGCGTGCAATGGAAAATGAATATTACTTCTTGCTTCTTTTGCAACGTTTGATTTATTCATTGCAAACACGTTTGAAGTGCATCCTCAAGGGCCGCATAGACCACAGCAGCCCTCTGTGTACAACACATTGAATATGATTGGATTCCTTCAGATACTTTCCTTTTAACCGCAAGCTTTTTCTTCTAAAATGGGCTTGTGTTTATCACTTCCTTAAAAGTATCAATTACCTTTGGGTTCCCTGTAATGATCACGATCATTTGTAACCCGAGTTTGTCTGCCTGCAAATCCTTCTTTTCAGTTGAGACCTCTTTTGGCACCCGTGCTCACACCTCCAGTCTTCCCCCACTGTTATTCTTCTACTTTTACTACATCTCTAAAAATAGTAAGAAAATGAGGAGATATGTGGGACAAGATCTCGCTTCTTCCTGCTCTCAGTAACAAGCAGGGTTTTTTCCTCCTGTACTGTTCATTTACACAATACTGGCAGCAAAAGCTTAACCGAGCCACCAAGGCAACCTGGTTTTATGCGGTATCTGTGCCGCACATGTCTTCTAGCCACACATTGCAGCGGCAAAATGCATGATAATAAAGCTTATTGAACCAGTCACTCTGAGACCAATAAATCGGTGAATAAGATGTAGAGCGCTGGATGAGCTTGAATCTACAGTCACAGTGTGTGCGTGTTTTTTTCCTCCTCAGTGGTTGCGGTCCAGCTCGCTGGTAAATGATTCTGTTCAAGTTGCAGCGTATTTGCTTTTACAAGGCATCTTCTCTTGGCTCAAGTGATTTTGCTTTGGTCCTTTCTAAATATCCCCCCCCAACTAGACTACAGTGAGCCGGTCATTCACCCTGAAGTCTAGTCAGCCAGTGAACTCGTATATGCAGGCATATGCGGTACAGCGCTCCTACTTTGAATTTTAAATAGGTGTTGAAGACCAGCCAATGTCAGAGCCAACAAGTTATCAGTGTGAAACCACCTACATTAGGGGTTTTTCATTGCAAGACAATTACACTGCCAAAATAAGCATAGAATAGCCAGCAAGGTCCAGAAACCCTGCTCATTTTGGTTCACCTCTGCACCACTTCAGCATTTTGTTCACAGGGAAAATGGAAAACCCTGTTCCCTCGAGCACTCAGTGGTCACAGGGGAACAACCGGGTAAAAACAGAAAAGAAAAGCCTTGTATTCCAGCCCTATACACCTCCCAGAGGTCCATGTGGGCCTAACGGGACTTTATCTCTTTTGACCTACGGACATCATTTTTATTTATTTTATTTATTTATTTATTTTATTTTTTTTCTGTGTGTGAGACTTCTGATTCATTAGCTGCTGTAGGTAGGGTGACCAGATTTCTCATGGTGGAATACGGGACGGGTGAGCAAGGGATGGGCAATATGACCATGATATATTTATTTCACGATATATATATATATATATATCTATTAAGCAGACTCTGTATTTTTTCTACCTACTGTTAGAGTTATTTTATTTTATACTTTATTTAATTTTACAATTTATATTGTCCAAAATATTACAAATATGTGTAAGATATCTGGAAATATTCACAAAATTATTAATAAATAAAATAAGGTATTTTTGTTTTATTAACATTAATGACAAATATTGAATTAGGCTACTGTCCCTTTAAGACCGAATCCATGGATGTAATATAGTGATACATATCCTGTTTTCACCCACCTGTTTACGTCAACTTAAGCCATGTATTTACGTGAGATACTCCACACAATGGACATTTTGACAACTATGTGTGCATTTGACCATTCAGGTGCAAGGAGAACTGATTTCGCGCTGTCTGAGAGAACTGGCGCAAGCGCGCGCGCGAGAGAGAGAGCGTGCTTCTATGCCCTCATTTATCAACGGTGCGTACAGACGGATTTGTGGGTAATGAGTGCGTAACAGTTTCACGCAAAGTGTGGTATTCACCAACTTGTACTTATACGTAGAAATGTGTGAAAATATAAGCACACCTCTGAGCATGCTTATGCAGAGAATCTAGTGGTAGAATAGCGACACTACACATAAAAAGCATTTCACAGTATGCATTTAGCAATCCACATATGTCCTGTGTTTCCTTTAATTATAAAACACTCAATTTATAATTTGTCTAGTTTTAAACACGATGCGTAATTGGTGTCAAACCCTATAAAAGACAGCTGCGAAAAATGTTTGTCTCAGTGCTTATCTTGCGTTATTGGAAGACTTGGCAAACAATGCGCTCCGCAGACATCAATTTATGAAATCAACTTATGTAATGTTCTCTCAACATTTTCAGATGTATTGTATTTGGCTACTGTTAATGAATAATATTCACTTTTTGTTCTAATATTTACATTTTATTTTATTTCGTGCTGATCTGCTTGGCGAGAGCACAGAGTGCTCTCTTTGCCATTATTGCGGTGAGGAAAAAACACAATCACGTGATTTTTAAAAGGAAGTATTGTCACCATATATGGTTAATTGGAGGCGTTTCCGAATGCTAATGACCGTGAACGTGAACAAGCATGGTACTTACGCACATGTGGGATTTATCAACAATGATTGCTTACTCATGTGCGTAAGACGTGCGTGCACACGTTTGATGAATACGGATTTTCTTGTACTAAGGCACATTCTAAATTTCATTCATAGGACAAAATATAGAACCTTTTCTATGCACTGTTGATAAATGAGGGCCCTGGTCTGTGTTATTCAGCACAATTTCGCCTATCCCGCCTATCCCACTAATCGATAACGAATTGTGATTGGATGGTAATTTTGTTCTATGACGAATTGATTGTGCTGTTCTTGCGTGACAGAACACTGCTACTACTACTCGTTCCCTGATCACGCAGTTGTAACGAAATTTTAGGAAAGATGAAATACAGGACAAAACATAATTTTTTCTAATAAGTCGGGACACTAAAAATAGAGCTGAAATACAGGACGGTCCCGGGAAAAACGCGACGTCTAGTCACCCTAGCTGTAGGTAAATGACTAGAAGACTAACAAAATGCAGTAAGCGGTAAAACCATTTGTGCTACAAACCAGTGTGTTTGTGATTACAATAATGAATTAAAATAATATGATAACTTAAAGCTGCAGTCCGTAATTTTGCCTTTTTGTCGCCATCTCTGTTTGAAACCTGCAATTGCAGTTGTTTGCGGAATTATTATCTTTACGTGCGTTGTGCCTCGGCACGATTCCTCAGCGCGGATGAATTGCTGTCAATCACCACATCGGTGTGGATACTGTACTTTGGAATCACAGAACGTAGTCTTGAAATATGACCAAAATAAGAATTTTCACCGGAAAATGTCATCTGAACAAGTAAGTAACATGTCTGCCACTTTTGTTCTGACTGCATTACAGTAAATTGCGCTGCCAATGCGGTGATTAAATCTAACGATCGCTTAGCTCAGATCACGTTAAACCGTGCAAATTATTATTATTGTTATACTTTGTTCTCAAATTGTTAATGTTACCAACATCAGCATTGCGTGACTGTGTATTTAGTGTGTATTAGCGTTACCTGTAGATATTTATTTCTGTACAGTCCAATCTCTAACGTTAAACTGACATACAATCCGCCATCCAAATGATAAGTTTAATTATTGCAGCTGCTGTGAGAAAAGGCAATAAATGATCCACCTCACATGCCATATAGCCTACTAGCTGGGACTTGTTCTTTATGTAAACAGACGTGACGCAATGACACAAAGACAAACGGCGACATGCTCAAATTTCCCGCGGAAACCCACCAGTACAACTCTTATTATAAAGCATTATTATAAGCTTACTGTTGTGATTTGGGCTAGGGTAAGGAGGTAGTTTTGAACACTGGCTGTTTATGTACTTGCTCAAAAATTTATTTTGGTTCAATTTTAACCCCAAAAAGTTACGGACAGCAGCTTTAACAAATACCAGTTTGTAATATAATTTAAAATAACTGGAACCGGCTTGTACCAGAAGCCTTGCACATTCAAGTTAAAAATGGCTGCAGATGCTTTTACATTAAAAACAAGACGGATAATTGTTTGTCTCAGATTATCCACAATCTTGGATTTATTTATTTTTTACTTACCTTGGTGCAGTCATTTGCCTTTTGTCTTTGAATTGACGTTTTTTGAATCATGACTCTTACAAAACAAAAATAATTTCCTATATAAAGGACTTTTTTTTATACTATTCTTAAAAGAATAGTTGTTATTAGAATGTTATTAATTTACTCACCTTCATGTCATTCCAAACTTGTATGACTGAATGTTTCAACTTTCCACAGAAGAAATAACTTCATATAGGTTTGGTACAGCATGAAAGTGAGTAAATGATTTTCATTTGTGAAAGTATCCTTTTAATGCTGTTAGTGATACTGACAGCAACAAAAACGGACACCCATTCCCAAATGGGAGTGAAAACATTTATTTGGATGTCTGTGCTCATGGCGCATGAAAATATATATTCAAAACAGTCACAAGAGGGACTCTGCGGTCTCTGATGGAAACGGCATATATGACACACACACTCTTTATTTCTCTTTTTCCACCCCCACCTCTCCATTTCCCACCAAATCCCTTGCATTTTCTCAGGCACACTCCCACAAGACTTCATTTTTGCACAGGGCAGAAGAAACTGATCTATGACTACAAATGAGAAGGAGAGTTAGAAAGGGAAAGAGAAAGAGAGGGTTAGTGAAAACAGAAAGAAAGAATGAATGAATGAATGAGGGGAGGGAATAAGCGTGGTGCTGTAATGTATCATGTCACTTTTATTTACTATATACATAGTATGTCCTTGTTCTATCATGCTAATCCCAATAAGACACTGCCATTCCATTACACACACACACACACACACACACACACACACATCAGACTATTACTATGAAACACGATTTTTTTTTTTTTTTTTGCCTGCCAGTTTCAGATAATCCTTTTCCCTATGGATGTGGCTAGATTACATGTTCGTATGTCTGTGTGAGCGCACTGGAACCGAGGAGAGAAAGAGCAGTGCTCATAAGATGCTGATGGTGGTAATACTGCAGCATGCTGGATGAAGGAGCAAGAAAGGGAGAGGGGAATTGCAAATGAGAAAATGAGGGAGTAAGACTGAATGAGAGCAAAGATAGGGTGGTAAATGGAGAGATGACGCTCTCGTTGGAGATATAGAGAAAGAAAGAAACAAAAAAAAAAAAAAAAAAAAACCAGGAGCACTGGGCAATGAAAGAGTAAAGATGGCTGACATACTGTAATGTTAGCTGATTGGCATCAAAGATTTGTGGTGCGTCTCAATCAGCTCCCTAGTTCAGTAGTCAGGGCACTGATCAGGGAGTCGGCCATTTTAAGGGCTTACTCAATCGTAAAATCCTTCCAGTGCACTTAAATGTACGCTCCCTAAAAAGTCCCACATTGCACTGTTAAAACCAGGGAGCATCGATGCTCACTATGTTCCCTTAAAGGATTAGATCACACCCTCAAGCCATCCTAGGTGTATTTGACTTTCTTCTTTCTGATGAACACAATCAGAGTTATATTTATAAATATCCTGACGCGTCCAAGCTTTATAATGGCAGTGCACGTGACCAACGAGTGTGAAGCTCAATTGTGGTCGATATGTACCCTCGATGCACAGTTTTGCTGAAGGCGAGCTCTGCAGAAGGCTTATTCCTGACAATCAAAGTGGCATTACCGCAAATGTTTAGGGTCCCATTTGGGACAGGGCCTAAGATAAAGTAAGTAGCATTCAGCTGGTCATATGATCAGATCTCAACATGTCGACCCCCATGAGGCGACCCGCTAACTATAAAACAAAACATCTTTGGTCAGTCTGATTGTCAAATCAGTCCTTGGCCAATGCATGATTTTAAACATGTTTTGAACAGTATTATTACTTTCCTTATGTGCAAAACTTTCTAATAAGGTTAAAATGACCAAGACAGCTTGCTAATGCTTACAGAAACTTAGTAAAGATGACCAGAGTATGAATGAAAGATAAAGGGTTATATGATTACAACAGGCTCTTTTTTTCTGAGAACTTTTACACACACAGACTGTAACTGGACATTTCATCCTAAAAGTGCATTTGCAAGTGTTTTTTAAAGTAAATTAATCTTGTTTTAATGATGTTTACTGAGAAACATATTACTCAAGTTTTACTGAGAAACAATAATACTGATCACCTTCCTGAAAAAACCAAAACAAAAAAAAAAACCTGGTTTGCCGGTCTTAGTTGATTTAAGCTCTAAAATCAGTCAACAGAGATGAAAGTCCAGGAAACCAGTTTTAGTGGGTAGGAAAATAATTGTTTTGCAGTGTGTTAAAGGGGACTTATTGTGCAAAATTCACTTTTGTGTGTAAACAACCAGCCTATAATGGTAAAAATCCCCATAAATCATAAACAGTCTCTCCAAATGAGCAGTTCCTGATTTCCCCCTACTCTTACGTAAGCCCTGCCTACGACTGGCGACGGAATCTGCCTTATTAGCTTAGCTCCTCCCCTGAGTGAGCTGTACACAGTCCACCATGTTTATCTCCTCACCAGAGCATTTAACAGCAGCATTCAAGTAAGAAATGTATTCTTATTAAAGCTACTAAAGTTATTTAATCAAGAGCAGTGAGTGATTTTCTGTTTTTCTTTTGTTGTTTGGTTCATATTAAGAACGAGTACAGCAGTAAGTTTTGTAGATTATGCTGCTGTCACTATAATACATAGATCTAATATACACATGCGATTACTTTCCCTGCTGTTTATGTTCACAGACATAACTGACTGTTTATGTGAATTTTGTATGTTTTTGACATTACCTGTATTTGACAGTTTAAATGCAAAATAAGACGTGTAAGAGAAATCATTTTAATACCCACCGGACACCTTTCTGTGTGCGTGCTCTGGGTGTGTGCGCTCAGGAAACCATATATCAGAAGTTCAAACTGTTACGGTTTTAAAACGCATGCAAATAATTAACTTTCATGATGACGAAGAGCTGCAATGTCACATGAGCGTGACTGCAATAGAGACAGATGTATCCGAGGCACAAGTTGTACACGCTCCACCCTCTTCTGGAAAGCGGGGTGGGGAGCAGCAGCTCATTTGCATTTGAAGGCACATGCACGAAAACAGCATGTTTTTCCTTCCACACAAAAATGCATATTTACAACATGATATAATAAATTATCTGTGGGATATTTTGAGCTGAAACTTCACTGACACATTCTGGGGACACTTGAGACTTACATCTTTTGAAAAAAGGGGCATAATAGGTCACCTTTAAAGAGTTCTGAGATAATAAAATTGACTCTTTGGTGAAATTGCTGTAGGTGTATGTATGTGCACTTCCACATCTGGGTGTTTTTCTTCTTCAATACTGTATGCGTACATTGTGCGTCTCTGTGCATTTGGCACTAGCTACTGCATGCTAGCTTTTAGCATTTTCTCAGAGCAGGGCTCTCACTTGGATTAAGGACAAAGGCACAGGCACTCTATCATCCCAGCTAATGGCATAGAGTACAGAGAGAAGGAGAACACTGCCAAACTATGGCCCAGACCGGGAGAGAGAAGTGACATGCAAGGAGGAGAGACTGTTAGAGCGATGGGAAGAGACTGGGAAAGAATGATTAAAAGGAGCGCAATGATGAAGAGAGGAAGGGAGGTGGAAAATTTGCAAGGACAAATGTGTGTAGTGTACTGCAGTTATCAGGATCGAATACTAAGCAGAAAAAATGCTGTGCTACTTATTTCCTCTGTTTCACCTCGATGGAGCGAGTATGTGTGGTTTTGTTTATGTCAGGGAGTTAGATGGTTTTTGCATGCGTGTTTGTCAATACTTCAAATGTGCGGTACATGAGCAGTTTTGGACAAAGAGTTAGATAATTTGTAGGTTCAATATCTAAACACAAGTGGACAAAGAAAATAAAGAAATATAGTATATAATAAATATGTCAATATATGTACTATATAATTTTATAAACTATAATAATAATAATAAATATATTGCATTTTATTAATACTAATATTGTGCAGATATTACTCACCTTAAAAAGTAAAATAATCATAATGAATATTGAGACTGTAATTAAATACATTAATACAAAATTATTTATTTATTATTATTTATTGGTTTACATTTTTTGTGTGCAGAAATTACACACAAACCTAACATGGGATCTTATATTTATTGAGAATGATAATATAAATATTTTTATATATTCCTATAGAAATTCTCTTCTTTACCTCTTTGTTGTAGCCTCAGCATTTCCAAAGGTTCTTGGGAAATGTATATGTGGATTTGAGAAAGAGAATGTTAGAATCTGGTGGGAATGTGAGTCACTCTCTTGTCCTTCATTAGGCAGAGACCCTCCGTGTTTTTATCAATGAGAACCAATGCGTCACCCCCACACACATACACACACAATAAAAAAAAACACTTAAACTCAACAGTAGATTTTCTCTCTTTCACTCTCTTTGTCTATATCCCTGAGCTACTTCGATCACTCTACATCAACTACTGTTATGCAATATACACATCTTCAGTCTCAAAGGTTCATCTTTTACTCTCCCTGAGCTGTCAATCACCACACCACAATCCACACTCGCACCACAGACATGAGGATGTTTTCTCACACATATGCAGTCTGTACTGCAACAATGCAACTCTTTTGTACAAACGGTTAGAGAAGATGCTCTTCGGATAATCTCACATAATGCTGGAGAACATGAGAACATCAGATGGTTTTACTCAAACTTGTGGAGTTCATGCAGCTCAAGTGCTGCCTGCCGTCATTAAAGCAAAAGGTGGACAAATCAGATACTAAGATTTTCTAAGCGTTTCACTCAAATTGTTATTCTGATAATAGAATTTGCAATGACAAGTTTTGTGTTAATGCAAAATGCATTTTCAGTAGTTCTCTCAGACTTTTTGGACATCACTGTTGGAAAGAAGTAATCAGATGGATTGTTTGTGTATGTCTGTGTTTGTAAGAGCCACTGTGTCTGCTGCTTTTCTTTTGCGCTAATTTGAGAGGGTTCATTCCATTCTGTCAGTCAGTGACTGTAATTAATCTGTTAAAGTGCTGAGCTGTTTGTGTGTATGAGAGAGAGAGAGAGAGAGAGAGAAAGCTCTGCTTCACTGGCACAACTGACCTCTGCCTGTGAGTGAGTGTTTATGTGTAAGACATAATAACATCTGGCTGTATAGGATATTGTTCCTTAGCTGAATGAAGCATGTTTGCTATAATACATGTTGATGTAACATGAGAGTGTTGAATTGCAGGGATTGGTGTTGAAATGAATATCATATTGGTTTTGCCCTGTAAACACTTTGAACATCAATTCAGTATTTGCTTTAAATCATACAAGAAGAATTCAGCTTGTAAATTTATATATATGTACAACATAAATATTAGTACTGTATGAATAAAAAAGGCCTAAAAAACATCACTTATGATCGACAATTATTATGTTCACGTTTTACTTCAATATTTCTTCTTGTTTCTTTGCAGCAAGCATGCGTTTTGAGTGAAAGACTTGTATTCTGATCTTTGTTTGTTTGTTTTTCTCTTCTCTTGGACAGTGGGCTTCCCTTTATCCTTCATTTATTCCAAATGATATGTACTTACCAAGTCACTGTATGCTGCCATTAACATCATTAAATTTACTTTAGCCTCTGGCCTCTATCATTATTTGTGTCCATGTGGTGGTTATCAGGAGGATCCAGAGAACACATGCCGCATAACCTTGGTGCTTGGGTTTGCTTCTGTCTGTGCAGTGTGTCTGTAACTGAAATTCATAGAGACCTGGACTAACGCTCCATCGTCCAGCACTCAGAAGGCATGTTAGTTGCCGTTTATAAGTCTATTCTTCTTGATTCTGTTAACACTTTTTTTTTTGTTTTGGCAAAGGTAGTAGAGAGCGCAGGAAGTTATTGGTGAAAAAAAAAAGTGGAATAAAAGGGGAAATCAGACATGTATCACCTGAATGAGTACCAAGACACAGTGTGTCTGAAGCACATGCACTAACTGCTAGGAGACGGCTACATGATGCTTGATTTTGTTGACTTTGATAAAGGGGTAATTTCACAAGCAATCAAATTTAGCTTGAGACAAAAGTAATGTACAGTAACTTGTAACCACTGTAACTTGTAGTTTGGCCTACAAGTCAGAAATAAGATCAGTATTATTTTTGTATGATTTAATATATTATTGTAGTATTTATCTTAACTTTTAGTTTGTTGCTTTTGTCATTTTTATTAGTTTTTGTTTTTTTATTTAGCTTTAATTTATTTTTATTTCAGTTTTAGTTTTACTAATTTTAGTACTTCAACTAATTTTTTTTCAGTTAACATTAACATGCAACATTTCCATTTTCCTATAAAGTTATTGTAATGTGTTAAAGTTTGTAAAACTTTATGCTGTTCCTAGTACATGCATATTCTTCAGAAGAATCCCAATGTTAAATACATTATGGAAATGTATTTTTAATATGCTAATCAGACCCTTTGTGGCAGAGAAAAAGTCAAGTAAGGTTCGCTGCAGCCTGCGGTGGACGCCGCCCACATCCAAGTGTGACGTCAGAAGTCACGCCATTTTCAAGACTCCACACTAAACCACTTCACCAGAAATCCCGCCCTACAGGTAATTTCATTGGTTACAGTGACAGGTAGGTTTAGGGATCAGTGTTTGGTGTAAGCAGTCAGTACTGTGATTGACATGACCAATAAAATCTTAAGAATCGGCTGCATGGCGGTGTGGGCCTGGCTTCTGATGTCAAACTTGGATGTGGGCTGGGTTGGATGTCGAAGAACTGCATGTGCTCATTTAATATGCCTTAAAGACACAACAACAAAAAACTGGACAATTCAAGTGAGATGGTGGAAAATGGTTGTGAAGAACCGTTTTTGCTGGGGGGGAAAAACCCCATAAAGGCCAAATTGACACTGCACAGACAGATGTCTACCAACGTGAACAATCACCAGATTGCAGTACGTCACTTCTCAGATATTCCACGACCCGACAAATGCTGTTTGAACATGTTCGATCGGCGAAAACAAGTGCCAACAGACACTGACAGCCAGGGGTAGCAAACTGATCTGACAAAAACCAACAAAGTGTCTGTTGTTGTTGGTCAGCGTCTGTTGGTGCGTTAAGTGGATCTCAGGGGAAAAATAACAATAGAAATATATATTTGAGACCCCCTAAAATGTGAAAGGATTGATGTAGTATGAAAGTACTACAGAACTACTTTTTCGCTCACTCTCTTTCATATGTATTTTCTCTCTTTCTCTGGGTGGTGGAGGTACCAGATGCTGATCCATTGGGGTTCCAGGGCTCTGGCCTTCTCCCCACCCTGGTGTCCTGCCAAATCTTGAGAGAGAGGGACATGGAGATGGGTTTAGGGTGGAGCACAGCTTGTCCTGCTCTCTTCCCAGATGGCTGTTGCGGCAGAACTCCCTCTCTCTCACTGTCCACTTTTTCTCTTATCTTGTTTCATTCATCTACTGTTTTTTCTCATTCAATCATATTATGCTTCTAATCAAACGCTATCACACATACACTAACGCTCTCGCACAGCCTTGTTCATGTAAACTCAGCAGTTCAGCTGACAGCAGGAGATCAATATGAAAAGTGTAATGAGAATGGCCTCCGTAGAGGATGACATCACACACATACACCTCACAGCAAGAGGCAGTCCTGCATGTTTTATGCTAATAAGTGATGTCTAATAGCGTTTTACCCTACATCTACTTCTGAATTTCTCTCAGGTAAAGCTTAATGCACTGTAAAAAAGATTAAGATATTTTTCTACCAGATCTGACTTTGTTTTTAATAAAAAATTATGTTTATTGCTGTAACCTAAAGCAATTAATTTAATTCAGTCATATTAAAATTGAAATGATTTAGATGTTACCACATGAAGTAATGTTTTTTTTTTTTGTGTGTGTTTTTTTTTAAATAAGGTGAATTTAGGTTGTCTTCTCAATGGCAAAATCGGTCCCAATCACACTTAATTCACCCTATAATTTGGTAAAACATTTTAGGTAAATGCGCTTTATGATTAGGGTCCGCACGTTAACATTGGTTAATGCATTAGGTCTCATGAACTTATGGTGGCCAATTAAGTTGTGGAAACGTGATATATGGCATGTAGACTGTGCAGCATATATTTTTTAAAATATATTATATTACTAAAGCTACTCCATATTATTTTTTTTAATAAAAAATAAGAAAACATTATTAATGAGAGAGTGCAAATACAAAATATATCTTCCAAGCCATGTTTGACTTCACCCAAATACACTTTCATAAACCAAAAATAATGATTTATATTTTAGAGCTGTCGGGACAGATTTCACTGGAAATTGTGTATATATATATATGCCCTTATGTCATTCACCTGTGTCTGTCATGTCATATCCATACACAGAGAAAAGTATCTTTGGTAGTGGGAAGCATGAAGATGAAAGTGGTTTTTAGATTTTAGAACGGCTAAGGGGTGTTGTTATAGACCAATTTGGAGCAGACGTCACAGTTACATCACAGAAAAACAGCGGTAACAAGTGGAGGAAAATGGGCAAAATCCACAAAATAAGAGATGTTTTGTTATGCCTTTGGATGTCAGAATGAGAATGCAAAAAATATAGTCTTCATTTTTATAGAATACCGTTGTTGAAGACGCTCTTTGAAGCTGATGAAACCTGCAATGATTAGTTTACGATAAAGCATGAATTTGATGTAAACAGTAAGTCTACATAATATTCACATATGCAGTTCATAGGAGATATACATACATAACAGTTACAAATAATATTTAAACCTATAATATTTTACATAGATAACTTTTAAACATGTAACATTTTTATCTCACAAATTTGTCTTTTTTCTTGCATTTGCATGTTTAGATCTCCCAGTTTATAACTCGCAATTGTGAGTTTATATCACAATTCTGAGGGGAAAAAAGTCAGAATTGTGAGATAGAAACTTGAAATTAACTTCTTTTATTCTGTGGCTTCCACAGACTGCTACTGCAGAACTGTCATTTTCTGCCACCAGGTTGGCTCCACCCACAAAAACGTCATCCCTGTTTGCAAACACAAAATGGCCCAACGCGGAACCAACGGCCCCCCATTGTTTGAAAATTTCTACCTATATATAATATTGTATATTCATAAAATGTATAAGAGAAGAGATGAGAACCACTGGTTTAGATTAATTAAGGCTATATAGTATAGTATTGTTCATTGTTAGTTCATATACCTTCATTTGAACCTTTTAGTTACCTTATTTTTTTACAGTATGGCTTTATTACTTGATGTAGCCATACGTTCTCATGGTTAGCTGAAGCATCATTGTAGCTCAGACATTACAATAATACAGTAAGAATCCATAGTACAACCTCGCGCTTGCCAGTTATTTCCCTAAACCCTCTTTCTCATCCCTCCCGTTGTAGCTGTTATATCGCTGTGCCGTGTAGGTGTGTGTGAGACGGTGCTCCCAGCGTCCCTGCACCAGAGCCTCTCGCTGACGATATCGGGGGGATCTCAGCTTGGCAGCCTAGTGCTATACGGCCTTGGCTGCGTGCTGCAGGAAAGAGTAGGAGGAGGAACTGGCAGGTGTCCGTGTCATTTTTACAAAGCTCCGCACCAGCCACTGCACAGAATCCTCAACCAATCAGTGCTTGTCGCACAGAGCTACTTCTTACATAGCAGAACGAGCCGCCATTCGCTTCTCCCCCTCCTCCCGTATCGCTGTTCCCTCCTCTGCATTTCACATCCCTCCATCTCCCCCTCGACATTCATTTGATGTCTTTTCATCAGCGGTGTGCTCTTCTGTTGTTTCCATCATCATACCCCCTAACCCCTTTATGCATCTCCACACACACTCAAGGTGGGTTTGATGCCGGTTATAGGTTGTTTTTGCATTATGGATGGGTTCTCTTTAGCAAACGACCGTTTCAGCATCCCACTCTCCCATCTCTTTTACTTTCTCCAACCCATTTCTCTTCTCGGGCCCCTCCTCCATCTGTTTTCCACCTTGGGTATCCATTGGTTCATGTCATTATGGTGCAGTAAGGCAAAAGAGGGAGAGGGCTTGAGGCGATACATTACTGTGACGCTCCAGAATGCTTCCCCCTCCCTCTCTACCTTTCCCTTTCCGTCTCACTAACATGCTTGCTTAGCAGATTGCATTAGTGGACAAGTATGATATTTTGTCCGGTAAGCCCCTGTGTGTCCTCTGGTATGCGTATAGCAGAAGGCTGCACATTTTTGACATATTAAATGAGATGCTTTTAGTCGATGGATTTATCAATTGATTTATAATGAAATCCTCTCTACCACTCTTTGTTTTTCATTTAAATTATCCTATTGATTTTTTTCGTGCTGATTCAGTACAGTGATCAGCCGCAAAGCACTGAGTGGTATCAAGAATTACCCCCCCGAGAGGCGTGTGTGTGCGTGTTTATGATGTGCATGTGCTTGATTAGATCAGTGATTCTCAACTGGTTTTGCTTAAGGATCCAGATTTTATATTGGATGAGCCAACACAATAGCAAAAGTGTTTATTGTACAGAGGTAAACAAAGCCGTCAGAGCCATAGCCTTCTGGGCAGTGTGTCGACATATAGCGCAACAACGCTTCAGATGACCTGCTATTGCTTTCTGTCTCTCTTTGACTGTCCTATCCAATAAAGGCAAAAATGCCCAAAAACATAACCAAAATAAAAATCATGTACCAAAATGTTTTACTGCAAATTAGACCCAATAACATGCAACAATGTTAACAAGCAACTTACAATATAGGAACAAAAGCAATTCGTCACGTAATATACAATGCCAGGTTTATTAGACAGCTAGATTAGAAAGCAAGCAATAGTGAAGCACAGAGCACATACAAGTCAAACCAAGCAACTTTGTCAGTGCAGCAAATTTGCCTGATGCGAAATCTTTTGTCCTCATACAAAATTCCAGATTGTGCAGATTCCTACTGCAATGACCGGATTTCACATGCTAAATTTCACAGAGCAGCAGTAGATGTGACTGCACCTTTAGGCTAAATAGCAAAATGAAGTTAACCTTTTGTAAATGCATGAACAAAGGCAGAAGTGTGATTTACCAGCCACTAAGATAAACACTCTGTTTGCTTTATCGAGTGACAGTGATTTTTATTGGGTCACACATTATATTAGGTGTACTTTCATCAGAAATAAGTGCAGTGTACTTATTGTGCCCATGTTGTGCCCAAACACTTGTGCTGCTATTGAGGTGGGATACAGGTAAGATTTATGTAATTATGTAATTACAGAAATTAATTACATATGTAATTATATGCAGGTATTTTTTTAAAAATATAAGTACAATGTAAAAACATGTATGTACACCGTAAGTGCATTGTATCAAATTATTCATTTGAATGTTAGTACATAGTATTAACAACAAAACACATGAAGCATTTTCTCCTCTTATAAAAAGTTTAAAAGCCTGTTTTTACTATCCAAACTATGCATGATTACATGTTTGAATTTTATTAGTTGTATTGTTTTTTGTTTGTTTTTGTTTTCCCCATATGGTTTCATGATCTTGAGCCCCCTCTAGTGAAGATGGCATGCAGAAATGCCCTCTTTGTGTCGTTGGCCTCTTTTTACTGAATGGAGTGAATAGTGGGAACAGTTTTTGAAAGGCCAGTTTTGTAGGTAAAGAGAATGAATTTCTAAAAGTAAGTGCCTTTTTCGGTCACATTAAAGAGTGTAATATAAAAGACATCAAGTCCATTAAACCCGAAACAAGTTTATTTAGAGGTCCTTTGATACAGTACACAGATACAGTTTTGATTTCCGTTATGGTATGCTATTTGTCCATTTTAATGTCAGTCTAAATTATTTTATGCATTAAAATCCTCTTCTTTTTTTTTAAGTGACATGTTTTTAGAAGCTTCTAAGACCATATTAGCCTACCAGTTATGCGTTTTAATTATACTTTCTGCTTTAGCCTATACTTTTTTCTTATACTTCTGCTTAGATTATAAAATATTTTTGTTTGACATAGCCATAAGGTCAAAAAATAATTTTTCTGAAACAGCAACTTGAGTCCATATATGCTGTGATGTTTACTGTGATGTTTGATTTGGGAATTTTGAATAGACAATGATTTTCTAAGAACATAAATAGACAAATATAAATAGACACCAAGTCCATTAAACAATTTTAAATTACATTTTTATGCTAATATAAACAATTTAATGCTATAAATTTAATTTTGAGGTACCAATATATCTTCATATATGGAAATGTATACAGTATATATATATATATATATATATATATACACGTTTTTACTTGTAATCTATTCTAAGCTTTTTACCGTCTTGCTATGAGAATGTTGCACAACCGTTGCTGTTGTTGTATCTGCCACCAGCACAGTGTTGTGATGTTGCCGGACATGACCCTGCGTGACAGAGGTGACCATTTTTCTGTTCTCTCACTGTGTTCTGCGCTCCATAATGATTCCTAATATGTCTTCACCTGTGTGTGTGCCTTTTTATTTTGCATATGTGATTCACAACATTCTTGTCCGTATGTGCAGTTGCATCAGGCAAATGCTGCAGTGCACTGGCATATAGCAGATTAGGTTAGCGCAGGATTTCTCTCTTTCTTTCTCTCGCCCGCTCTCTCTCACACACAGCGCTGCTGGATATGAATAGAACAGACCTGGGGTGCAGGGAGCAACAACAGGCAGAAACATGAGCACTGTATGGGGAGAACAGCAGGGCCTCAGTTTTCCCATGCCAGACTCCGGAGACCTGCACTTCCACCTCTGACATAAAGAGGGCGCTTTTTTATACGACCCCTATAAACATCCTCTGCATTTCCAGTATCTAGTTCCACTCCACCTTTCTCTCTCTCTCTCTCTCTCTCTCTATCTCTGATAATCTTATATCTCTGCAGTGAACGCAGAATTTGTGGCTCGCAGCAACATGTACACGCACAATGGACACTTACCAGTCACTGCTGAAACCGAGCAGAAACAGACAACTGCTATGTGACCTGAGGGAGCTACACATCATTACACACTGCGATTATATTCACACTTACTTACATGCTATTCACTGTATGGTGTGCAGGAGAAAGCAGATTCTGTTTTAAGCCAAACAGATGTTTGAGATCATAAAAGACTAATTTACTTATTGGGGAAAAAAAGCCTAAATTAAGCTTTTTAAGAAAACTCAAGTAAAGGAGTTCTTTAAATGTAAAGTATCTGCTTTTGTTTGTATTAAATGATTTACTAGTGTATTGAATGCTACAGTTTTAATGCATAAAGCCTATCTATTGTCTCATATTACTTATCCTTGTCACATTCATATAACTGCAAACAACATCTATGTAGTTAAACGTTTCCTACAGACCTTGATTTTGTCAAATTTAAAGGATTAGTTCACTTTCAAATGAAAATTACCCCTTTACTCACCCTCAAGCCATCCTATGTGTATATGACTTCTTTCTGATGAACACAATTGGAGATATATTAATAAATATCCTGGCGCATGCAAGGGATATTCCATCCACATCCATCCATCATAAACCAACCTCCGTATTCAACTTACGAACAAAGTGTAAAACTCTCGCAGTTAAAAAAGCTTACGCTACGTCCTACGCCTTCCCTATTCAACTTACAGAGAAAGCTTAACTGACGCGACACCAGTTTACACTTTCTTTGTAAGTTGAATACGAAAGGCGGTCTGGCAGATGCTAGACATTTTACTTGATAACTTGTTAATTATGGATATTTTTCTTACACAAATACATTGCTTCGCTTCAGAAGGTCTTTATTAACCCCCGGAGCCATGTGGAGTACGTTTATGATGGATGGATGTGGATTCTTCAGCTCATACTCGTTGGTATCGTTCACTGCCATTATAAAGCTTGGGTCTCTGATTGTGTTCATCAGAAAGAAGATAGTATACACCTATGGCTTGAGGGTGAGTAAAGCTTGGGCTAATTTTCATTTTAAAGTGAACTAATCCTTTAATTCAGTAAGAGTTAAGAAGGTTTTAATGTCTCTCTCTGTTCTCTTGTAAATACCTTCTCTTGTTTACTGTGTGAGGTAGGAAGGTACATCACAGTATATGGAAAATTGTTATGTAATGTGAATTGGCCCTGTTCTGGTGTCTTCATGTATGTACCTAATTTTAAACATTTTTCTAAATTATTGATTTCATTTCTTCAATGGTGAGATTTTTAATGAGTGTTCCTTTAAACAATCACTGTACAGAATTGCTTATTTCTGAAAAATACACTGAGGACTTGCATCCATGTGCATTAAATCTAAAATAGCAATGTTGCCTGAAAATTTAACAATGACATTGTTTTTATGGCTGCTAGAGCATTCCTTTGTATGCAGTGTAGAGAAAGAGCAGGTGAGCTGACTCAATGGTGTGTTGTACATTTGGGATCTGAATGCTGCTTTTTATGAAGGCAGGGTTTTCTGTGTTCTCCTTTCTGAATTAACATTCTTGTTAATTCAGATGTTCAAATGTTCTGTTCTGATCTATTCCTGATTAATTCTGATGTACTGTCCTGCTTTTGCTAGTTTCTTTCTCTCACATTCTCTCTTTCTCTTTTCCTGTCTCAGTATCACTATCTCTGTAGCATAGTTAGGTCACGTATGCATCACCGAGCTCTGATTAGTATAGACCTGTCTGTAGGGCTTTATACATCCCCGTTAATTGATGCTAATAGTCTGTTGTAATCTTCTGTCAGAAATGCTGCTTCTCCTTCCCTTAATCCTACTGTACTTTTCTCGACTCTTCCATCATGCTTGCACTTTTTTTTTTTGTTAATTCTCCTAAATCTTTGACTGACAAACACACTTTGCTCCTTTCTTTTTCACTTCTTAGACAATCTTACTACATTTCCATCTCAGAATATAGTATTTATTGTCTTACCTATATGGACCATATTTGGAGGCAAAACATGTATGGTTTTGGCCTTGTGTCTACTACTTTCATACTTTTGCATAATTTGACACTGACAGTTTGACTGGAAATGATGTATAAATTAAAAATATTTTGTTCACAAGCGATATTTGCCTTAATTTGTCTTTATTTTTTGTCACATTTCATATTTCATCTCATCCTGCTATTCACTGACAGTGTTGTTTTCTAGGTAATTAAGTATTCTACACTTCTAAAGAAAACTTTATCGGGTTAGAAATTCGCTGGTCATGGTAGAATTGATGCCGCAACAGAGACAATAGTAATTTGTGCAAAAAATAATTTTCATAAAAAAATATTGAAATGGTTTATGTTTATTCCACTCTTTGTTTAGACTGAGATAATGGTTTTATTCCACTCTTGTCTCTTTGTTAGATAATGGTTTTGAAATGTAGGGTGAATCCAGGGTGGTTGGGACATTTTTTGCCATTGAGATGACTGGGAAAAAGTGTCCTAATCAACCTGAATTCACCCTAATTCATATTTTTATGATCGATTTGCATAGTTTAAAACAGGAAATCTGCTTTCTATGACACATGTAAAAAAAAAAAATCAAATAAAACATCGCTTTAAAGACAACAAAAAGAAAATAAGCATAATTTTTGAAAATTATGCTGAGTGGTCTTGCGTCTAAGAGGTCAGGCTGTGTTTAGTCAGATATGGCCTATTTGCACTTGTATTCATTATTCGTGATGAAAGAAGACAGGAACAGAGGGATAGACAGAGGAGAGAGAAAAAGAGAACAATTAGAATATGACAGCATGATTAAGGGAAAAGTGGGAGTCCTGTAAACTATGAAGTGCGTATGACAGTATGGTCTGTAATATGCATGGTGTACTGTACGGTGCAAATAAATTAGGTCACTTCATGTCTAATGAAAGATGTGGATAGAGGAGAAAACAGAGATATGAAGAAAGAGAATGAAGAGAATGAGGATACAGAAATGGCTGGGATATAAAGAAGGGATTTTCTCCTGATAGATGAGAGAAAATCAGAACATTTTGTTGATGCATATTGAAGTGAGTAGTGTAATAGATGGCATAGAGTTCTGGTTGTTTAAACTACGACATCTGCCTCCTCTATTGTATCCACTTCCCATCTCCTCTCCAGTCATCTGCTCTTTAAACTTGCGTGCCTGCGGCCAGATTGCTCCTTTTACTAGAGACTCTGCCTTCTGTTTCCAATACTCCAGACAAATCTAGACCTCTATTTTTAGCCCAGAGCCTATGTATATTCATAAACACCAACTGTAGATGATTTATTAATGATAGAAAAATTATTCAGCTGTGGTTTTAGCTTTGCATACCATGGGCAATTCCTATTCATTTCAGTGGTTACTCACCCTCTCTGTAGTTTCTTATCAGTGGTGCAGTACAGTGCAGCAACATGTTGGCTAAGACAAGATGTTAAATGCTGTGCTGCAGTGTTTGTGGTTGATATACAGTGTGGTCCAAAAGTCTGAGAACAAAAATTTGGATTTAAAGTTAAAAATTATAGTGTAGCATATATATATATATATATATATATATATCTCTTGGTTATTTAACATATATCAGGTGACAAAAAACTACAACACTGGTAAGACTCTGCATTGAAACAGATATGTAGGGCTTAATTTGTATTTTCCAGAAAGTTTTAAGAGAGAAAATGTCTACCATTTAAGAATTATTAAATATTGAACATTTAATAAAATGCTGTATAAAAGTAGTATTCAGGTAAATACTACAGAAATTGAATAAAGTAATCAAATGTAAAAAAACATAGTATTTACTGTATGAATGAAAGATAGATTAATCCTTATTAAAGCTATAAAAGTCTTTTAGACAGGAACAGTGAGTGATTTTCAGGCAGATTCGGCTGCTGTCACTGATCCAATATATTGATGCACATCTGATTTTCTTTCAGTCCCAATTATTTATGTTCATTTAAAGGGTTAGTTCGCCTAAAATGAAATGGAAAAAAAAAAAAGTCATCAATTACTCACCCTCATGTTGTTCCAAAACTGTAAGACTTTTGTTCATCTTCAAAACACAAATGAAGATATTTCAAATGAAATCTGAGACATTTCTGTCCCTCACTGACAGTCCACACAACTATCACTTTGTTGCCTCAAAAAGTGGCTTAGTCAAATTTTTCAGAAGAGACTCGACTGCTTTGATATGATGAACAGATTGAATTTAGGCTTTTATTCACATGTACCGCATTGAGATGTTTTTCTCAATTTATTGTGCATAATACTTCTTGTAACTTTGTTGATTTTCATTTGGCTCTGCAGGGAGCACCACTTGTCTGTAAACAGCATTATGGTAAAAATGGAACACTATGGCAACAGCTTTCTTACCTGTACGTGACAGTGTTTTGCTTCAAGGGTGGGCGGAACTGACAGAACGGCTGTTTCTTTCCATTTTTACATTTCCATTTTATTTTCTATTGCAGTATTGTACTCTGTATTTACAAATCTTTGCAGCCTTTAGTCACAGCCTAGAACGTGCTGGATCCTTCACTGGAAACCAAAAGTAACTCCTACTAAACAATACGAGTCGACACCATTATAACTAAAAGTTTGCTAAGAAGTATTTCTTACTGAAGCAAGGCAGTATTTGACTGGTTAAGTGTATCCATAGCAGACTGATGGGAGTGGCCTTGGATGGCAATATGCCCAGAGCATTATGAGTATTGAAGTTTTCCTACCTATTTGGCAAAAGGAAAGACAACAGCCTTTCAGTGATTTCATTTTTTTTTTTTCTCGGCTTTCTATTGCATAGGCAGCCAAGTTTTATTGAAAGCCCATTTTGCCAGCGGTATAGTACCCCTTTAACATCAAACACACCCCTCTCTTTATTTTCTCAATCGTGGAGTACATTTAAGTACTGCTCTGTTGAAGATAAGAAAGCCTGCCTTTCCTACACACCAGTTAAAGTGTTACCTCAAATCATATTGTAGAAATACATTAAACATTGTGTATTTGAAAGGAGGACGTTATTTTCCTGTTTTTTACTGCAGTGCATTTAACATAAAGTTCCCTGCCTGCCAAATTAAAATAACTAATAAGAGAACAAACAGAGCAACACTGACATGCACCTGTGATTGGCTGAATGATAGTTTACTCAAACCTACTGTAAGTAACCAACACCAGACAACATAGGCGGTAATGGTGGTTGTGTGTCAAAAAGTGTGGGGGACAGAATCACCTTTATATAGAAGTAGGGAGATGTGTGTCCCCTGGCCCCCACAGCTGCTACACCTCTGTCCATAGCACAGGTGCCATAATTTCAGTGGTTTTGAATAGATTAAGTTTGAAGCCCACTATTTGAACCACAAAACGAATGGGAGCAGCTTTGTACAGTGTCTGGATTTAAAACCTCCAGGTGACAGTTATATCTGAATCTCTGAGAGTTACTGAAAACAACATACACAACGTGTGCATGACAGACGTTCACACAGCACAGGTTTACACAGGTCCCATCCTACATTTTTCTTGTTCAAGAAGCCGTTTTTCTCAGATATACATCACAATAGAAGAACGTATTTTATTTGAACGTCCCTTAAACATGACTGGCAGCTGTAATGTGGCATTGCCCATGTTCGTTTGTTTTGTTTCACATGTGGTCTCAGACTTTTGTTTTTGACTGTAACAAGATGTGTATAGAGGGTATGCAATTGTCAGGGAACGGAGGAATCAAAGACGGCAGGCAGAGGTGAGGATCCAAATGCAGGGAGATTTAATGAAAAACAATCATAACAAATCAGGAACAAAACACTGAGAAAAAACAAAGCAAAACACAAGGAACCACAGACACCTGCATGACATCAGGCAACGACCGACAGAACCGGAGCAGCACAGATGGACTTGAAAACCCCCACCACCACAGCCGCATGGCGTAGCAGACGATCACCGCACGAAGACCCCCACGGTGGAGCAGACCATCACCACAGCAGTGCAGACGTGCTTGAAGACCCCCACGGCGAAGCAGATGACCACCACTGCCGTGTAGCCATGCTTGGTCATTTTGAGGCAAACAGGAAATTCATGAACCACTTCTGTGGTCACATCAGTTCCAACAGAGCACTCAGGAACAATCTCCTTGGTCTTACCAAGGCAAACCGCGGACTCAGGGACGACGTCCTTGGTCGTATCCAGACAAATAGGGAACTCAGGGACGACCTCCTTGGTCGTATCCAGACAAACCGGGAACTCGGGGACTAGAACAGGCTCTGAAGCAGGCTCATGGGCTGAGGGCTCGGGAGCGGACTCACCGACTGGAGCAGATTCTGGAATGAACTCATGGACTGGAGTGAGCTCTAGAGCGCACTAACTGGCTGCAGCGGGCTCTGGAGCGGACTCACAGGCTGGAGCGGGCTTTGGAACTGACTCACAGGCTGGAGCGGCGACCATTTTGGCTGAAGACTCAGAAGTGCCGGCCATTTTGGCTGAAGCCCCCAGGCTTGACGCCATTGCAGAGATGCCAGCTGCTCGCACTGAACAAAGTGGTGTGTCCTCCAGAATTGACGCCAGTCTTAAATACATATGGACCACCCTAATGTCTTCATCGGCAATGATCATGGCTACTGGGAACTCTGACTTTGTGTCCATGATGGCTGAAGACTCTGGAATGGTAGCCATGAAGGGACAAGACTGGAGTTAGGGATACTGTGGGAGTGCTGCGTTCCTTCTCTGTGACTCCCACAAGTGCACAGCCGCTCAACTGCAGTGCAAGATAGATGTAATATTCCAGGGTCCAGTTAAGGTCCCAAAATGGCATGAGTGAACATAGCGGTTCGGACAGCCCTCCCCGAAAGAATATCATCAGGCATCCCTTGCTCATGTTGGTCAAATGAGCCAACTCAATAAAATCCAGATCATAGTCCTCAATGCAACGATCTCCTTGATGGAGATGCATAATTTTCCCTGCTGGATCCATAAAGGTTTGGTCATTCTGTCAGGGAACGGAGGAATCAAAGACGGCAGGCAGAGGTGAGGATCCAAATGCAGGGAGATTTAATTAAAATAAACAATCATAACATAAATCAGGAACAAAACAACACTGAGGAAAAACAAAGCAAACCACAAGGAACCACAGACACCTGAATGACATCAAACAACAACCACCAGAGAACCAGAGAAAACAAGGGCTTTTTATACAGACAGGTTAACAAGATAAACAAGGAAAACTGACACAGCTGGAGCAGACTAATGAAAACTGAAAAAAATACAAGACTACAACCTGGCCACGGAAACAGGACACAGGAAAGAACACAGAAACTAGGCACAGAAAACTTCAACATAAAAGTCCCACAGAGCACAAAACACAGAATCAGATCTGACAGCAATAAGCTCACTATCGTTGACAGTGAAAGTGTGCTGTCCTGAATCAGAATCAACATGTATATTACATAACTAGTGTAGGTTTTTAATATTTATTTACATTTGTGAAGGAATTGGAAGAAATGTTAGTTTATGTTAGTGTGAGCTGTCACAATGACAACTACGCAGCACACACACTGCTGATCTGAGAACAATGTTCAGAGGGATCCAAGAGCAAAGCCTTGACCTTTCATGCTTCAAAGAATGTGCAGTTCTTTGTTCTATACAGTGTTCTGCACGATACAACAAAATATTGTTGTTTTGTAAGACATGATGCATTGTTTTTTGATCTCATCAGGCCTATGATTTGCTAGAGCATGTTTTTTAGTATTTGCGCTGCAGGCAATTCCTGCAGAAATCTAGCAGGCGTGTCCCACAGAGCTGACACGGTGTCTTTGGGAAAAGCAACACTTAAATGCTCCTCTTGGAATAGCTCGCTTTACTTACTTACTCGACCGTTCTCAAGCCAAGTAATAGTGAAGGTTCTCCTGAGCTTTCTGAAACAGTTTCTGCCATTTTAGAGGAAAGATGATGATTGTGCTAATCCTAAATGGAGTGTGGGCTTTCACTTGGTCTTGTGTTGAACGCACTCCACTGTAATAGTATATAATGAGAAAAGATTTCTCATAAATATGCAATTAGCTCTTGAAATAATTTGGAATCGTACACTTGATGATCATATGCTATGTATTACATATTGCATAAAGAAAGTAGAAAAACTGTATTGTGACAATTTGTTATAGACAATTGTGCTTTTAAGTTTTTTCTTGCAAATTTCATTACTCAAATTCAAAATATTGACAAAAGATGACAAAACCATGACAAAAGATGAAAATATTCATTTTAAAGTATTTATACATATGGGAGCATTTTTTCTGCCTTTAAAAATTAATTGATTTTATTTTAAAAATCAATGCAAACATAATTTAAATGTGCTAAATTGTCCTAAAAATATAATGTCAAAATGAAAAATAACAATATACAAAAAGCTCCTAATAGTTTTTTTCTCCCTCATTCTCTTTTTTTCTTTTTCTTTTTCTTTTTTTTTTTGGTGGGTGAGATTGCTTATGGTTCATGGTCGCAGCTTCACACTCATATTCATTGTCTGACAAGTATCCAAAAGTCTTTGCAGAACTCCAGCCTGAGCCTTTTCCCTTTATAAACTTTGCTCAATGAATAGGAACATTTTTACCGACACTCAAATATTAAGATGAAGGGCCCAAAACAGTATGGAATTCTATAATAAACTTACATGATCATCTTTATTGGTGCGCTAGGGGAAGTCATGCTTATACTGTACACTCATTCCAATGTGTAAAATCCATTCTCATTCTCCTACGGTTCACATATTGGTGTCTTGTACACCATTAACTCTTATGAGCATGGTTTTAGGACCCAACGTTCAAGTTTGTGTAAGTCGTTCATCGCATCAACTTTTTTGCATGGTATGTTTCAGCGTATTCTTTGAAAGTTTGACAGTATCGAGTCAGCAGGCATCATCTCAAGGGGTCATATTTCACTCAGTCTTTCTTACAGAAAAAGCTGGTCATGATGGTTACGAACATGTTCATAGTGGCGGTGGATCTTGTAATGGAATACAGGAACAAGAGCAGATATGTGGGCAGCAAACAGCCATTAGGAGCGTGTCTACACTCCCAGGAGTGGCATTAGGGCATTATGGTGAAGAGTTACTTCATTCCAGGAGAGTCTCTCCTGCTGGACTCCTTATTCATCCTCTAAATCTTTAAACAGTGATGCTCTTAGACTTCGTTCCACAACTGTGGAGCCAGACTGCAGTGATACAAGAAACTCTCAATTCTGTTCTTGCATAAGCGCTTCGGTTTTGTCTTCTTTAAGAATCAAGAGTGTGTTTACCCTACAGTGTGAAAGCAAACTGAAAGATATTAGTTTTCAAAGAGAGTTGGCCATTTCTAGTCACTTCAGCAACAGGAGCTTTGCTGATGTGAGTCAAGCGACATGACAACAAAGTTGACTACCAGTTGGCATGAAGACTGTCAGACACTGTAGTCAGGTGTAGGCAAAACAGAGACGTATTAAGTGACATATAAAATGAAAGGCCTATATATATATTTATATGATGCGTTTGTGTCAGAAACTATTCAGAGTGAGTTAGCTTGGTTCATTGATGTTTTTGTCCATGATATGACACTTTCTTCTCCAGAATATTAAAGAAAACTGATTTATTTTCAAAACAGAATGACGTCTTATTTTTATCATCAGTACATCCTATTTGAGATCAGAGGGTTGAGAGATAGGAGCTCGCTTGTATCTGGAGCAGAACGTGTGGAGTGCTGGTGACATCGTGCGTGGTGGAGTGTCTGCTTGACACACAAACGGGTCCCTCATCAGGATTTTGAGGGCACGACAAGATGGGCTCGTTAAATTAGTTCATGCTAATCGGGTTGGGGAATTAGTTAATTCTCCCAGGGTGCCTCAGTCCTTCATTTGACTGCTCCTCGTTCGTCATGGGAGGATTGACCTGACTGCAGCTATTTGAGAGATGTCCTTAAAACTGTTTTTTAGGTGTCTTAATTCAAATGGTTAATTGTTTTTGTTTGTATCTGTTTTCATCATTTGTTATTGTTTTTTTATGGGTACTAAAAGGAACTGAAAGTAATGCATCTGTGCACCTAGACTGCACAAATCATTCTCATGATCAGTATTTTTGTCTAATTTTCCAGTACAAACATCTATAAAATAAGATAAATTTCTTAATGTAGACCAATTTACTGAAGTCAGCATGAAATAAAGCTGCATGATTCTGGATAAATTGAGAATCATGAAACAAAACAAAATAACGTGATTTACTAGAGGTTCTGCTGAAAATGGTAACTGCTATAGTCTATTAAAAAATGTTTGATTATTTTGAATGAATTTCGGAAAAAAAATCGGTTTGAGTAAATGATTCAATGACTCACTCATAAATACTTTAAAGGTTTGCACAATCTTTTACTGATTAACCATACATCGATTTTGTAAATGCATGTCATAGATCTTATTGTGAGTTTATGCTTCATTTTTTACTCGGGTGTGTCACTTAACGGGCACCCCCTAAAGGATTAGTTCACTTTAAAATGAAAATTACCCCATGATTTACTCACCATCAAGCCATCCTAGGTGTATATGACTATCTTCTTTCAGACGAATACAATCAGAGTTATATTAATAATCACCCTGATGAGATATCGAGCTTCCGCCAGTCTGCCTTCCATATTCAACTTACGAAAAAAGCGTAACTGACATTGCATCAGTTACGCTTGTTTTAAAAGTTGAATACAGAAGGTGTAGGACATAGCGTGAGCATTTTGAACTGCGAGAGGCGTTACACTTACTTCGTTAGTTGAATACAGAAGATGTTCTGGCGGAAGCTAGTTATTTTATAGTTATTATTTTAAATATTTCGTACACAAACGCATCGCTTCGCTTTATTAACCCCCCCGGAGCCGTGTGGAATATGTTTATGATGGATAGATGCACTTTTTTGAGTCAAACAGGTGGTTTCCATGCACTGCCATTATAAAGCTCAGGAGCATCAGAGTGATTATTAATATATCTCTGATTGTGTTCGTCTGAAAGAAGAAAGTCATATACACCTAGGATGGCTTGAGGGTGAGTAAATCATGGGGTAATTTTCATTTTAAAGTGAACTAATCCTTTAAGAAACATAATAAATATAAAGATAGTTAGAGAATAAATACGTAATCTTTTCAGAGAATAAATATTATGTTTATTTTTCTTACCCCATTGGCAAGTTTTCTTGTTTCATCAAAATTTTGTGACATTCATTAAAATATAACATATTTTATTCACAATATATTCTCTGAAAACAAATCTTACACAATTGCAAAATGCTTCTCAGGTAAATATATTTAGTTTAGATATTTTTACTGGTAAAACAAGCTAAAACACTGATCATGAAAATTATTTTTGCACTGTAAATATCTGCCATGCCATTGTGAAATGTGTGGGACATCTGGGCAACTTGCAGGAAAGCCACAGAGACAGAAAAATTGAAAACATGGTAGGAGGACTGTCAGTGCAGAGGAGCTAGAAGATTGGAGGCAGAAAAGGAGGTGGAGAGATATTCCTCTGCAAAAGGAATGGTTTACCCCAGTAAAGGGAGGAGGGGCAAGTGTGGACTGACAGAGAGGAGGGAGAGAAATTAGGAGCGGGGAGTGGGGAGAATAATGTGAGCACTGCAGAGGGGGAATGGCAGCAGCAGCGTTTCACACACACACACACACACACCTACACTTCTAAATAAATGGCTTTAATGATAAGCTACATAAAAAAATCATAGTATGGATGCTGGCACTGAGGTGGACTGAGATAAACAGATTATATTGATTGCAGGTGATAGGAGAAGAGGCTGTGGGCTTTAACAAGAGACGTGCACTAGCCAATCAATGCACATCTATCTACAGGAGAGACAACATGACATCTCTGTTTTCAGAATGGTGACCACGCACAGCACACACTGCTATAATTCACTGGCCCCTCCCTTCCACTTTTCACCCTCTTCCATTTCCTTATGTGCTCAGATTTTTTTTTAAATGTCTAAATATACATTTCTTTTGTCTCTCCCTTCTTCCCCTCCATTACAGTTCTTTGTGTACATACCCATATCTTCTCTCTTTTACCGCCTCCAACGTCTATTCTCCTCGTCTTCACACTCATTTCACAAAGTCTGCTTTACCCCCATCTTCTTCCTCTGGTGTTTCCTCAGTGCAGCGTGTCAATGAGACTGCTGCATTCACACCATTCCCACTATTCACAGAGCACTTTTGCTGTTTGTTTTTTTTTTGTAGTATTTGGCGCCCTCTATCTGTGGTACATCTCTTTCTGAGTGAGAAGGACCTCTGCAGTGGTCCAAACTGCATCACAGCAACCCCTGGATGTTAAAGTGCTTATTCTGTCTCGTCTGCTTGTTTTCAGTGTTCTTGTGTACCTGATGCCAACAGCTTGTGGTTTTGAGCACAGAAAGAGAAACCCAGCATGCTATTTTGATTTAGAAAATCTATCTAGAAAAGGTGTCTTCAGCCTTTTTTAGTCCAAGGAGGACCCTTTGTTGTATATGACACTTAAGTTGCAAAGCCATTAAAACAACATATTACATATTTACATATTATATTTTAATGTGTGAGGAACAATGAAATGATTAGTGGAACTCAGCTTCTTATGTTTAAGTTTAGCTTGTTTTTTTTTTTGTTTTTTTTTACAAAATTTGCGTACTTGTGCACTATTCTATGGTACCTATTTTGTAGGATACAGTAAAAAGTGTGAATAGTGTGTTCACACTGAAAATACCAACAAGAAAAAGTGCACTTAAAATACTCAGATGATGCACTTTTTTAACTGAAAAAATTTGTGGATGCAGCACATTGACAAACATGCTTCATACATCGCTACACTATTGACTATAGGCAATGTGCATTTTTTGTCCACGAAATTTCACTAATGCATAGTACCTCATTTGGGACACAACAATAATTGGCGGAGCCCCGGTTGAAAACCTCAATGAAGATCATGTTGATGATCAGACTGTCATTATTTTTGCAATTCTGCCATAGAAATGACACTGTAACAGTTCTTAATATAAATAATGATCCAATAGTGATCTCACTGATTTCTCTGTATAATATAATTGTGCTCATCTTCTCATCTCTCTTTGTGTCTTCCTGTCTCTCTCTGTGTCTTCCTCTCTCTGTTTTAGTATGTGGCGTTCGGCTCGCTCCTGTTCATCCTCATCTCCATCTCAACATTTTGCTTGGAGACACACGAGGCCTTCAACACCATCTACAATAAGACAGAGAACGTGACAGTGGGGAACGTCACGAAGGAGGAGATTGTGTATGAGGTAGTGACTGACAACTGGCTGACCTACGTGGAGGGCGTATGCGTCATCTGGTTCACCATCGAGGTGTTCGCCCGTGTCATCTTCTGCCCGGACAAGGCCGAGTTCTTCAAGAGCTCGCTGAACATCATCGACTTTGTAGCCATCCTGCCCTTTTACCTGGAGGTGGCGCTGAGCGGCCTCTCCTCTAAAGCGGCAAAAGACGTGCTGGGCTTTTTGCGTGTGGTGCGATTCGTCCGAATCCTGCGAATCTTCAAGCTCACTCGCCATTTCGTGGGGCTGAGAGTGCTGGGTCACACGCTCCGCGCCAGCACCAATGAATTCTTGCTCCTTATCATCTTCCTTGCTCTCGGAGTGCTCATCTTCGCCACTATGATCTACTACGCCGAGCGCATCGGCGCTGACCCGGATGATCCCACGGCGAGCGCCCACACCACCTTCAAAAACATCCCCATTGGCTTCTGGTGGGCAGTGGTCACCATGACAACACTGGGCTATGGTGACATGTATCCAGAAACGTGGTCTGGTATGTTAGTGGGCGCCCTGTGCGCCCTGGCGGGCGTGCTGACCATCGCCATGCCTGTGCCCGTCATTGTAAACAACTTCGGCATGTACTACTCTCTGGCCATGGCCAAGCAGAAGCTGCCCAAGAAAAAGAACAAGCACATCCCGCGGGCTCCACAGCCTGGATCGCCCAACTACTGTAAGCCAGATGCCCTGGCCATGGCCACTGCCTCGCCGCACAGGATCATGGGTAATGTGCTGGGCGGTATGGTGGGCTCTGGAAGCATGGCAGGAGACTGTCCTCTTGCACAGGAGGAAATCATAGAGATTAACAGAGCAGGTGTGTGTGCGTGTGAGTGTACCCATGTGTTTACATGTTTGTGTGTGTGAGGTCTCTCTGCACTAAAAGGTTACATTTACAAAAATATGCTATTGGCACACAACACTTAAAGTAAGTGTTTTTTTTTTGTGTGTGATGTCAGCTAGCTCCATCTCACCCATCATGAAAGTTCTGCCTGTGCTCATCACTTACAGATCTTTATAATGAACTGTCATCGCCTAAACCGAGTCTTTTATATAATCATGTGTAACTGTCTACACACATACACACACAAATATTTGAGAGTAGTAATATGCGAAACTGAGCTGTCATGGACGAGTTTGACAGAGGACAGGGATGTTATTAAATTTATAGCAGGATTATGTTTTATGCGTTCCAATCTTAGACTACTAGAAAACATCCCAGCCAATCAGAAGGGAAGGGAATATGATCCTGAATGTAGCTTTTGGTAGATGATTGACATTGAGTTTACAGTCCGATTTGTGTGTGTAATTTATTTGCGCACTTACTGCACAAACTCATTATCTTAATCTTATATTAATCTTTATATTTGTCTTGTTTTCCAGTAAAATTATTATTAAAAAAAAAAAAAAAAATATATATATATATATATACACACACACACAAACTACTGTTAAAAATGCTATAGACTTATTACAAAAGATTTCTATTTCAAATAAATGCTGTTCTATTGAACTTTCTATTCATCAACGAATCCTGAAAAAAAATTAAGCAGCACAGCTGTTTTTGACATTGAAAATAAGCAATGTGTTTTCAGCACCAAATCAGCATATTAGAAGGATTTCTGAAGGATCATGTGATACTGAAGACTGGACAATTTTTTTTTTTTTTTTTTTACGATACCAATACACATTTGTTCTCAGTATTTTGACTAACATTCTGGCAAGGTTTTCTTAAATTTATGAACAAATGTTCTTCCAATAACATGAATACAGTGTTTGTTCAAAAACGTTATTTATGCATCATTCATGGATTTTTTTTCTGAAACGTTTTAGCTTGTTACTACTTGTTTCAGAAATAACATTTTCATAACTCAATGGGAATGTTAGCAAAACCTTAGAACATTTTTAATTAAAAATGACAGCAATGAAAAGCAAACTATGCATGCTGAATATTTTACTATTTATAATGATAATTAATAGTAATTATTATTATTATTTATGACCCACCAAATGGTGCCATTTATTGGTAGACCTGATATTAAAGAACCTTTAGTAGAAAAGAATATTGCTCAAGCAGTTCTTTAACAATTTTGCTACTCAAGTAGTTGTTCTTGTTGTAAGAGTGCTTTACTGTAAAACAAGATAAAAATACTGTTTAAGAAAAATGTTTTCGCTATGACTGTGTTTTTGCGTACGAAGGTGTCAGTCAGGTTGAGCCAGTTGAGCCATGCAGCCAAGAGAGCGCCGTCTGTCATTACTGTGCAGAACACCGATATACACACCCCATGCTAAGATTAACATGAGGCAGATTAGTCACGGCCCCTCAGATTAGCATATGCTATATTTGATGTATAATGCAAGGAAAAGGTTTCAAATCAGCAGCACTCTGCTTACCTTTGTCGATTTTCAACTGATTTCAAAATCAAAGAAACAGATTATGTCAGATGTGCAATAGAATTGGCATTGCATCCTTATGAATAGGACAACTTGGATCGTTTTTATGAAAAGTAAAATTTTTAGAACAAGCAGCCTGTGGATGAGAGCTGTAGCTCTCTACTCTTTGTTTTGCTCTTTCTTGGAGTTCTCACCACTGGAAGTTCCTGAGGAAATAAAAAGGGAGCATAAACATCCCGAGACACTTGCTGTGAAGAAAAGCTTTAGCACATGTGCCCTCCTGTAGCTTCAAATCCCACATGCCCTTGACACCTACAATACTGGCATCACATCAATCATGTGCACCATTAATGAAGTTTTATTAAGCAGTGTAAAACTAAAAGAATAAATCTTATAATTCGTCGTTTGTTTGTCCCCCGTCCCCATGTGTGAGTGAGTGTGTTGGGTTTTTTGGGATGTGTGAGAGATGCTCTGATTTTTATGCTGGAGATTTTTAATAGGTTCACCCAAAATTAAAAATCTCTCATCATTTTTCACCCTTATGTCGATCCAAATATGAATGACTTTATTTCTTCAGTGGAAAGCTAAAGGAGATGTTGTGAAGAATGTCTGAGCTGCTTGCTTCTATACAGTGAAGGTGAATAGGGACCAGTGGCTGTCGTGCTTCAAAAATGGCAAATGCACCATAAAAATAATAAAATTAGCCATACAATAGCTTTACTGTATATGAGGAACAGTCAGAAATGTACTCATTATTCACTCTAAAGCAAGAAATGGTTGACATTTACTTCTATTGTATGGAAAAGAGCAGCTTGAACATTGTGCTAGATTTCTCCTTTTGTGTTCCACAGATAAACTAAATTCATGTGGATATTTAAAGACATTAAGGTGAAGAAATGATTTTATTTTATTGTATTATAAGTATTTTTATGATCCGTTTAATGACTGTAATTTAATTGCTGTCAGGGAAGTGAGTTATATCTGGTGTAGTGAACCTCATGTCATGACCTTGCTATAGACTTTTGAGACATCCATTCATCACCCCTTTGTCACCACTCCAGTGTGAATGTTCATCGTCTTCCCAGATTTCATGATCATATGGACTGCTGTCTTCTCAGATACATATTTGTAATTCCTTCCAATGAGGTCAAATTACATAACCGGTCTCTATGCCATGTTCTCCCTCGCCTCCCCATTCTCCTTTTCTTTCTGTCTCTCTCCATGTCTTTAGCAGGCTTTGCCCCCTGGCTTATTTCTGTAAATTGTTGAGCGGTAACTCACGTCAGATTAGATTTGACAGCTGTGTCGGAAGCTATAAGAACAAGTGCCCCTGCAGCTTCTTTGTTTGAGTGTGCGCACATCTCACTCTTTCAGACCACTCATTCATGTTGTGTGTGTGTGTGTGCGTGATGTTCTGAATCCCCCTGCACCATTTTAATCAAGTGATGCCGATGCTCTTTTTGTAGCACATCTCTATTTTTGCTCCTTTTTATTCATCCCTTTTTATCCCTGATTTTTTTCTTCCCTCCTTTCTGACTTTTCATGTTATTATGACTTTCTCTAATGTCCCATGCTCACAGTCCTGCTAATAGTCATTTCTTTCTTTCTTTCTTTCTTTCTTTCTTTCTTTCTTTCTTTCTTTCTTTCTTTCTTTCTTTCTTTCTTTCTTTCCTTCTTTCTTTCTTTCTTTCTTTCAGACTCGAAGCAGAATGGGGATGCTGCAAATGCAGCTCTGGCTAATGAGGACTGTCCCACCATAGATCAGGTGCTGGGGCCAGATGACAGGAGTCCGGCCACTGGTGGGTTGGGGACAGGCACGGGGCGTGAACGTTACCCCCACGATAGGGCCTGCTTCCTTCTCAGTACTGGAGAGTTCCGCACCACAGACAGCAATGTCAGGAAAGGTATGCAGCACCCACAAACAAACATGTTATTATACTCATATTTTCAGTGTACATTGCAAAGAACAGTCTCAAGAAAGGTAAGTTATATGTTCAAATGCTTATTATTGCGTATTAGGGCAAACACACATATATTACAAAAAACACTGCAGCGATATATGTATATATAATACATATAGATATTTTATTTATACACATCTATACTTAAATATACATGCAGTGAGATGCACTTCACAAAGTACATCATAGGCATACGCATTAAAACACACTCTCCTGCATCCATACTAACAGCATAGCTCCCCGCCTTCTCCTCTTGCATTTTCCCTCATAATTCACCACATCAATCATTCTGAAGGGCACTCATCGTTAGCAAAGCTGCTACCACACACGCAGTAATAATTCAATTCGTATCTTTGATAATAGTGTTTAATCTTTGATAAAATCAGGATTTTTCAGTGAAAGTAATCCTAGCCCAATTTAAATTAACAGATTTATCAAACAAATTCACTGCGTATGGTCAACAAGCTTTTCAAATGCAATCTATCTATCTATCTATCTATCTATCTATCTATCTATCTATCTATCTATCTATCTATCTATCTATGTCTGTCTGTCTGTCTGTCTGATTGTCTGGGTTGTGCAAAATTCTGAATTAAAGAATTGGCTCCCTTTCAATTCATGAGTTTAAACTGAATTTAACTGGCCATACCCCAGAGGAAGTCCTGAATTATAATTGTAAGATAATGTATTCTGAGAGATGAAGTGTTCTTCCACCTTAGTTAACTTCTTAAATATGATTTTTAATGAAATTTCAAGGGCCTGGTTTCACATACAAGGCTTAGATTCAGCCAGGATTAGGCCTTAGTTCAAGTAGGGTATTTAAGTAGCTTTTATAAACGTGCCTTAGAAAAAAAACAAACATGTGCATCTTGAGATAAAACAATGCCACTGACATATTTTAAGATATGTCAAGGTACTTTCAGTTAAAACAGCTCAAACATGATTTTAGTCTGGGACTAGACTTAAGCCTTGTCTGTGAAACCGGGGGAAGTTTTTTTTAAACGTTTGGATTATTTTTTATTCTGCTTCCATACATTTAAATGTGAATTGCAGTTCTGCACCGTTTTCTGCCTAAATACAAATTCATTTAAAATTCAGAGATTGAATTGAAATTTAAAATGCGTTCTCATTCTCAAGTTTTGAATGATGAAAACCCATCTCTCTGTCAGGCTATCTCTATCTATCAGGCTTACCTTTGCTCTTTCTTGCTCTCATTCATCATTTATTACTTCATTCTCTTTCTCTTCCTGGCCTCCCTCCCTGGCTTGACTCTGTTCATGTCTTATACCCTTCTTCCATCCTTTCATCTTGCCCTCTCTTCTCCCAATCTTCTGCACCTGATGCTCTTTGCGACACATCCTCTTATGTCTGTTCATGTCTTTACTTGTTTGCAACTGCATGTTTATATCTACTGCCTTTATTTCTATACTATACCTTCCTACTCCTGCACCTTTCCATTAACCTCCATGTATCCCAAATACACCCGTCTACACAACCAAATCCTACAACCCCCCCCACAAAAACACTAGAAGCTGCAGGCGCCAACCCAGGAGAGGAATGGTTCAAGCCGGAAGGGCCACTGCTACAGCAGGACCTCAATGCCAATTCTGCCTCTTCCTGGATCAAACCATAATGAATCAGAGGTAACACTTAAAAAAGCCATGTGATGCAGCGTAGAGATTAGTTGAGTACAGGAATGGTCAATACTCCATACAGCATATTTCACAGGGAATTAAGTTTATATTTCAGAAGGACACATTTACTAGTATTTGTACACTATAGTATATAAATCCGTAAAATAATGGAAAAAGTACTGCCAACTCATTACCTGGACATTATCCAGTAATTTTACGGACATTTCCATTAACCCTAAAACACAACTCAATATGGAAAATTCTGTTAAATTAATACAGTACATTGTGCCCTATTTTTACAGATTTTTTTTAGAGTGTACTAAGATTATATTTAGCACATTCATACTTTAGAGCAACTATAGATATGAAACAAACATCACTAGTCACACTCAGTACTAAAGTATACACTACTAAACTGAGCATAACAGAAACAATATGCATTTGAGTCAGGGAGGATAATGCCTTATATGAATTCTGTCTGTGTGTTTGACAATTTTGTATAATATTACACTGATCTAACGTGAGTATTTAATATTTGCATAAGTAAATTCACACAGTAGCATCAATCACAGCAGTGTCAGAAATTCACTTTTGTATTAATGGGCAATTTATTTCTAACCCCATAAAACCTCATAAAAACATTAAGAAATTAGTAGTCCATAAGATGCCTTAACCCAGTAAATTAATTTTAAATACTTAGCACTTGTATTTTCTATTACCGGTATTTTTGTCATGCATTACTGGTATTTTTGTTATACTAATCCTGAGATGTACATAGAATTCAATATAATGAACCATATTACATTTTAGAAAATAGATAAATTCACTATGGGACTTTATATAGACATACAGTCAAACCAAAATGTATTCAGACACCTTGAACATTTCATTCATTGAGTTTATTCACTATAGTTTAAAAAAAAAAGGTAATAAAATAGAGTTAAGAGTCTCAGAGTTAAACTGTGTCAGAAAAAATTAATCTCAGTTATGTCAGATAACACTTAAGCAAAACATGGTCAGGTCAAAGTGTCTGAATAATTTTTGGTTCCAAACTTTTTTATCAATTTTACTGGTAGTTCACTGTATGAAGAATTTTTGGGTATAATATGTCACAGTTTACTTTATTTTGCTATCCTCACTTACATAAATGAACTATAGTGTCCTGCACCCACTAGTAAAAATATATTAAAAATGGTTTGACTGTATTTATCAGGGGTATTTCTGTAACTTTCAGTAGAATTTTTGCCCTGAGCCTTGGTTAATTTCTGACCCTGACTCACACAATATCTCCTCTGTCTCTCTGACTCAAAAATAAGTGTTTGCTTGGACTAGCTTTGAAACCTCTGCTATATATATACATATATCTCAAAGTCTAAGCATTATAATATATAAGTGATATCATTACAGCACTAGCTCCCTCATCTCTGTCTTTCTCACTCTCATTTTACCCTCAAAAGTAAACTTGTGTCATTCTAATTATTGTTTTGCCTCTGATTATTTCCTCAATTCCTTTTATTCTTCCTCCTGTTTACACATCATTCACACTCTTTTCTCTTGACTGAACTGAGCACCAGACACGAGTTAACGCTGCACTTTTAACCCTCAGGCCAGTATAGTTCAACACACACTCAAGTTCACACACCCATACATTTGAAGAAATGAAAATGTGTTAAATATGCTATGACAGGTGGTTATATGTGTGATTTCTGCTTAATTTGTGTGTGTTTGGGGATGTTGTATTCTCTGATATGTGTGTTTTTGAGGTGCGCTTGTCTGACGAGCTGTTGTTGTGTTATCTCCTTCCTCAGGTTGTGTCGTGTCATGCGTTTGTATGTCAGCTCTTGTTGCTACACTGTTACACATGTCTTCCCTTGTTCGTGTGTTGTCGTGTGTGTGCACTGTAATCCATTCGGTGTTGCTGTGACTTCTTCCTCCTCCTTCTCCTCCCTAGCGGTGACCTTTCACCTTAGTATAGTGCCCCTCAGGTCTTTGTAGAGAGTTCCAGTGATCGCTATACTGCCGTTCAAAGGCAAAACGCAGTAACTACACATTGCTTGTCCAAAATCGCATTTGTTTAACTTTGATTTCACTTTTAACAAACAGGTTTGGCTCAACTATGTTCATATTCAGAAACAAAAAAACGTATGAATATGGAAACTTGTATAAAATCAATGAAGCCAATATGGGTGTAGTTATTCTGTTTTGCCTTTTTAGGCTGTATAATTGCCATCCCATATTTGCTCCTGGAAAGCAGTCCAAAGAGGAATGCCTTTTATGCTTTAGGGGTTTTGGTGAACGGTCACTGGGAAGGGTTGTGTTTTATTTGCATTTTTAATTTTATTTTTTTTGAATAAAGCTGGTTTCTTCTCTCTCCTGGAACTGCCCTCCACTCTGGGGTCCACTGACCAGTGTTTCATCACAGCCAGCAGATAAAAACCCTTCATTATATGGACCAGAAACCAATATTAAATCCAATATTCTAGCCATGAATAGTATTTTAAGATTGCAAATGCTGTCCAGGGCTGTGCTGAAACACTGACGCTGTTAGGATGTGTGCTACAGTCCTGTAGTCTAACTGATCAGGGACACAATTCTGCCTCACATATACACAAAACATCAGGTGAGCAGAGGCAAACCTGTCTGATAGACTTAAAAGAGACACATGGACATTTAAAGAGAGAATGTTACGGTGAGGTAAGATGAAAAAAACACAACACAGACACTAAAACACATATTACTGATGCCCACAGACACAGGTAAGTTCTTGTAGGGCTGTAATAACATAACTGGGCTGTTGCCATTTTAACACTACAAGGACACTATAAGTGCTGTGATGCAATTGTTACAAATGGAATAAATGGAAAGGTTACATAATCGTTAAGACCTTAAACCGAGGGAAAATGGCCACATAGTGGGCTTTTGTTTTTAATGTGGGACTGTTTCTTGCTTTCTCCTTTCTCTCTTTCACCTTCTTTTCTCTCTCACTCTTTCTGGCTTGAGTTGTGCCCACAGAGTGTGTTTTACTGTGATCACAGTGCCTCTTCAATTACGCTTTCAGTTCTGTTGATGAATGCAGAAGAGCGCAGGTCAGGAAAGGCCAAAAGTTTCTCTTTTGGATGTCTTTTTTTTTATAGATTCCATAATATTGACCTGTGTGTGTGTGTGTGTGTGTGTGTGTGTATAGGGTTGTTTGAAGGTGTATGTTTACATGTTGTATAAAAGTGAGGGTTTCTGAGGGTTTTGTTCTTTTAGTTTATATTTGTGCTATTGCTTTTCAGTGTGTTCTATTTGTATAGATGTTTTAAAATAGTTAAAACACCCCAATATGACAATTCATTTACTCATAGTTATTTCAATCCGTTATTTCAATTTCATCTTCTTTTGTGTCCCACCGAAGAAAGTCAGTCATACGAAATGACTTTTCTCGGTGGGACACAAAATATAAAAGATGTTTATCAGAATGTAGTATAAGAATATAAGCTGCTGTCTTTCAAACAATTTGTAAATAGCTGTCAAGTTTGAAACAGGACAAAAGAGCAGCATAAATATATAAACAATCTTTATGACTAAAGGCTGGAATACACTACATCATCATATACTTGCCAATTTTCTAAATGGTTACAGAGAAAAACTGACATTATACACTAAACGACTGAGGATCACACACTACAAATTGTTACGAACACAACAAACTCACGCAGAAACACGCTTCATTGCTAGGAGATGCATGACAAATGAAAATAAATGTGTTCTAAAATTGCCTCAAAATATTAAACATATGTGATGAGTCTGTGCCCTTCATACACTACTTAATTTTCTGTGAAATCTGTAAACTCTGACTGGCCAAAATCTATAGACTGACTCTGACTTTTGTTTACTCGTCTAGACTGCAAACCGAGGCAAAAGTTGTGTAGTGTATTCCAGCCTTAAAGGTTTAGTTCACCCAAAAATGAAATTTCTGTCATTAAGTACTCACCCTCATGTTGTCCCAAGTGAAAAAAAAGTACACTTCTATAATGTACTTAAAGTGCTGTATTTTCGTGCACTAATTTTGTACTTAATATTCTAAAAATTCTTCTTAATATTAAGAACATCGAAGTGTACTCAACTGTGCTATTTTGAGACAGCATGAAATATGAACTAAAATGTGCTTTTAATATACTATCTCTGTATTTAAAAAATGTATTTAGTTAGCACTTGTAATATGTTGTAAATGGGTGTACTATAAGCGGTAACTAAATACACAGTATAGTATATTAAAAGCACATTTTAGTTCATATTTTATGGTGTCTCAAAATAGCACAGTTGAGTACACTTAAGATTATCTTAAGAAGTACTAAAGAAGAATTTTTAGTATATTAAGTACAAAATTAGTGCGCGAAAATACAGCACTTTAAGTACATTATAGAAGTGTACTTTTTTCACCTGGGGTCACAAACCTGTAACGGTGCGTTCACACCAGACGCAAAATGAAGCGTTAAGCGCAAATGATTTACATGTTAAGTTAATGCAAAGATGCGATAGACATCCTGCGGAGCGAATTGAGCGTTTCGGACGAGTTGAAAAATCTGAACTTTGGTGAATATTCGCGCCGCATTAACCAATCAGGAGCTTGCTCTAGTAGTGACGTGATTACGACGTAGCGAGTGAAGGCAGAAATCCGAAACAACAATGGAGGACAAAATGTATGTATGTATGTGGATACCCAGAGATACATCTTCGTACTTTTATAGAAACAGGAATAAAAAGGATCTTGGAAGAAAGTGAGTGAGGAGGTCGGACAATCTGGTAAGTTGTAAAAAACACTCTTTATTCAATTTGAGCTATATATATATACATATTGAGACAACAAGCTAACTAAAGCCGGCAAATTGAGCTTATTCACCGTATTTTACAACTACTTTCCTGCTGATGAGTCGATGTGTTTATTCAGAGGAAGTGTGCCGAAACGAGACTGGAGCCGCCTGGCAGAAGCCTCTCTCATGACACAAATTCGCGTCTGTTGTGAAGTGAATTTCACGTGCAAATGAAGCGAGTAAACTTAAAATGTTCAAGCGTCCAACTACGCACAAATAGCATGATTTATTCGCGCAAGTCGCGTCTGGTGTGAACGCCCCATCAGATCTGTAAGTCACATTGACCGTTTTAACGATGTCTTTAGTACCTTTCTGGACCTTAAAAGTTGCAATGTCGTTGCTGCCCATGTGCTTATCAGATTTCATCAAAAATATCTTAATTTGTGTTCCGAAGACAAACGAAGGTCTTACGGGTTTGGGACGACACGAGGGTGAGTACTTAATGACAGAAATTTCATTTTTAGGTGAACTAACACTTTAATGCTGTATTTTCCAAGTATTCTAGAATAGCTTTATGTCAGAAACAAAGTGAAATTTAAGTAATAATTCACTGAAGATCATGCATTGACAGCTGTGGTCTTTCGCTTTTATTATATGGAAAAGAGCAGCATGGACATTCTGCTAAAATTTCTCCTTTTATAGCCCTTGGAAGAAAAAAAATCATATGAGTATGAGTAAATGATGAAAGAACTTTATGGGTGAACTATCCCTTTATAGTCCACTCCCTCGCTCTCCTCCTTAATCACCACATCATGTGTTCTTCTGTCTTCTCCCCACTCAAACTTCTGCCTCTTTCTGTTTCTACCTTCTCCCCTCTCACTCCTTCCTGCCCACTGTTGCCAAGGAAACAGTGGAAGAGAGCATTCTGGGACTAAGCGAAACATGATGAAATATAAAATGAAGGGGTTAAAGATGGTTCAAGGCATACTACACTCTAAAAAATGCTGGGTTGTTTCAACCCATGTTTGGGTCAAATATGGACAAACCCAACTGTTGGTTTAAATTTTTTAATTACATTTTAAACACAATGGTTGGGTTTGTCCATATTTGACCCAAACATGGGTTAAAACAACCCAGCATTTTTTAGAGTGTAAGAAATTAAATTTGGCCTTCTAAAACCTGGCAAATTGGTGTTCAACCTTAGTGTTCAGACTCCCACTTGCTCCCAAGATGCACTTGTTTCTTCTATTTCCCCCTTTTATCAATCATTTATTCAGTCTAAAGTGCTCTTTTGATGTGGTTTTATATTTTGAGTACACTGAGAGCTTTGACACATACCCTTGGGCCCTGCCATTGACAGACTGAGGCTAAATGTGTGAGAGCTGCAGTCTGGATGCTGGCACACTGACTGACGGCACTGTGGTCATCTTCCTCTCTGGCCATTGTCTTAAAGCGTAGAAATAGTACTGCACTGCAGGGCTGCAGTCACCTCCCCCCTCCCATTCCTCTCCCTCTGCAGACTGATTGATTTTCCCCTGTACTCTCATTTAACCCTACTTCTGAATCTTTGCCGTAACCGGAGAACCTGAGGGTTCTCTCTCTAGGGCCCTTGATGAGCTAGTCCAATTCATTATCAATTTCACCATATCATGTATCACTATGTGTATCAAAAGTGATCCATGTCTTTTTAAATAATTTTAAAAGTTGCTTCAAAACCGCAGTTGCTTAACTGCTTTCTCTCTCAGCCTGTCTTTATATATATATATATATATATATATATATATATATATATATGCCAGTACTTAGTTTATATTCATATATTTGCTGCGGGCTGTACTGCAGAAATGATTAAAATTCTATTATAAATTAGTTAATATGTCCACAGAATTGCAGTCCAGAATGATTCCCAACAACCAAACTGGCACAATTGCTGATTGCAACTGCTTTTTCATGCTGTTTTCTAGTCAATCAGCAGTTCCCACAGGCGTTACAGCCAACTGTCAAAGTTCCAGGTTGCATTGGTGCAAGAATTTGACTGCAGTGCAGTAAAAATTGAGTGACAAAATATGGCAGAGAGGTTGCTGGCCTGGCCGATAATGCTTCCAAAGGGGTCAGTGCTCTCATTCTGTTCAGGTCACTGGCCCTCAAGGGACAGAGAGCAAGGGGGAAGGGGTGTCACAAGAGTTTTTTTTTTTAGTTTTTTTTATCTCTAAATAAAATAGTTCATATTTCTTCTATGTAAAGAGAAATTAAAACATTTGTCTGCCTTTCGCTTTACGTACTGGAAGTGTCCGTTTGGTGACTATAAAGTTCTGCATTACATAATTTTTTGTTCGGCCAGATGTTGTCTCTGCAGCATTTATTATTGATTGTATTAAAAATAGTTAATTATTTGTGTCATAGCAAATTATTCATCAAGTAATGTACATAAAATGCAGATCCACTTTATTTTACTTCAGTATCACTGAAGCCTAAACACGATTGGTTCAAGTAAAGAATTAAAAAAAGTTTAAGAAACATGAAAAGTAGAGAAAAAAATTGTTTGTAAGATTTGCGTTAGTTCAGATTCCATTTTATGGTGAGTTGGGACTGGTTTATGTTCGTTGAGAGAAGTTATCAAAGGTTCGGAAGTGAATGCAAAGTGTTTTTTATTGTCTTTCAAATCAAACTGGTCAAACTGGATGTGTTGTTTATGGCTGTGCGTGACTCTTCCACCATCACTAACGGTGTACTGCATGTATGACATTATCATACATGATCTGGATGTGCTGTGAATATTATTTCAGCGTTTGTTGTTTCGCTGTGTTTTCTGCTGTCTTATTCTGTTGTTACAAGCTGCATGTTTTTAAGAATTGTTTTTTATTCAATATTTTATTATTTATTATCGATATAATTTCTGTTCTGCAGTCTACAGTGACATGTCAAACACTGTTACTGGGAACTTCTCTGAGTGCTTTATGTTAATTGTTTATCTTTGACCCTGTCAAATGTTATACTTTTATAGTTCTGTATATGCAGGTGCTAAATGTAAACTATTCCCTCTCTTCTCACTGCAGCCATTACATACATTCCTGCTCTCTTTTAAATATTCTTTTGTATTCATCAGTGTTTGTGTCTTTGTTGTGTAATGATTGTCATTTCGTGTTGTGCTGTGTAATGTTGTGTCGTGTCTACATATTATTCAGTGTCTATTTCATACATGCAGATGCAATGTAAAGTGTATGTATGTGACTATCAGTGTTTGTGTTTAAAGGAAGAACAAAAATATCCACTGGTGGATATTGCAAATATTAACCTGGATAGAATAACACAGATGAAATTATAATATACTGTGTATGAACTTGAATGCACTGTTAAAGCTTAGCTGCATTATAGACTATAATGGTGCATTCACGTCATAACCAGAAATAGTAAAAAAAAAACATTCAAAAGCTCCAACTTTCCTCACTTGGCCATTGAGATGTCATATAAAAAGATCCAATTTCTTTAACATGCTGTTTACTGCAGCAGACCAAACTTAGTGTTCAACACAGTATATATTAAACTTTATTTTGTTGCTGTACAATATCTAAACCATCCTGCGGTTAATATTTGTTCTACATACTAACACTCACCTTCCATCCCACCCCCAGGCCACTTGTACAGTCCTCGTAGTGTCACTAAAGTTTGACATGAGGTACGTGCACACAGCAGAGAGTGACTTTCATCCATGTCAGATCAAGGGCTTGCCCATACGGATGCAGTAGTATCATCTCTATGTGCCTATTTGCATGATTGTTAGCCACCATAAACTGCGCTAAGCTGTGAAGCTATCATGTTAAGACTCTGCGTTTCATGCCTTCAGAGAACTTGATTCTCACTCTTTGACAATTTTGACAAAGCCTTGCATATGCACTTACAGTGACAGTCACATTGAATTATTAAGCCACATCACAGATGCTAAAGAACTGCAGGAGCACAGAGTCTGTCGAGCTTAAGACTTGATTACACCAGTCCACAACACTGTTGTAATTCTTCATACATATCCTCTCACCAAAGCCCTTCTGTGTTGCATGCGTAAGGCTGGTGAGTGCGAGTTGTGTTACTGTGCGTGTGATGCCGGTAATGAAATGAATCAACAGGTCAATGATTATGCTGGAATTATTGTAATGTTAGTAAATACAGAAAATTACAAAACATAGGTATCATTATTAGACTTTTGCTCTTCCATGACCATAAAAGCTCAATTCATATTTTTTGTTTTAATAACAGCTGATGTTTTCTTTCTTCCCCTGTCCTCTTCCTCTTATCTGTTTCAATTATTTTATCTGATTTTTGTTTTATTTTTTGTTGTTGTTTTGGTTTGGTTTGCTTTGCTTTGTTTTGTTTGCATTCTAGGTATCTAGATCTGTTGTTCTAGGTATCTTTGAACTGGAATCCAAAAGCATAGTTGTGTCCATGTAGGCATTGTCATAAAGCAGCTATGTTAAGAATGGACCATCACATTTACATTGCAATTGTTCAAAGAAAGATTGCAAGGTATACTTTTTACTAGAGATGCACCGATATATCCTGTCAATCAAAAGAGAGGAGGGAAATGCATTGAATTTGTGCTTTGTGTAAAGAAAATGCTAAAAAAACAAAAAAAACAATTTGATGTTCAAAAACGTAGTAGTTATTATATGAATTAATGACATTCAGAAAGTTTAGAAATATTAATTTAATTTTCAGAATTAATATTAATTAAAGTAATGTGCTTGTTTATAACTGATACCAGTTACTTTGAAACAAGAGAATAAAGTTTTTATTTGCATTTCTTTCAAAATAATGATTTATTATTAATTATAATGAAATGAATCATTTAAAAGAAGGTATAAAAGGCAGAACCCCCAAACTATTGGTATTGTTATCAGCACATATCACTCTGAATAATCGGCTATCGGTATTGGTGATACCGGTAATTTAGTATCGGTGCATCTCTACTTATTACTTTTGGACACATACTGCCTAGCCATATTGATCCTAATTAATCCCATTCAGAGAGAGCAAATGCTAATAGGGAGGTAAAGACAAGTCTAGCAATAGGAAGGAAGTGTGTTCTTATCTGTACAGTGTTTGCATCACAGGTACTAGTACAGAACATGACATTCACACACACTTTATTTATTTTCTCTCTGTAAATGAACACTCTTTTGACTCTGTTGTGTTTTTATTAGTTAAAAACAACAAATAGTTAAATATGTATATTCACTCAAATCGTCTGTGGCAAACAGTCACTTTCTGGCTTGCACCAGTGGTCTGGTGTGAGGAACATGATGACCCAGATCTGTCTACCATTGCCTTCCTTTGCAGCTCCTATAGGCAATGCTTTGGTGTAGATTTTGAATGACAAGTGGCTGTGCAGCACCCAGAGTGTCCCAGCAGCCCTCTGAGTCACACACACACACACACACACACACTTCCTAACACAAGGGACTGGAGATAGGATTGCCGACTATACGACAGTAGGACCTTCTTAACACCCCGTGTTTTTCCTTCCTTGTGAGCTTTTGTCTCTTGTTTTGTTCTGTTAAGACTTCTAACTCACTGTGTTTGTGTCCGTGTGGGAAGTTCTCCTGTGTCAGGAGGGGGTTGTCTACTATGTAATGTGCCAGCTCTTCCTTCCATATCAATTCGTGTTGGCTTTTTCAAAAAACAGCAATATGTGAGTCCAGTTCTCCCCCTTACACAATCAGACAGTTCGCCACCAACTGAGAAATTCTGTCATCATTTACTCATGCCGTGCCAGACCTGAATAATAATAATAATACGTTTAATTTTTAATGCGCTTTTCTCATACCCAAATCGCTACAAATAATAAAAACAAGTAAAAAATACAAAAATAATACAAAACATAAAAACAGACAATAAATAACACCCTATTGAAAAAGAATCACATTAATGACTTTCTTTCTTACGTGGATTGTAAAAGATTTTAGTTTTGAAGTTTTATATTTTTGTCCATACAATGAAAGTCAGTGGGGTCCAAAAAACACTGGTCTCCACTGAATTTTTCACTGAAGACATTTTTCAAAATATCTTATTTTGTGTTCTATAGAAGAATGAAATAAATGCAGGTTTGGAAAGAATAACCTGGCATTTAAAAGAGCCGATTCAAGTGCCTGCATCACATTAAAGAAAGACAGATCGTGATCGATTTGACCCGCAAAATAAAAATTACATTTAACGTGTTTATTATCTCTTTAGTGAATTAAGAACGAAAACAACGCAGACAACACAAAAAAACACAAAGCATTTTTAGTGAACTCCTTCTGAAGTCGTTTGAAATCAATTATTATAACCTACAAAGGTCACTGTGACCTCAAAAGGGAATTTGTAACCAAATTAAAACAACACTGGACTTGAGAAACGAAGGAAAGCCAAACCCTTTAAGAAAAGAAATTACCAAAGCCAAAAATGGATGTGGAAGGAAAGCTTTTAGGCACTTTCGGGCCACGTGAAGCTGTTTTAAGTCTCTATTAATCTACAGAAATACACTTATGTGTAGAAGGAAGACGAATTTGCTGCTAATAATGGAAAGACATTTAGTCTGAAACGCACAAGCTTCACCTGGCCCACAGTGCTGAGTGAGGCTGCTTTGACTAGACGGAGCTCCTCTGCTACTCCTCTGTTGGACTCCAGTGCTAGTATCAGAATGCAGAGTGTTTCGTCTGAGACTGGGTCAAACACCTGGATGCTACACTCATTACCTCACTATTGGTCTGAGTCAGCCATCAGGTGCTTCATCCACCTGCTCTTTTACACATCTGCTCTTATCTCTCCCTGAAAATTGTATGTGGCTGCGACTAAAGGGAGTTTTTTATTACTGCTGTGCCATAACAACAACAAAAAAGAATTTGACAAGAAAACTTGATGACATTTCATAACTCTCATTTTCCTGTTTTGTCCTTGTCTCTGTCTCTGTCTGTCCCTGTCTGTCTTTCTGTCTGTCTGCTTCTGTCATTTGCATCTCATTTTGTCATTCTTTGCCTTTTATTTTGTTTTTCCTCCTTCTCTTCCTTTCCCCTGATTTTTCAAACTTTAAAAAAAATAACAATTTTGTCATTCACCATAAATGAATCCAACTATTTTTTTGCTTCCCTAATAATTCCTTTCATTCATCTTTCTCTGATGTATGTAATCTATCCATTAACCATCCATGCCCTCTGGATTTTCGGGGTTTTGTAGCTGCTGGCTATGAGAAGTCCCGCAGCCTGAATAATATTTCGGGAATGACAGGGGCCCCCCTGCGCCTGACCCCCATTACCCCCATCAACAACCCACCTTACGAACCCTACGAGTCCCCTGGCCCTCTGCGGCGCTGCCGATCCCCCATACCCTCCATTCTGTAGCACATCTTAGGGAAAGGCAACGGAAAAAAGACACTCATGCACCGTCATACCGCAATAGTAGTAATAATCATGATAACGATGCTAAGTACTCACACCTCCGCTCCTCCATTGACTGGACAGGGTGGGGGTACACACCACTCTTTTTAATATGTCGTGCCTCAAAGGGAATGGGATAAATTTATTTAGGGATTTAGAGCTTTAAGTACTAAAACGACTTCATCACATATACTTCAGGCAATATTTCAGACAGGCAACTAAAAACAATTATATGCTGTAACGTCAGCGGATTATGCCTTATTATCGAAGAAAAAAAAAGAAGCACTGAATATTATTAGGATAAAACTCCTCACTGGTCCATAGGCAGCGACGAGTACCCTGTAGGAAATCGTTCCCTGTAGTTGAATGACAGTAGTTGGCTTTCCCACATGTTCCTGCCTGATTGCTGGTTGTATAAAAAAAAAAAAAAAAAAACGAGACCGTGATCCAGCAGGCTAATTCATTGAGTACTAGTTGCTGAGATCAGCTTTGATACACCATTATAGGCCTTGAAAAATCCACTTCATATCAAAGCTTGGAATGATAAAGGTCATAGGTCACAGACAACATGCAAGTAGTTCAAGTGCATGCAAGAAAAGATGTCTGTTAGGCAAGTAGAATATATCTAAACTCCCAATTCCCTTTAACTGCTATGAAGATTTGAAAATGAATGCACTGTATGCTGGACTGATTTGAACTTACAAATAAGCCCTGCAGTAGAGAATTAATGGATTGGATCATTTTGGCTGATTTGACTGTGATGAAGGAGTTTTTGGTGATTCAGGCCATAGAACATGGGTATTGTTATTATAACTCTTAGGCCACAATTATTCACACACAGAGTATTTCCTACAGCAACATTTGTTGTCACTCGATATTTAAAAAAAAAAAAAGATAATTCACACCGTTGTTATAATTTTTATGCTATTTATTTAAGACAAAGAAAAATGCTTAAACCATTCTTGTGCAATATCAACTATTATGATGACCTCTGACCCTGAGGAGCTGGAGTTGAACCCTTCAAACTTTACTATGTGCAACTATTAACTGTAAAAGAGAGACCGAGTACTGATCATTACAAAAAAAAAAAAAAAAAAAAAAAAAAAGAGGCTATTTTTGTACTAAGCATTTGGACATTGCGATTCGGATTGGGGTTTGGAATTGCGCGGGCGGCTTTGAGTTGACATTTTGGGAGGACAGGATATCGTGCTGTTGCATGGAGATCTACAATTAATGTGTTGGTTTTTGTATTTTGACTCTCTACATATTCAACACATAAGTACCACGAAACAAAAAGAGCAGTGGTCTGGACACATGGCAAAAAAAAAAAAAATAATAATAAGAAGGAGCCATCCTATTAAGGGCCTATAACATTCTGCACTTCTTCTGGACCCTTTCCAATTTGTATACTAGTGCATGAAGGAACTTCCTTTAAAATATATCCTTTCCTATGGTATTTCCTCATAAATATGAAGACATATCAAGCTGAACTGCACTCCTCACTGCATATTCGCATATCCTGTGGTGAACCAGAGAGTGGCCTCAAAGTTTTCCTACTAAGGGCAAGAATTAGCTGGACCTCATCATCACCATCATTGGCATTACCCTCCCTCATTATAATCATTTTCTGATTACTGTTATTCCTATTATTTGAATGCAGTATTTGAATCAGTTCAGTTTGTTTTCTCTTTGGTCCCCTTCTTTTCTTTCTCTGTTTATATATATATTTTGCCTGCTCTGTCTCTCGGATGCTGACCTTCGTTCCAATATAAAGGAGGGAACATTGAATGGATGCTGGATTGACAGCGGTCAGTAAGAGAAGAAAAAGAAAAGATGACAAAATGAACTCTCTGTAATGCAGATACATGAGCCATATGTTTCACTGTGCGGGGGATTTGTGTCGATCTGCTGCATCTTTGAGTGCACAGATGCAAAACACACCTCTGGTGAAGATATCTCTGCAATGGCAGCTCACAAAGCTTCTTCTTGTCTTTCTCTCCATGTGAAACAACAGAAAACCTTGGGTATAAGCGACAATTTGATCAGAAAGCAAAGTAGCATTATTTATTTATTTATTTACTTAGATGATTTTATTTTCTTGCAACTGAAATATTTTTACATACCCATATCTAATTATTTATTTATTTTTTTACAGTTCATCTGTAATCATTCTTTTGAATTTGAATCAATATAGTTTTCTTTTGTTTTCATGTGTTTTTGCTACTGCCGCATTACCTGTTACACTCCTCTTTCCCTCCTCTCTTCTTTCTTGGTTAAAGACATTCACTGCTAGAGTGAAGAAAATCATGGAGGTTGTTGATTACATGGAGCATCTGCATGGCTGCAGCAAACTGATGTGTGGCACTGTGCTTTAATGAGTAAAACACCAATCATTAGTCATCTGCATGTGCGCTGCACTGCTTTATGTACATGCTTCATATACATCGAAGGTCTCAGGACAGTGAGCGAGGGCCATCTGCTGGATGTATGCGACGCCACACGTGTGCTCTGTGTAACTGGAGTGTTCAGTTAGACATTTAAGAATAGACATTTGTTTTTTTGAATAACCAACATGTTATTCAGCCATACAAAGGCAAAATGCAGTAACTACACCATGCAATTTTCATAGTTGAGCCAAACCCCATCCATCATAAAACAGATTATAATCCAAGATATCTGATTTTTCTTAAAACTCAATTTTGAACATATGCATTAACTGCGTTTTGTCTTTGCACAGGATTGTTTGAGGCAAATTATCTAACATAGATTTTTAAGTCTTTTAAAAGGTGTCTATTAAAAATGTATGTTACAAGGTGCCTTGTAAAACAAGCAAGTGCAAGTGTGTTATGTATTACCTTAAATGACCTGGTATGTTTAGAAGGAGGGAGACTAAAATCCCTGTATAATTCAGGTCCAGCCAAAACACCGTTTTAGTTCTCACCTTGTGTCTCTTCCATGTCCTTCTCCTCCTCTTCATCTCTCTTTTCTTTGCCTTTGTGTTTTTTAATGCTCTTTATGAGGGTGTATAGTTCAGGTCTTAATGATATGTACAGTTTTGAAGGTTGACTTTGTAATTTCCACATGCATGGATTTCTATTGCGAGCAATAAGGAAATTATAAGTCTATATATCTGTTTTGATAAGAAAATGTATTTTAACAATGAGGTTTATGTATGTTTGTGTGTACATATGGATGTGTATATTCATATGCACATGCATATTAATGATTTGCATGAAACAAATGTACAAACAATTTTTTTTTTTCATTGCTGTTTTGTTACCAATCTGTCATTTTTGACTTGATTGCTGTGGGGGGCGGGGCTTAGTTTTGCATGCTAAGATGCTATTGGGTGGCAGAGACCATTACGACTGTTGTATTGAATATGGGGTTTTGAATGTGCTTTAACTATGTACATGTTTGATTTATTTTTCTTTTTTCTCTTAGACATCAAAAGCATTGCAAATGGTCATTTTATGATTTATTCTTTTTCATCTTTTCACAGAGAACTATTCTGAAAGCCCAGTGCTTATCAGATATATGCAAAAAGAAGCAGTAACTGTGAACTAAGACTAGAACAGAAAATCCACTTCTTCCTTCACAAAAACATTCCCATACAAACACCTGAGCCCCTGAACCAGTATCAGCTCCTGTGCAACTCCATCTTAGTTTGTATTCTCATCTCATGACATCATCAATCTTGTTTAATCATCTTAGTTTTGCATTATTAACAAGGAGAGTAGTAGTTTTGTTTCCCCTTGCTGTTGTGTTAACCTCAGTTCTAGCCCCTTCTGCTGGTTTTATGGGGGATGAACTGACGTACGTAGCATTCGGTGTTGTAGATCATTAGCACTCTTTGGTCACTTTAGAGGCTAAGAATACTGATTTTAGCCCTTAATGTTTACCTGTTCTATATAAGATTAAAGAAAAAGATACATTAGGCATTTTTAACAGACTCAGACCTGAAGGATTTCCTGTTCTCTCCTTTGTGGTGAGTGAAAACACTCACTAAAGTCACTAAACAAAAACACTGATCAGAGCGGAGAGAAAGATGCTCATGCTAACAAGTCTGCTCACTACAGCAATGCATGTTTCCACACATACAAGATAGCTAGCACTTAGCATCCTAGTGCATTTTGTGGTTTTGCTGTGTGTAGTCTATCTGTAAAGGTATAGTCAGGGTGGACAGAGTGGATGGAAGAGCTCCACTTATATCCCTTTATCTCAATCTTGAAGTTATGATGTGGAAGAGCCAGGCCTCCCTGCCACTAGTTAGCTTAGTTAGCAAATGCCCTGGGAAGCAGAGGCTGCATGCGATCATGGAGGACAATGTAAATAATTCTCTTGTACACAGACTGCATGTGGAGTTAACAGCACAGAAACTATTGTTTGATTCAAATGTGGCATTTGAAACGGGGAGAGCAGGTCGAGTTCAAATGATTAAGCGACATTACCCAGTATCCTCTCTGTCTCTGTCAGACTTATGCTCCCCTGTCACTACTCAGGTAAATCTCTTTTTGTTCGTCTATACCAGTGCTTCCAAAATGATGTCATTCGAAACAAAGAGAGACGGATGAGTTACGAACACCCCGTGTACACATGCATAAGTGTAAATATGAAATCATTTTTTGATCCCAACACTCATTGCAAGTCTTCCTTTTCCACAGTGTTCTTTATTTTGTCATTTCATCTTTCATTTTCATTTATTCCCAACTACAAACTCTTACTGCTTCCAAATAACAACCAAAAAAAGCCCGGAGGACATTATGAGAAACCGAGGAAAAATAATCAGTGATTTGTTTAAAAAAAAAAAAGAAAAGAAAAAAAACTTTTCAAACATAGTCTGCCATAAGTGGATTACAAAAAAAAAAAAAAACTATGTGGAATCAGGACGCAACCAAAATCAGGACATGAAAAGCATGAGGGTCAGATGGACAGATTGTGTGTTTGGGGAACAGAGTATTGGGAGGATTGACAACAAATGAAGAAAGGCACCGTGAAATGGAGGACAGTTTGAGGAAGAAAGAAAAAAAGCAAAGAGAGGAGGAAGGGAGCTGAACGCTTCTCAGTGTAAGAATGTGCGTATGGTGTTCTGTGTGTCACACACTGTGTGTTTTCATGTGATGTGCTTGACTGTGTGCTTAGTGTTTTGTTTTTTATTGTGTGACATTTTGTTTTCCTGCTCTTCTAATGTTTGGCGCTGTGCTCAAATGGTTCACTCGCTCTCTATTCCCTATGCTAGCTTCACTTTTTGGTAATGTCAAAATAAAGGGCACTTCATGGGGAATAGTGAGCAGTTTTGGGACGTACCCTTTGTGTGAAGGGGTTCACTGATGTACAATAAGCTTTTGCTTTGTTCTGGTCCATCCGAGAGGGCTGACAAAATCGATGATTATTAATTGATTTGATTCACTTAGATTAAAAACACACTTTTGTGGCCCTCAACGACTGGAACTTTTATTCAGCTTTGTGTGTGTTTGTTTTTGTGAGTGTGATTCCAAGAGTCTTGCATTTGTGTATTTTGTTTTTGAGCGCATGTTACATGGGCTTTGCTATGAGTACACTTGGGTTTTTGTTTATTTACATTTTTTTTACATTGGTATTTAGAAGACTTTATGAAAGTAATGTTCTATGGACAACACTCCAAAACAAAGAAAAAAAATTGTGTGTTTGGCTTCTTTAGCTTTGGCTCTCGCAGTTGTGCAGTCTGAAACGACTGTCATCTGCGATAGCCTCGAGCTGTGTAGCTTTTAATGCGTTTGTATTGAGCTAATGCAACCTGTGATGCGATACTGATTTTCCTGTCCTCCGTTTTCCTATTCCCCTCTCTTTCTGTCTTTCTCTTTTCTTCCCTACAGTGCTGAGCTTCTGAACTGCCCCATTTTTCGAGCTCCCCAACTGCAAAACCTGTCCAGAGGCAACCACCAGGGTGACTGCAGGAATTAGAGATGGCGAAAGAGAGAAAACGAGAGATGAAAGGAGTGCTGCGCTAAACCCACTTGAAGAAAACATTGTAACGTTCATCTCTCCATTACTAATTTAAACCCCCAACATAGGTGCAATAAATATAAGATATCACGTCCTGGGAGGATGTGGAACACATTTTCTTCCTACCGGGATTGCCGGCCTTGGAAAAAGGGTGGGATTCAGCATACAAACTGTAGTATGTCCTAGCAAGACCCTAGACCCTTCCTGGTGGAAATGGATGCAATTTTAAATTGACGAGAACTATTTTTGTGGGGTGTTCCACCAAGATAAATGCACCTGAAAGTGGACAGCAAAACCCTCAATCCAGTCTCAGATACAAATAATGTGTGGAAAAACACCCATCATGCTCTCCAACGCTATGCAATTCAACCACACATTCACAGGCGAGTTCATCAAGCACTTCGATTGAGCAGTTTATCAGCCAAACTTTTTTCCACTCCTTTAACTTTTGGAGATCTTGCACGTGCTTTAAATGAAAATAGACAGCGGCGTCATCGGCCTGCCACATTCCTATATCATACAAACAGTTTCCCCAATTCATCCAATTGTTCAGAGTGTCCTTCTCAGGGCCCACGGAAAGGTGACTTTGTCCACTATGAAGAAAAAAGCGTCAGCCTCTCTCTTTTCTCTCTCTTTTCTCTCTCTCTTAGTTCAGCTCTCTGCATCTCAGCATTTCCGTCCAACTGTAGATGAACTGCATGGCATGAATGAGAAAAAAAAAAAAAAGAAAAAACCAGAGAGAAAGATGGTAGAGATCATACTGAGAGGAGCAAGAGGAAACCGTAGACAGGACCGCTCTGTTTGCACAGTACAATATGGGTAACTCTGGACCGGTGGATGGGGTCACGGATGACCTTCATGTGGGGAACACAAAATACAACATAAGTGCATGACACCCGTTGAAGGACAGAGGGGTTTTTAAGTGGACTGGATGAACTATGAACAAAAGCTGAAAAAAAAAAAGAGAAAATTAAAAATGCATTTTTCTCACTTTGTTTACCAGCATGACTAAACTGCATGACTTCTGCAAGCCCTGAACCCCAAATTAGAGGGCTTGGAATCACTAAACACCGAAATCAAATGGAAACAATACAAGTTTATGCTAAATGCTACTAAATTTAGAAAAAAAAGAGAATATATTTAAAAAAGAGAGAGGCTCTATATTTTGTTTTTGAATAAAAAAGAATAATGTAAAATATATAGGATTGCAAGATTCACACAGTTTTGTTGGATAAAAGATAAACAAACCCCACTGAGTCTAGCTGAATGACGACACAAACTCCTTTAACTACTACTGCTCCCTACATGGCTTCAAGTGACATTTCTTTTCTTCTCTTTCTCCGCTGTTTCACCCCTTACTTGAACTCTCCTGGCTCTCTGCTCTGCCCTTCACGATCTCCCTCAGTCATGGCAGCCTCCAGCAGTGGCACAACAGCTCCTCTGGAGACCTCCGACACCTACAGGGCTCTTTTCTTTTGACGGTTATGGGTCTAAAGAGCAAGGTGGAAGGGGATTTTAAGGCTGTGGGTGAAGGTTTCTTTTTAAGTTGAGTCCTGATGGAAAGTTTTGGGTTGTTTTGCAATGTTTGTTCTTTTTATTTCATCCACATGTTGTGGGTAAATCAAAGCTTTATCCATCAAAAGTGAGCCTGAGTCCACTTAATATCAATCTAGTGACACTGCTGTGTCTTGAGACCCTGAGTACTTACATCGCAAAGCACTCTTGTCCAATCAGGAAGCCATAATGTGAGAGTAGCGCCACCGTCTGAGCTCAAACGTGCTCAGGAGAACATGCTGGTTCAGAACCCTGAACATGGTTTTGTAGTTCTTAAGTTGTCTTGGTATTGTTTAAGATGTTGACATTAGCACTTATTTCATTCTATAATTTATTTTCTGAATAATTTTGGTTGGTACAGAGCTTTGCAAGGTTTTGACAAGATTTTTTTTTTCTTTTTCAATCATTTAATATATATTTTACTATCAAAGTTTAAAAAAAAAAATGATTTGCATATGCTGAGCACCCACTACAAACCAGCCATGCCACACCAAAATGGACTTCCTTATTAACTTAGCAGCAGATTTCTGATATTAGCATTAATATTAGCATTATCCTGTGTGAGAGGAGGACATAATTCCAACAATATCACTTTTAAATCATAGATTACACATGTGAGCAACTGTTTGACTTTTCTTGTCTTCTTTGTTTCACCAACAAGATATGAACCACGTTATTTTCAAAAGTTCTTGTTTAAAGAGTCTGGTTAGGTGTTAGAGTATGTTTACATTAATTTATGTCATTTAAAGTGTCATTTGTTGTCTTAAAACCCCATGACCGTGTTCTGTCAGCATTTATCATTCAGAATATAATGTAAGCTTAGTTTAGTAACTACCTATGCAACACCTAAGCAAGACCTTGCTCTCACACACACACACACACACACACACACACATGCCATGTGCTCAGGCCAGCTGGCTGATGTCTGTTTACCGGTGCTGTGTGTCTAAGTAGGGAAAACGACACAGATACAGCTCCATCACCACAAGAGCCAGCGTTTCTGCTGACCGTGTAGTGTTACTTCAAACGTTAGCAGCTGGCCCAAGTAGCTTGAAGGTGCGACAGATGTATGCAGCTGTAGTAGCCATGTCGCTTTCTTTAGTGGTGCACTGAATTCCCTTTCCTTCAAGGTTAGTATGTCAGGCCTGTTTTACGTCTTCTGCAATGTCTTTCCTGCGTGCTTCAGGGTGCAGGAAGACACTCATGCACTTTTCGAGTTAGCATATACATTTATATGTAAGCATATACTCATCTCAGAGGGTATGTAGGATATATATGTTATCAGAACTTGTTTTATATGTTTTATTTTCTAAATTGCATCTCACAAACGTTTGCTGACTGGTTAAGAAAACGCGTACCTCTCTGGTTGTTCGTAAAGTCAAATAGGATGGTGTTTTGGAGCAATAATGATGGTGGGCCAGCTTTTTCTCATTGTCGTCATTAGGAATTGGGGGGACATGTTCATCTCATCCCTAATAAGAACCCAGTGTGCCTGAAACTGTTCCCTGAATGTGTATGTAAACAGCCACATCAATTAAACACGCTCTCTCTGCAAAAGCTTCCCATGAGGGTTTGTCTTGGTGTGAATGAGACCACAACCCCTCCAGGTGGCTGACAGCTCACATACTTTTACTTGAAACCCAAATACAAAACATATCAGAGAGGAGCAGAACAAAGCCAGAATCAGTCTCCACGCTTACTCAACTTCCTGTTTGCATCCCCTGCCCCCCTCTCATCTGTTCCCTCTCCTCAGTTTTTGAGGAAGAAGCTTTTTTGCATCCCTTGTTCTTGTGTTTTTCTATCATATTGTTTGAATTATAATGCATGCATGGAATACAATGAGGACATAACTTGTGAATATTTGTGAATGGCCAGAATGAGGTAACCGTCTCTTTCACCTGGGCTCTCTACTCTGTGACTTCTCTCTCAGAGACATTTAGAGAGGAAGAAAGAACATATTGTTTCTGGTTTTCCTTACCCTTCTCTGTTTCTTCAAAATGTAGCCGTACCAAATATAAGTTATGGCTCTATGCTAGCCATTTCGAAAGACTCTATTAACATGTTTATATATTGTTTTCAAGATGATATTTGCGATGTCTGTGTATCTGTAGTAAATATTCATCAGAGCTTCCACAGACTCAGAGCAGAACAGATGCAGCAGTTGTGAGGGCAGATGTCAGCAAAACACCCTGCAGGAACTCAGTTTTCACTGCATGTGTCTGTACATTTGTTATAGTATAGTTTGGCCCAATATGCACTACCTGTTTTTGTATCTTGTCCTTTTATACTTTAGTTATTTTATGTAGCTTGTTTAAAAGGGGGGAAATTCATTGCACTATCACAGCTAATGGAGCTGCTGTGTCTACTGCTGAGCGCAACCCTAACCATATACCCCCAACCCCCTGGTTAAGAAACAGGGATAGAGAGAACGAGAGAGAGGGTTAGAAAGAGAGGCCAGTGAGAAAGAGAAGGTCCCTAAAAGAAATGGATGAGTTCTATGCTATTAAGATTGATGCTGGATACAATTTTATTGTCATACAAAAAAGGGAAAAAAATATCAAGAACTGTATAAAATATATTTCAATGGAATGTTTATTATTTACCTTTTATATTTTTGAAATGTATAAAGAAAAAAATTAATAAACTGTAATAATTTAACAGAGTTTGTGAAAACTGAGACTTAAAAATCGTTATATTACTAAAAGTATGAAAGTTTGAACGTGAATGCTAACCTACCTGATCAAATCTTCTCCATTAGATAGGGAAAAAAAAAAAAAAAAAACAATTAGAAAAATGAAATCCAATTTAAAAAGAAAAAGTTATCAAAAAGTCAATAAAAATGTTAAAAGCTCATGCCAAAATTTTCAACATGTGTCCTGTGTGATTCTTCAAATGTTGTGATTTCTTCATTTCTACTCTGGGATCCAAGAACACATTTGCAGAATAATTAGTGTTTTTTTTTTGTTTGTTTTTTTTTTTTTTTAATTCTAGCATTTCAGAATAAATGTAAATCCTTCATGTGCTTCTTAAGCAAATGTCAAAATTATTATTATTATTTTTTTTTAATAATTTTCCTACATGTGGGTTTTGGGCAAGGACTAGCCTATTTAATGCAGGACTTTTGCATGAAGCTTTCTTAATCTACATTATGCTCCCCTTGGGAAAAATGGTATCTTTTACCACTTATGTGTGGACGATACACAAATGTATGTACCTTTGAGGCCAAATGGTAATGACTCGGGGGCAACACTTCTTAAATGTCTGGAGGAAGTAAAAACGTTGATTGGCCGATAATCTTGACCAATTAAATGAAAAGAAAACAGAAATGATCATCTTTAGACGTACAGTTTGTAATAAGGCTGTAAAAGTATAACTTAGGACCTTGGGGTAGTTAACAGGGTCAAGTAAAAAACTTGGGAATCATTTTTGAATCCTCACTGAAGTTTGATAAACAGATGTGGTCTGGAACTGCTTTTTTTTTTTTTTTTTTTTTATCTTAGGACAATTGCCAAACTAAAGTCAATTTTTTTCAACAAGTGATTTGTAAAAAGTAATTCATACTTTTATCTTTTCACGGTTAGATTATTGCAATGCCATTTATCTTGGGACATGTCATTCTCATATTGCACTTCTCCAGTTAGTTCAAAATGTTGCTGCAAAAATGCTTATTAATGCCAAGAAGACAGATCATATTACTCCTTTGTTATCCTCATTACCAGTGAAGTGTTTTTAAAGCAGTTTACAGAACAGCTTCAGAATACTTAGTTGAGCTTATTAATCCTTATCATTTAAACGTAATGCTAAGATCCTCAAATAAGCTCCTGTTAACTATTCCCAGAGTACGTCTTTAATTGAAGGGTGATCGTGCTTTTGCTGTCGTTGGTCCGAGATTATGGAACAACCTGCCCTTTGTTGTTAGATCTTCCCCAACTTTAAATATCTTTAAGTACCGGCTCAAGTCTCACCTGGTCTCTCTTGCATTTTAATTCATTCCTTTAATGGGTGTTGTATTCTTTATTTTGTTGCTTTGTTTTATTGTTGATGTACAGCACTTTGGAGCTACTGTGTAGCCTGGAAGGTGCTTTATAAATTAATAAATACAAATACATTATTGATAAAGTTGAAACAATTACATTTCAAATATAACTATAACATTTTTGTACACCATATTTATAGTACGTTATTTGTGTAATTACAGGGTTATTTATAAAGCATTGTCTTTACACACTGATCCACAACCAATCCATTTTAATTAGGCCCAGATGAGATCAGATTTTGTTGTTTTATTAAAAGTGTTTGTTTCAACAAAATGCATAGAATTAAAACAGCTGCACTAGTGAAAATGAGGTTAATAACAGTGACCTCAAAATTACAGTGAACAATTCAAAAAATATATTTCAAGTTCTGCTGGTTATTGCTGTATGTCCCTTAATGGATTTACTTAAATGTAAGAAAAATCATCCTAAATGTGTCTTTTATCCATCCTCACACATATGGCCCGAGAGATGCACAAAAAAAAATCACAGTCTGTAATTCCTGTCTGATCATACACTGTATATTACAATATTTTACACAGTTTTGCATGATATTCTTATAAGAATCTTTCTCTTATCCTATATTTGGTCACCAAAAACAAATCCCTGCATCCATCTTTTGTTTATACAGTCATGTGAAAATGTTAGGACACCCTACTGAATTCCATGGTTTTCTGTACCAAGGCATAATAAAAAATCATTTGGTCCTTGGCAGGTTTTAAAATTTGGAAAATAAAACCTTAGATGAATAACAACACATGACACATCACACTGTGTCATTATTTACTTAGCGAACATAAAGCCAAAATGGAAAAGCCATGGGTGGCAAACTTAGGACACCCTTACTGTTAACATAGGAATTAAGAGGTTTGATCACCTCTATAAAAGCTGAAGTTCTGCTGTTTGAGCGTCTGGAGGCTTCAGGTGTGTGTTAACACAATGCCAAGGAGGAAAGACATCAGCAATGATCTTAGAGAAGCAATTGTTGCTGCCATCAATCTGAGAAGGGTTACAAGGTCATTTCCAAACAATTTGAAGTCCATCATCATTCTGCAGTGAGGAAGATTATTCACAAGTGGAAGACATTCAAAACAGACACTAATCTTCCCATGAGTGGACGTCCCAGCAAATTTACCCCAAGACCAGACCATGTAATGCTCAGAGAAATTGCAGACAACCCAAAAACTACACCTCAGACTCTACAGGCCTCAGTTAACAATGATGATAAAGTTCAAGACAGTACAATTAGAAAAGGATGGGACAAGTATGGCATGTTTGGAAGGGTTGCCAGGAGAAAGCCTCTTCTCTCTAAAAAAAAAAAAAAAAACATGGCCAAGAGATGTTTGGCTATAATGCACAGTGCCAAGTTTGGTGAAAACCAAAAGAGCATATCAGCACAAACATCTCATACCAAAAGTCAAGCATGCTGTTGGAGGGGTGATGATTTTGGGCTTGTTTTGTAGTAATGGGCCCTGAGCACCTCATTGAGTCGACCATGAACTATACCAAAGTTTTCTAGAGTGAATATGAGGCCATCCGTCCGACAGCTAAGTCTTGGCCAAAATTGGGTCATGCAACTGGACAATGATCTGAAGATTACCAGCAAATCTGCAACAGAATGGCTGAAAAAGAAAAGAGTCAAGGTGTTGCAATGGCCCAGTCAAGTCCAGACCTCATCCCGACTGTGGCGAGAGCTGTGCATTAACAAATGCCCACAAACCTCAATAAACTGAAGCAACATTGTGAAGAAGAGTGGGCCAAAATTCCTCCAGAATGATGTGAGACACTGTCATATAGAAAATGATTACTTCAAGTTATTGCAGCTACAAGTGGATCTACAGGCAATTGAAACATAGGGTGTCCTTTTAATCACCCATCTTGTCCATCTTGGCTTTATTTTTGCTAAATAAATAATGACATGTTGTGATATGTAATGTGTTGTTGTTCATCTGACATTTTATTTTGCTAATTTTAAGACCTGCCAAGCACTAGATCCATGGAATTCAATAGGGTGTCCTAACTTTTTCACATGACTGTACTTCACTCCTCCACTGACCCTCCTCAGGCACATCTGTTTAGTCTCCAGACGATGAGGCCACCCAGCAGTACTCCGCTGATGAAGAGGACTCCAGAGGAGAGGGAGATCAGGCTGGATGAGGAACCAAAATCTCGCTCAAAGGAGTAATGAGCCAAGGAACAGATACTATTGATCTGAAGGTATTCAAAAAAAGAGTTAATCAATAACTTTTACAGATGTGTCTCATCAATGCTGTGTTAAAGCAATAGTTCACCCAAAAATGAAAATTATCAAGCCATCCTAGGTGTATATGACTACCTCCTTTCAGATGAACACAATCTGAGACATATTTAAAAATATCCTTAGTCCTCCAAGGTTTATAATGGTTGTGAATGGGGGCTGTGTTTTGAAGCCAAAAATAATGCATCCATCCATAAAAAAAAAAAGTAATCCATACGACTCCAGGGGGTTAATAAAGGTCTTCTGAAGTGAAGCGATGTGTTTTTGTAAGAAAAATATCCATATTTAAAATTTTATAAATTCAAATAACTAGTTTCCGGAGGACGACCGTACCCAGAATGCGCAAGTGGATTTGTGGCAGAAGAGTATCCTTTGACCTGACACACAACGTAATGACGAACGTGAAGGCACAGAGCATAGAGCAAAACAAATCACCGGTCACGGATTATAAATCTAAAACAGTAATTTTTAAAGGGACATTTCTGAGGATTTCGATATAGGAGAGGAGGAGCTTAAATTTGTTGCCCAGTCCTATTTATTTGAACCGCGAGAGGCGTCTAAGCTTACAATACTCCTACATCACACGTCGCGTCAGAGGATTACTTGGCGCAAGTCAACTTGCACATTCTGCATACGGTCGTCCGCCAGAAACTAGTCATTTGAATTTATAAAGTTTTAAATATGGATATTTTTCTTACAAAAACACATTGCTTCACTTCAGATAGTCATATACACCTAGGATGGCCTGAGGGTGAGTAAATCATGGGATAATTTTCATGTTTGGATGAACTATCCCTTTAATACAAGTGTTATCATGTTTAGCAAATTGTACCCATCCTCCTCTATTGCAGATCCAGTTCAGTAAATTGTCCCTGAAGTAATCCAGTGTCCAAGACACAATTCCTGAGACATAATCAGCAATAATCTATTTATGCGAAACAAAAAACAAGCATGATGCATCAAAGTGCAACCACACAGCTGGTCACAAAGCTTGGACACTGAAACACACAAATGACAGTATAGGTAAAGAAAGCACTGCATAGGCCTTACCTTTGCAATTGATTTTACAACAACACATATCAGAGTAACGATTTTCCCCCAGGTGATGTCATCAACAAACACTTTGTCTACAAGCCTCTGGAAACTCCGTCTGTCAGCCACTCGTACAAACCCGTCGACCATGCTAAAATTAAATACATAACTGATCAAACAAACCTGCTCTTTCATTAATTCTTGAAGCCCATTTTGCGCTTCCATTAAAATTAATAATTAAAAAAAAATTGTAGTTGCGGTTTTCATTTGTGACTTTATATTTCGAAAGTGCCACTTTAGTTCTTATAATTGCAATTAATTTACAACGACTTTATTTCTTAAACTATCTCACATTAATTCTAATTATTATTGTTTTTTTAATTGACTTCCATATTTAATACATAGTACAATAATATGCTCGTATACCAAAAAAGTCCTTTCGATACTAACTCGTTGAATTTTGGCTCCCGATCGAGAGAGTCGCCGATGTCTCTGATGAGTTCAGCCATCTGATCCAGGAGCTGCTCCTTCTCATCACTCATTGGCTGATGTTCAGGAAGAGAAGGTGCGCCACATGTTCCCGCCCTCTGTACCTGGTCTTTCACCGATCTGAAAATATGATTATGCATGCATCGTTGATTTGAATGAAAAAAGAAACGAAACTAATCGCAACCTGATACTTTATTCAGTGCTTAAAATGAATGTCAATAAAAATGGCACAATGAATACATATCTAGGTAGGTTAAATATCCATTTTTGAATATATAGCTACAAGTAGGCTATTTATTTATAGGCTATTTATAAAGTTATCTGCTCAATATTAAACAAATATGTAGATATAGCCTACAAACCAGTAGCTATGTGAAACTTACCGAAGTACGAGATTGTTTGAAAACACGTAATCTAAAAGAAACAAAAGTAAATGTAACTGGATTTCATGTTAGCTCACGTTAATAAATAATGGCAAAGGCCGGTTTGGTAACGTCTGCATACCTGATGCCATGACCGCTTCTTTTTCCTATCTTCCTCTTTGGTCCTACGATTGGTTTTGATGGCCACTTCACAAAATAAAATGAAAGTGTATCTACGTTTATGTCATTGTACTAAATATAACGCAAACTTTTAAACGGTTTAGTAAGTCTTGATGTCTTAATGAGTAATACTGTTAATAAAATTGTAGTCAGTTCCGCATCTTCACTGCTAGCTTCACACTATGCTAAAGTGAAAATAAAAGCGAAACAAGTGCTGTTTGCTACATGTCCTTTTATATTTCATCCTCAAACTACTCCATTCACAAGACATAACAATGTAGCTCAGAAAAAAAATGTTAGTACACCATTAGTCCAGTTATAAATCGCATCATTTGCTAAGGCAAAGTCACGTGCGTTTTTCTGATAAACGAGGACACAAATCTGTATAATGACATGGGTATTACACTGCATATAACATTAACCCTAAACCTACCCGTCACGTAATTTTAAAATTATATTTATAATGAAACTTAAGACACATTTTTAAAATATTTTAACATTCTTATATGTATATATATATATATATATATTTTTTTTTTTTTTTTTTTTTTTGAGTTGACCTAAATGCAAGTTAACCTGTTTTTTTTTTTTTTGAGTTGACCTAAATGCAAGTTAACCTGTTTTTTTTTTTTTTTTTGAGTTGACCTAAATGCAAGTTAACCTATGTTTTTTTTTTTTTTTTTTTTGGACATTTTGTGACTTTTTCTCATTTAGGGTCATGAACATGCAATTTGACCAGCATATTTTAATGTTCTAGGGCATCTGTATGGACCCAAAATAATACGATTTTTTTTATTATTTTTTGTTATGTTTGTTTCCCACTTATTTCAATACTGAAAAATATTTTGTCAGCCACATATGGTAAAAATGAGCTATCATTTCTTTTTTCAATCTACCTGAAATATTCTAACCTACATTGTTTTTCTTGAAATTTTGTGACTTTTTCTAATTTAGGGTCATGAACACGCTGATGTGTTGTGAAATGTGCATACAGAAATTGTATATGTTCTTACTGTTCGTGGGTTAATTTGACCCATATTGTAATGTGTGAAATGTATTGATATTAAAAGTTAATTATTTGTACCTGCTTGTATGCTTTTTTTCATAGTGTGATTTTTGGGGAATTGTATTGACTCCACCTAGGGTCAATTTGACCCAGAAAATAAGTGGTTTACACACAAATCGAACAGAGCACGAGAATGTTAAAATTATGTTAGGTTCCTGTGACGGGTAGGATTAGGTATAGTGTAGGGAAGAGCTATATATAGTGACTTCTAAGATTTTGTCAAACATTCTTATATATGATTTTTAAGATGTCTTAAAGTCGTAAATTCCTCGTCTTACTATCTTAGTGGGGTCATTTGGACCCCACAAAGTAGCATAAAGGGATTTATTGAGTAAATGTGTTTCCATTGTAGTTTATGTGCATGTTATCTTACCAGAAAAAAAAAAGGATCTGCCTCAATTGAATGCACAAGTTTTTTGTGCACATTATTAGAATTTATGCGCATCTTGATGTTTCCATCCAGCGTTTTCATGCAGTATCTCAAAATTCACATAAAAATAGGTGGATTATGGAAACATAGCGAGTGACTGAACCCTTATGTGACAGGCATACAGTACACTTAGACACACAATTGTTTTGCACTACATTTAAAGTTTTTTTTTTGTTTTTTTTTTTCAGTTTAAATTGTTTGTGTTGTTCAAAACTTTTTTTTTTCTTTCATCAATGATGTTTATGCAAAAAATTAGATAGTGTGGGCGTTATTTCAGCAAATACATCTATCCCCAGCTAGTTACAACTCACCCTAGTGGGGTAGATTGTAACAACAGAACTCTTTGTATTCGTCATTAACTTACATAATCTTTGATTATGCAGTACACTTCCAAGTGAGTTTCCAAGTGAGATCCATGTATCAAAATTTGAGATATCTAGCACAAACAGCCACTGAGTTACTGATGCTCAAATATATAACAAATGAAAACTGCAGATACCTTAATATATTTATCTTAAAAAGAAAATACATTTTCAGAAATTGGGAACTTCAATCACTTTTTAAAGCTCAATATTTACATTGTACAAAGGAGTGGACAAAATACATCATAGAAAACCACTATTGTATGTCATATGACAGTTATTAATAAAAACCTCAGGCTCAGTTCTTATCCCTGTACAATCTATCCTGATCCTAAACAAGTACCTTTCTTTAACTCAATTATCATAACATTACCATATTAAATGTTTTTTTACAAAATAGTATAAATACATATAAAATAAAGGCAGAATACAATAAAAAGGGGGAAATTACAAAATCATAATGCAGAATCAGTTTATGTCATTTCTGCATGGTTTCGAGTTTTTGGACATGATACTTCTGTTGATGTATCTCCATTCTCTCTCTTAGCTTTTTTGAAGTCTCAAGATGATGAAGCCACCTAACAATAAGCCACAGGTGAAGGAAAACATGGCTCCAAAATAGGGAAAATATTTTCTTAGTGAAGAACCAGAAAATTGCTCAAAGGAGAAACAGGCCAGTGCAGGGATACTGTGCATCTGTATTACGGGGTACAAACAAATCAGTTATAAATGTGATATTGTGACCAATACTGTTCAACACATCTTTTAAAGAAGAAGATTAAAACAAAAGTCAAACACTTCTTTATATTCCAGTATTTGAAACAATAATGTAATAAATGTTTCTTACCCATCCTCCCACTTTGCGAATCCATTCCAACAGATTTCTCCTAAAGTAATCCAGACATAAGGTCAGAATATCTGAGACAATTCTGGGTAAGCGTGCGAGGACCATCTATTGAGAGCAAAGAGGAGCTTGGATGTTACAAATTTACTATACAATTACCAACATAAAGATACACATCTACAAACAGATATATTAACATCTTTTTTTTTTAAAGACAATAGAAACATGCAGGATCTAACTAATCCAATACCTTTGCAGACAGCTTTCCAACTGAGTAGAACAGCACTATAATTCTCCCCCAGTTGATTTGGCCATCTGTGAAAACCTTTTCCACAAGTTTCCAGAAACTGCTTTTATCAGCCACTTTTACTAAGCCATCAATCATGCTGCGAGTTTAAAAGAACAGAAAGAGAAACCAGGTGTTTTAAAAACCAGTACAGACAACAACACTGATGTTCAGCTAAGATAGACAAAGATTCAAATCTGACTGACTCATTAAATGCTTTATCCTGATCGAGCCTATCACCAATCACTTTAATGGTCTCCGCCAACTGTTGAACAAGCTTCTGGTCCTGGCTGTTGCTTATTGGTTGATCTTCAGGAAGGGCTGGTGGGGCTGCATTTCCTTCGGCTGCCACGCTCATCACCTCGTGTCTTACCACCCTGAAAGACATTTTATATGTTAACTTCATGAGAGTTAAATGTTTAGAGGTACTATTACAGGGGAAAGCATTATGATCTCACAGAAATATTTTGTGCATCCTATGTTTCAGTTTGCTACTTGAAGTTGAGTCCTAAATTACAGTTTTTGCAGTGTTCGTTTTTTAAATGAGTGGGTCTCAAGTTCAAAATAATGAATGAAAAAATGTTACAGTCAACATTATCTAACATTATCTAAATACTTAAAACATATGTAATTAAGAAAATATTTCATTTTGTCCACAAGAGTACTATCATCTATGTTATTAACCGAATAATAACATACGACCAGCACCATATGATGTTATTTTTTGTCACAGTCACCGTCTGTCTCACCTCCCCCGAACTCCATTTCCCAGCATCCCTCTGATTCCACGCCTACACCTAGTCATCTGATCACATGGATTCCCTGCACCTGCACATTCTCATCAGCGCTCCCTTTAAAGGCTCACTCCTCCTGCACTCCCTTGTCTGTCCTCGTCATTATTTAGTTGGTTGTTTCTGTTCCTGAGTGTTTTTGGGTTCTAGTAATTGTAAATAAAACCTTGCTGCTTCAATTGATCCTGCATCCTCTCTTCAATTACAACCAGCTGTGACAGTTTTCTTCTGTAGTGGATATTTAGAGCACATTAGTGTTCTCTTATTTAGTTCAATATTTTATACAATATCCTGTTGTCAAGGAGTATATTCATTGACCATCAACTAGGTAAATACGGTTTGCAATATTTTTATGATTTCATAACACAAGGTTGGCCAGACGAGGTCTGCCTTTGAAATTATGTCAAAATAATGAAATTGTCAATTATGTTGCCTGACAATTAAGTTGCCCAGTAGAACCAATTCTTGGTTTACATAGTTGTCATTACATTACTGTGTCACTGGTGATAATGAATTATTTGCCATAGATTGTTTTGTTGTTTTTTTTTTAATCATAATTTAACCTTCTTTGTGACAGAGGAAACTGTGTGTGTGTGTGTGTGTGTGTGTGTGTGTGTGTGTGTGTGTGTGTGTGTGTGTGTGTGAGAGAGAGAGAGAGCGCGCGCGCTAAAAATGTGTTACTTGTGTTTGTTTTTTTACATTTTAAGTAATTCTAAAAATTCTAAAATGTTGCTTCTATCCTTTCAAGGTATGATTCATATCCAAAGATTGGAGTTTTGTATTCTCTCTAAATTCGGCCGCTATAAAACAGGGATTTATAAAATACTACATATTTAAGGAATGTAACCATTAATGGAAACATAAACACAGTTTATAATAAATTAAAAACGCGACAAAAACAAATGATGTTTACGAAGTGACATACCTTATTAGGAGTGCTTCTCCAATCTGATCATCTGTAGATCGAAGAGAAACATTAGTAACAAACCTCTAACATCGCTTGAAGAGCACAAACACACCGTCACTTACCCTGCGAGACTTCGCAAGCCATATTAGTAAAATATATCTATATTGTTGTTGTTGTTGTTTAGTTTTCTCAGTTAATGTTTTCGACTGGATGTAGCTCTGGTGGAATCCCACTCTATTTCAGGGCAGGACTCGAAACTTTTTACTTGTGGAAATGAGTAGCTTAACAACTGTCTCATTTCGAAGACTACGCCCTCCGGAGGCCTCTTTTGTCGGATACACAGCTTACGTGCCTAGATGGCAACTATGGACGCCTTCCTGAGCTTGTTTTATTACCAAGTTTAATATATATATATATATATATATATATATATATTTATTTATTTATTTTTTATATTTCTTTAGTTTTATATGTTATTTACAAGCCATGCACTTAATCTTTGTTAGTATCGTTTTGTGAATGATGAGTTCCTCTGTTGTCTCTGTCCAATAGTATTATTAGGAGGGGTTTAGTTTGACGTAGACTACAACCGGTGTTGCCATGTCCACTTATATAAGCGTTTCTGGGATTCTGTTCATAAAGTTTCATTGTCTTATGTAATCTATTCGTTTTATGTTTTCTGTCGTGTTTCATCTAGACATTCCCCAAATCCCCCAAAACTTGTTTCGCTCATTTTCACTTTTTGGGGCACTTCTCATTGCAGACCATTTTGCTTGATTCTCTTGTGCGATCTGGCAACACAATGCAACCCAGGAAGAAATACCAGCGTGGACGTGAGAAGTCACGTTGAATATTCTTTTGAAATAGTGAGACTTCTTTAACATTAACGTGCTTTTTGCGATCGAGATTTCGTCTGGTTTATCTTGTTGCACACTCAGTATTATTATTTTATTTTGAATTGGCATATTTTTCAGAAGTCAGTACAGTTGTTATTTCTTTAGTTTTAATTTGTTATGGCAGGTATTTCTACAAAGACTGTGCACGAAATCTTTCAGACTATGGAGTATGGATCATCCAGCAGCAGCACTGCAACTGCACAGGTAAAGCGTCGGGTGAAATTATCTTTGTATCTTAAATGTATCTTGGACAACTTTTTATTGCTTCAAGCATCACAGCATGCTACCACCTTTTCACCTAATGTGAAAATGATTAACATGTGACGACTACATTAGGATGCATATGACATCTCACGAGAAAAGCATGTGACAAGATGCTAGTGGTCCTCTTGCTGTAGGTTTGCATTAAAATTAATATGCGGATTGTCCTTCTTAATGCATGTCTCCACATAAAAAAAGAAGATTGAGTAATTTATTCATCAGCAACATCCAAATCCATATGAAAAACACAAAAATGAGATGTTAGGTAGAAGGTTACGAACTGACAGCTTCAGTCACTATTCACTTCCATTGCATCTTTTTGCCATACAATGAAAGGTGACTGAGACGGTCAATGTTTATGCCTTTTTCACCCTTTATAAAAAACCAAATAAAAGTCATAAAGTTTAAAACATTAATTTAAATAAGTAAAAAAAACAATACCCCTTTAAGTACTGTGAGCAAAGTTCAAAGCCGTTCATGTATTTTGTGACAGCCATATGTCCTGTGAATGATCTACTGCAACCTTCACCCTGTTTTCACAAAGCCTATCTATTGGTTCTCTCAAAGAGGTGGAACACACCAACTACAGTATGTTTACTCAAATTTAAACATTGTAGTTTGAAGCATAAATTATCAGACAAGTTAGAATTTTCAACAAAAGTTGAACCTAATTCTTAAGTATAGTGTCAAAATTTCTTTCTCGTTTATAAGAGATGCGCATTCCACTTAAACAAATAAGGAAAACGTCCATTATCCTGCATGTCATTCTCTCCCTCAGTCCTGGCTGGAGAAGCACTCTCGCACTCTTGGCTTCTTCGTTGATGGAAAATTTTCCAGCCCTGCAGACAGGCAGACCCAGGATGTGACTGATTCCAAAGGTGAACAATATTTGCACTTTTCCTGAAGTTCTTATCTGTTATCCAGTCTTCTTTGCAATTATAAGATAAATTCTCCTGCCCTCTTCATCTCTCTTTACAACAGGGGTGGTCTGCAGCACTGTTTGTGCTAAAGATGAGGATGTTGCATCTGCTGCCTCCTCTGCGGCTGGAGGCTTCAAAACTTGGAGTGAACTGAGCTGTTACCAAAGAGCCAAAGTGTTTCTCAAGTACTAGATCTTTTCTCGAAATAATGTCCTAAATTAACCTATCACAATAATTGCAAGCTTAACATCATTAATAATATATGTTTGTGCCCCAGGTTGGCGGGTGTTCTGCAAAGACACAGTCAGTGTGTGTCTGAGCTGTGTGAGCTCTCTCAGTCTTCTACCTCTCCTGCGGTGCTCATTAGACTGGCCCAATACTACGCCAGCTGGGCTCAACTACGAGACACACTCATGCCTGAGTGGACCCCGCTAGGTACGTGTGTTTATTAATTTATATGAGTCTGAGAAACAGAACTCATATAAAAAAGAAAAGAGATAAAATGTGTAATTGACTTCTGAGAAAATAGGCAGGAAGCATGATGGTGAGTCTGATGTCATGCTTTTCTCTCTCCACAAGGTGTCGTGGCTGTGGTAGTTTCAGATGACTGCTCTGTATATTTTCTTCTGCTCAAAGTTTTACCAGCCCTATCTATGGGTGAGTCTTTCTCCTAAAACAGACCCTTTCATGTCTTGAAGTTTCAGTCATGTCAGTTCCACTCTTCCATGGTGAATAAAGGGACATAAAACAGACAGTCCTGACCTAAAACCTGATTTTAAATAAAATAAAATCAACCTAGGTTCTCTGAACACAGTACGCAGTATTCAAAATTTTGAAATATTTGAGCATACATGTAATTTCCTGGCTCAACCAGTGGTAAACTGGAATTTTGGCTATTCTTTTAGTGGCACTGAAAAATTACATGTTTCACATTTAAAGGTAATACTACTAATTATAAATGTTTTTTCCTTTTGTTCTTGACCTTAGTAGTGTAAAATTGTGGATTTTTTGTGTGTGTTCTTAGACATTTTTGATCATTTTCATAATTCATGATTTAGAATGGCATAGTTCATTAGGAGGAGTTGTTGCTCGTAAATGTAGGCAGTTAATTATCCTGTCTGAATAAGAGGTGATGGTGCAAACCAAACTGAGGGCCAACTATTATTTATTTGCCATCTTTATTTATGTCCCTAGGCAATGCTGTTATTGTAGTACCTGGCAAGAGTACCACTCTTCCTGCCCTTCTGTTGGCTCAGCTGTTTATGGAGGCTGGAATCCCTGCTGGAGTGTTGAATGTGGTGACAGGCAGTGAAGCATTACTGGCTGCCAAAGTGGCTCAAAATCCACAAGTGAACTACCTGACCTATAGTGGATGCAAACAGACTGGAGAAGCTGTGGCTAAAGCAACAGCTGGCTGGGGAGTACCCATGACTCTCTCGCTCACACACAACTCTGTGTGCCCTTTTATCATCTTTGATTCGGCAGACCTTGACAGTGCTGTGGATGGAGTGATAGAGCTGGCCTTTAAGAAGAAGAGAGATGTAAGAAGAAACAAAATACATCTATTTTAAATTGTAGTAATATTTCACAATTTTTGATCCAATAAATACAGCTGTGGAGAGCATAATAGACTTCTTTCAAAAACATTTAAAAACGGTTAACTATTAAACTGTAAAACTACATAACTATTCCAATATATAACCGGTTTTCAGCAGCATAGAAAATATGAAAATAAATATTATATGGTGTTTATATATGTATTATTTAATATTTAATGTATACTGCTTGTTAATTATTTATTTTAGTGGTTATTTTCAAAAGGAAATCCAGTTGACAGTGCTCCTGTCATACCGCTATGGTCCACCGGGGGTGCTCACAGATCGAAACATTTTGTTCATTTTGTAGTAAATATATAATATTTATCTCTTTGCCTGCTTCTCTCTTTCTCTTCTCTAGTTCCAGTGGGTGCTCTTTGTGCAGGAATCAGTGTTGGACAGTGTTGTGGCCAGGCTAAAGCTGAGAATGACTGGGATGAAATGTGTTTCTCTTGTCACTGAAACTGACAGGAACCTTATAGATGTTGTTGTTCAGGAGGCACAGCAGCAGGGGGCAACAGTGTGTGGATTTTTTTATTTGAACCAAAACAAATATTTCAGCACAGATTGTTACAGCATTTACTGGACAAATGCTTTCATCTTTTTGTTTTCTTATTGTTTTACATATTGTAGCTGATCCAGCCATGTTCTCCTCCTTCTACTGGTGGTCTCTACCCCCCTACTGTACTATGTGGACTGGCTCCCTCCTGCGAGTCTGTGATTTCACCTCCTCCAGGCCCTGTGCTGCCTCTCCTATCCTTCAGGAGCTCTGCTGAGGGAGTTACACTCGGTAAGGCTGAAATGAAAAAGAACAGATTTACAGATTTATATGAAGGATATTGTCTATGTGTATATATATATATATATATATATGTGTGTGTGTATGTATGTGTGTGTGTGTGTGTGTGTATATATATATATATATATATATATGTATATATGTGTGTATATATATATATATGTATATATATATATGTATATGTATATGTATATATATATATGTATATGTATATATATATATATGTATACATATATATATATATATATATATATATATATATATATATATACATATATACATATATACACACGCAGGGTTTTCATGGATCCTAAAAAGGTCTTAAGTCTTAATTTGACCTTCTACAATTTAAGGCCTTAATGTCTTAAATTGGAGCAAAATGTCTTAAATTCATTATCATGGCATTAAATTACAGCCCTATGATTTCCACGATGCAGAAAACAGGGACAGATGTAAAACTAAAAAAATAAATAAAATGGACCTCATAGGGCCCTAAATTAAATTGCATGCACTGCTAAAACAACAAAAAAAGATCTTCCTCAGGATTTTTTTACAAATATGTAAACATCCTTAAATCAAGATACATTTACTTGACTGTCTTGAAGTCTTGTTTTCTGATAAATTGAACAAAATTCGCTTCAAACTTTACAAAAAAACGCTTCAAAAGTGTTGCTAATACAACTCATTGTGTGCTTCCTAGACATTTACATTCAGAGGACATATTGACATGTTATGTTCCCTTAAATGTATTCCTTAAATTTTCTTTAATTGGTCTTAAAATGTCTTATATACACATTTTATATATATATTTATATGTATATGTGTGTGTGTGAAGAGTGAAAAGTTGAACATTTTGACAACTGTAATTGTGTAGGAAATCACAGTCCTCATGGTCAAGCTGCCTCCATCTGGACTGAAGATTTGACATTGGCTTTGGAGTCTGCAAAGAGGTGCATGCCTGGTCACGTATTAGGGCATATGTCTGTTGTCCTGATCTCATTTTAATCTTATCTCTTCTTTATCTGTTTTTCTCTCACACCCTCTTTTTTTCTTTTTCCATAGTCTGTGTTTGGGTTCGGTATGGGTGAACTGTCATTCCGTAATGGATCCCGCACTGCCTCTATGCGGACGGAGGGAGAGCGGGAACTGCACCGATGGAGGCAGAGAGGTATATAATAAAAATTACAAGGAGTGACATATCATGGGCTGAGAATGGGCTTCAGTGGTTGTAGGCCTTTGTTTCTGTTCTTTTAGTTTTCCGTACTATTCTGTATCAGAATTTCTGATTCAGAATGTCTGACTCTGTGATTTCTGTTCCTCTATAGGGGCTGTATCAGTTCCTTCGGCCATCTCTTTCACCCTCCCTCCCTCACTCCAGTCCCAGCTCTATTAACTATGCTGCTTTTGGCTCTGCGGAATCTAAATTCATGATACCTGAAGGTTTTGATCCTTCCAGGTGGGTGTATTGTGGCTCAAAGTTTAACGGTGAACTGAGAAATGAATATAGGTTTAGTAGATAATGTCATAAACATTTAACTTAAACAGACCTGTTCCAGCTGGTATAAACATCTAAATGATTAAAGGTCAATCCTAGCCAGTATTTCAGTTTTATTGAGTTTAGATTTTATTACTAACACCTCATCTCTATAGGGTCATTGCATGTCAACTCAACCAGAGGTCCCTGGCTAAAATATTAGCTCTTTTTTTTCTGGTGAAAAAAAAAAAAAAAAAAAAAACATAAATAAATACAAAAGCCAAAATGCCATGAATGAATATTTACTGATTGATCCACTATTTTGTAAATACTGTAGGTGGGGGGAAAGCATCATTATTTTAGGGTTTTTTGTTGTACAGAGATTGGTAGATGTGTTAGTAATATTTATTGCCTTTAGGAACCCTTGTTGCTTTATGTGCCAGTGGTTTAAAAAATGGGAAAAGGCACTCTTTTTTTTTTTTTTTTTCTTCCCCCTCTCCAAGTTTTGTGTGCCTCAAGTATTAAAGACATCTTAATATCCTTTTAGATTCTGTTTCTTAAACTTATTGAAATCTTCATTTTTAAGGCTGTACACTTTTAAAAATAAAGGTTCTAAAAGAGGGTTTTGCTGTGGTTTCACAGAAGAACACGTTTTGGGTTCCCCAAAGAATCTTTCAGTGAACCATTTTTTCCTAGTGTGAAGGAAGTTTTAATCATCTAAAGAACCGCTTTTCATTATATAGAACCTTTTGTGCAATAGAAAGGTTCTCCATGGAACTTTATTTTTAAGAGTGTATATGGTTCAGTATCAGAGATATGGCCTCAGTGCATTCTGTGCACACCATCCACATGCAGCCAGAGTTTAGTGTCTGCACAAACTGCATGAGTGACTTGGGTGTCAAAAAAGGTCCATTTGCACTCAGAGTCAGTAGAGTATGCTTTGAAGGGCTTGCATGCTCAACTGTGCATGAGACAGAGCGAAATGCGGAATATGAAGTGTATCTGAGCCTTTACCTGGGAAAGTTTCTGAAATTTGGGTGATTTGACACCGAATGACCCTGTACCAAAATCATAATATTTTGCAAGATTGTCTTGCAACTGTTACTGACAATACCAGCAGCAGATTGTGTGGGACTTTCCACTCACCCCTCTCTTTGAAAATGAATTGTGACGCTGCTTGAAACATTTTCTGAGCAGCTTCCTGTACTATAGATTACTATACTTCCTTGCGCTTCACTTACTACCTGTTTGCACCGTAGAAATATAATAAATGGTCTGTCATTAAAAAAAAAACTCTCTTTGCCTGCTAGAAGCCAAAAAAGGAGGCTGAATGAATGATAATAATAACAGTAAAGTAAATCAAATCACAAAATAAAATGCACCCAGCCTTCAGGTTTTTTTCCATTCATATTAATTTTCCTTTTTTATACATGCCTATGAGAATTGAATGTGCAACCTTTATCAATGGTGAAAAACACACTGTACTAAGGGGTAGAGGTGATTTGATTATGGGGTGTCATGCTAAATGACCACTACTGGTAAACTCAGACCTCCTGTTGTCTTCTTCTATGACCCATTTCTCTCTCTTTCACTCTCTCACAGTGTCCCTCGCTTTTACTCACAGTTAGTGGGTGGTCAGTTGCGTAAAGCTGACTCGGGCTGCAGCAGGTCAGTGTTGGCCCCTGGGGGCGCTGTTCTGGCTCACTGCCCAGATGGAGGCAGGAAGGACGTCCGGAATGCAGTAGAGGCCGCCATTAAAGTCCAGCCTGGGTAAGAGCATATGGAAAAGTTCCTGTCGGTTTGAAAATAAAACATATGAACTAGTTATGGTAGCCTTAGCCAACCTTTTTTTTTTTGATGGAAAATATCGATAGAACTACTGTGATGAACTGCTGTCATTGCAGGTGGATAAAGAAGAGCCCTGCTACACGCTCTCAGTCCCTTTATTCACTTGCTGACAGCCTGGATAAGAGGAGGAGGGACATGGCTGTATCAATCCAAACTCAAACCGGCATCTCATTTGAAGAGGCAGAGAAAGAGGTGGAACTTAGCATCTCCAGGCTCTCTGACTGGGCTGCACGTTGTGATAAAGAACAGGGTGGAACTCCAGTAAGAGCATACAGTGTTGGAATGATTATTCGATTAACCCGAGATTTAATTTGCCTGCTTTTTAAATTACATGTCCATCTTATTAAAGTTCCCGCCCCAGTCTGGCTCTGCCCTGTCAACTCCTGAGGCTTTAGGAGTGCTGGGAGTGATTCTCCCCAGCTCTAAACCACTGCTCTCTTTGGTGTCTCTGCTGGGGGCAGCTGTTGCCATGGGTAATGCTGTTGTCATGGTGCCAAGTGAAAAATACCCTCTTCCAGCTCTTGAATTTATACAGGTTTGCTACATTTTTTTAATATAAATAATTACTCACCCTCATGTTGTTCCAAACCCGTAAGACTTTCGTTCATCTTTGGAACACAAATGAAGATCTTTTTGATGAAATCTGAGTGATTTCTGTCCCTCCATTGACAGCTACGCAACTATGAATTTGATGCTTCAGAAAGTTCATAAAGATCACTTCAAATGATGAACAGGTTTAATTTAGGCTTTTACTCACATATAAACATTCACACATTAGTTGTGATAAACGGAAGCTCAAGCATGTTTGCTTGACATTCTCGTGTGTTACGCCGCACGTTTATTAAACTTCCAGAAGAGGTTTGTTCTCACAAGTCAAGCTTGTTCGGTTGAGCTTCTGTTTATGTATGCTGATCAATGTTTATATGTGAATAAAAGCCTAAATTTAAATCTGTTCATCATATAAAGCGATGAATATCTCTTCAGAATATTTTGACTAAACCGCTCAATTCATATGGATTAGTTTTTTGGGTGAACTAACCCTTTAAAGAGTGTGATGGATTTGTAGCATGAAAGAAGATCAGTTTAATACAAAGAAGTTAGATCGTTCAGGGTTTTATAGATAAGAAGCAGTATTTTATCAATATGCACATTTTTGTATATGTATATTTTAAAGTGGTAGCAGGAGACACTTCACACTCACTGTATGCCTCCATTAACATTCAGTTTTCAGAATAAATCGCCACATTTTAATTCTTTATGTTTGTAATGTGTTCAACTGTTCTTTTTCTTCTTCTCAAAGGTCCTGCAGGCCTCTGATATCCCTGCTGGTCTGGTCAGTATAATAACAGGGGGCAGGGATCAACTGACCCAGGCACTTGCCAACCACAGTGTTATTCAAAGCATTTGGTATTGGGGAAGTAAAGAGGTGAGGGTATTTTTTTTTTTTTTTTTTTTTTTTTTAAGTCTTAAAATGGGACAAGTAGACATTGAAATATAGAAAAGACTGTATTTGACCTTGGCAGAGGTTTGGCAAAGGTGGTGAGTTCCATTATTTATTTTCTGTTCTATAGAACTGAATAAGCATACATGCTATTTTGAATGATTTGAACATCGGAATATGTTCTGTCAGCACTGGTCTTATTGGAACTTCTCTTTTTAGGGCTGTCAGTTTCTTCAATACTCCTGTATCAGTCCCCTTAAACATTTGTGGCTACACTGTGAAGAGGAAGAGGAGAAGGAAGCAGGCCGAAACTGGGCCTGCTCCGATCCCTCTCTTCAAGAAGAGCTTTGGAGGAAGGCTGTGGTCTGGAAGAGTATATGGATCCCTACTGCATAAAAGCACTTAGTTTTAGGAAGTGAGGGGGCAGTATTAGATTCTTCACACAAGCTATTTAGACAATAGAGAGTGACCAGGGATGTTACGAGAACATTTGTTTCATTTTCACAAAGTCACATAAAATAAGGAAGATTACTTTTTTTTTTTATTGTTTCCCATGATACAGTTGTATTCTGACAAATAAAGAACTGTGATAACTAGTCTAACTTGTTTATTTCAATACAGTAATAATGGATTGATGAGTAATCAGGTTTTATTTCAATGTAAGAAGTTAAAAAAAAATTGTCATTATTGTACAAAACTAACTATTATTTGTTAAACACATTGTGCACTTACATATTGCAGTGAATTTCAGTTCCCTGTTGTCATATGAGAGGGGTACCTTTTAAGGCTGGTATGGTTATTATATGGATATAGTTGCTTAAATGAAAACTAATTAAAAAGATGAAATCAGAAAACTTGTGTTACTCTGTGCTAATAAACTCAAAACTGAAATGAACACCACACATCCTGCCGAGTTCATTAAAGTTCCAAACGTAGTAACGTAATGCATTGCAGGAAGTGAATGGAGAAATGCTGCTGAGTCACAGTGAGACAGCAGAATGCCACATCTTGTGAGCGTATGTTTTTGATTGCTGACACAAACCGATATCTCATATGCAATTTGATGCCAAAATGCTTAGTCACTGTCACATGATACTACTACACTTTGTACCCGAAGGCAGTTAAATGGACAAAGACAAACAACTCCATATTACGGTTATTGGAAGACTGTCCCATATGACATTTATCATACCATGTAACAAACGCAGCACAGTAAATTAATCTAGGATATTTTTAGATTAGCATCATGTTGATGAAAATTAAGCCTTATTAAACCATTTTATTTCACTGTTTCAACACCGCTTTTTGATCATTTAGACCCAAGTGAACAAAGCCAAGTGTGGCAGGGGTTATTTCATTCTTTCTGTAAACAGTTTAAGGTTCAAACTTGAAATGTTTGTTGTGAAAATACAGTGTGTCACAGGTGTCAACTTGATCAAAAGCAACAACATGCTTAAGTGTACTTAAAATTTCTATTCGTTTCCATAATTTCCATCTGTCTATAATGTCTTTAATGTGAATCTTAGAATCAGGTTTACTGTTTAATGTTTAATTTCTTTACACCCCTTATGTAATGTAAATATGGTAAATCCTTGGTTAATTACAAAATGACATCGAATTTACCATTCTTAAAGGTTTGATACGTCTACATTTACCTAGAATGACAGATAGTTTTCTGTTGGATTCAATTTGCCATTAATTTATATATATATATATATATATATATATATATATATATATATATATATAATGTAGAAAAAACATTAAAATGTCTTGTCACCGTTGTCTACTGAGTCTCAGCTGACTGTTTTTCCACTTCCTCATTCAGCTCGTTCTTTGATTGGCTGGTTCCAGTAACACTGACGCATCATGTTGTGATCGTATATAAGAGGAACGCGCACCTTCATTTCACTCACAGCTTCTGGAAGATCTGAACAGGTTCTTGCTTCAACAGTGATTGAACGGAACTTCGATCTCGCTGGAATTTCGCTTTGGAAAACTCTAATTTATTAATTTTTTTTACCAACCTTTTGATAATAAAACGACAAAAAATCGGCCGAAATGGATTCTCAGATTCGCCAGAACTACGACCGCGACTGCGAGGCTTTGATCAACAAGATGGTGAATTTGGAGCTTTACGCTTCCTACACTTACACTTCAATGGTAAGTTTCTAAAATTAAAATTCCATATGGTACATGATGTTTCTTGACGTTTTTTCCTCTTGGTTCGACATGTATGCAAAACAGACGTGTATCTTGGAATTATTGTTTACTCTTCGTCACTTAGTCATTTTTCATGACGCCACGAATTTGCGGTGAACGAACTCGTCGCTCTAAGCGTTTTTAATCTTTAACCATCAATTTGTTTCCATCAGGCTCACTTCTTCAAACGGGATGATGTGGCTCTTCCCGGTTTTGCCAAGTTCTTCAAGAAGAACAGCGAGGAGGAGCGCGAGCATGCCGAGAAATTCATGGAGTTTCAGAACAAGAGGGGCGGACGCATTGTCCTTCAGGACGTAAAGGTGACCGCATTTGAAATGTGTAATTTCGACATTGACCTTTTATGATAAGCAAAACGGACTCTAGGTTAATGCGTATTTGTAGGGGCCTGTTGAATTTAGGGGGGATGGGGGCATCACGTGCTCACCGAGGTGTGTCTCTTTACAGAAACCTGAGCGCGATGAGTGGGACAATGGGCTGATCGCTATGCAGTCTGCTCTTCAGCTGGAGAAGAACGTCAACCAGGCTCTGCTGGACCTGCATAAGGCCGCCTCTGAGAAAAGAGACCCTCATGTAAGTCCATACATAGCTCTTTAATGCAAAATTATTCCATCCTGATTTATTGAATTAAATGTTAAAATATTTTCTGGTGTCCTGTCCAACAGCTGTGTGACTTCCTGGAGACTCACTACCTGAATGAGCAGGTTGAGGCCATCAAGAAGCTTGGAGACCACATCACCAACCTTTCCAAGATGGATGCTGGGAACAACAGGATGGCGGAGTACCTGTTTGACAAGCACACCCTGGATGGAGACAGCTAAATGCAGACACCTGCTTACTGCAAAACCTCCAGATATACTCTAGGCTTAAATCATCGAGCTAATGTTGTCATGCAGCTCTTAAGCAAAATTTTAGACTTGAAAGACTGAAAAAATAACATTTAGAGGCTACATGTCACTGTAAAACATGCATGGCACTTTTAATTAGCCATCAAGCCAGTGCTTTCTTGAATGTACACTGGTTTTAATCTGCTGAATTTGGTGAATAAACATTTTTGGCTGGATTAACGTGTCTTGGTTTTGTGTATCTGAATTGTGACATTCATATTTCAATAGACAGAAGGTGTTTTAGAGGTAATGGGTGAATACAGAAATGAACCAGCACAAGTGTTTGAACCAGGTGGTTTTGTTTTTCCCCTCTGTCCTACAAAAGGGTAATGATTAAACTAAAGGTAAGATTGTGACAACTCAAAGTTTACAGGGTTAACTGCTGCCAAATGTAATGTTAGATCTTGATGGTCCTTATTATAACTATGCTTTTATTTGAAACCCACATGCAGGGGGAAAAATATTTTTGAAGTTCAGATCAAATGTTAGCTGCGTAATTTGGATCGACCCCACACATTAGGATTGGTTCAGTGACTATAATGTTTTTCTTAACACTGCTTTGCAACCTGGTAGATTTAAAATCTGAACACTGGATCACCAGACATGAATGTTTGTTATTGTGTATGAAGTGATGCAGTTGATTTAGTATAAGGTCACTAGTTTTACACATACCCCTAGTCTTTCTGAGCGAAACCCAGAAGTTTACATTGACCACAGAAAGGACTTTGCCTTTTTCCACTACAGTGTAATCACACTAATCAAGCATTAGGATGAGCTCCCCCTGCTGGCCTTACTAACCTCAGTTTCCCTCGGGATTTCTGTTATCCAGGTATACTAACCAGGCTCAACCCTGCTTACCTTCACTCGGAGTGCAGTTGATAGTTGCAGGTTAATAGATGTATTACTTAAGCTTTCCTTTAAGATACCTTGGTATATTTTTACATACAATTTTTTAAATAAAAATAAAATCAGTAGGATGCCAGCCTTCAGTGGCTCTTCTCAGCTGTGGTGTATCTGCCATTCCTCAGTGAACAAAATGTTGAACTGTAATTCTAATTGTCTATGAAAAGTAAAGTGCTAAAGTAAAATATTTTTATTTTAAATAAGCCTTAGTATTCTAAACCACACTAAGTTCTTAAATATTGTATTAAATTAAATTAAAGCTCATACAAAAATACTAGGAAATAAATAATATTTCACACATTTCACATTTACCCTCCTGATCCAGTCCCACACAAAGCATTCTGGGTACCTGAAATACACTGTCTAGTTTCAGTTGTCAACAAAAATGAATCATGTAGTCCCAACAAGATTGAGCAAACTTCTATTATCTACAAACTTATGTAGACTGCTTCTGCTGATGTTCTTGATTTTTTTGTTGGTGGACTGGATTGGTTAGTGTGCAGTAACTCGTTCCTGTTAATCTGCCCATGTCTGTCAGTGGTTTTGTATTTCTCTATACATAATGTATCAGTTTCAGTGCCCTTACAGCTTCACTTCCAGTTCCACAACACTCACAGAATGACAATTATGGTTGACGTGGTTCTGCAACATCCACATTCTTGATACCTGAAGAATCTGTTGCTTCCGTGTGGGTTTATTATGTGTCGTGTCATTTAGTTTGCAATTCACTTCTAAAACTGATAAAGCATATTGCAATATAACAATATATTCCCACTATAAAAACAGCTTTTAAAATTATTGGCAATAAATGGATAGTTCATCCAAAAATAAAACTGATTTACCCTCATAAACCTCTATGACAAAAAAAAAAAAAAAAGTATCTTCTTTTATCTTTAATGTTTTTGTAAAGCATTTCAGTATTTCATTCTGTGTAACTGAAATTATTAAAGCGCTTTAATTTAAAAAATAGTTACAATATTGAGTGTTTGTTAGTGTTTTTTTTAATAAAATGTAATTTGTTTAATAAAATAAAATGCAACAGAAGATATCCTGTTTAAATGAGAACAATACAATGGAATTTTGGTGAAAAAGGTTATGGCAGGTATAAAAGTGAAGATTATACCCCTGAACTGAGCTGATCAAATAACAAACATACATGTTCCATAATTGCTGAGTCAAAGCCGTGTCATGTCTGTATCCATTTCTATTTGCTGCTGACAGACTGAGAGTTCATACTGGTTCAAACACGTGCTTTGTCATTGTCCTTCTTATGACCAAGCTGAACATGATGAATCTCATCACTGTTGCATGTTATTGCAGAATTGTCCTATGATACAGGCTGTTGCTATAGTATATATATGCACTGTTGTAAACCTGCATTTTGAAAATTGTAAAAAAAAAAAAAAAAAAAAAAAAAAAGAATTTTTTTTGTCCTTTAAAATGTTTGAACGTAACATTGCAATAAAAGTCAAACAGTGTTAAACTGTGCTTTTTACAATATAGGAATCATGGGACCAGACTAGGCCCTCTTCAGATCTACATACCATTAAAACTAAGCTTGCAAAATCTTATTTTGTCACTGCTGACGACTGCATGTTATGTGACACGTGAATAGATTAAATGAACAGTCAGGTTTTATTTATTTGTTTCCATTAGCTAGCAGGTTTATTGTTTAATATTTTATTTATCTATTTTTTAAAGATGGATGGATGGATATTTTTTATTATACTCCCATTGATGAAACAATGTAAATGCACATTTGATTAATCTTAGATGAGATAATACATTGCCTTCAAATTTAGATTTAGATGCAAATCATTCTTTTTGGGGGCATTTAGTATTACTTGAAGTACCCTGGCTGTAATCAAAAACAATTAAGGGAGAACCAACAAAATATTAATGATTACATTGTAGTCAATATGCTTTTTGTTCTGCTTTTTTGCACAATAATTATAATAATTAATTATATGCTGCTTTGCATTTCTTGCCAAATAATTTTATTTTAATACCTTAACCAAGTTTATAGTGTATTCTTCTTCCTAATATATCATATTCCTTATATTTGATTGTTTAATAGAATCTGAAATGTCATTAAATGTAAATGTGCAAATATCCCCTCCAGACGTCACTTTTTTTGCTGCATCACTATTGAGTATCCTGTTGGTAAATGAGCTGTGACCGCAAAACCAGCAGACAGGGGGGAAAAAATGTAAATATGTTTAAGCTTTTAAGAGTTAAACATCAACCTTGACCCAGGAGAGACTAGTGAACGGCTGATTCCACCTGCAGCATCAGTGTTGTCGCCTAGGGGAAACAAGCAAAAATAGCTTTGTTTATACTCTATTGTTCTCAGGGCACAGCTCAGTGTCAGGTGTGGTTACACCTGATGACACACTGAGGGTGTGTGTGATGATGTAATAATGCTTTGTCATGTCTCCTGATTGATTTTAAAATTAAAGTTTCCAAAGGGGATATTTTATGGTGATGCCATAAAAGAACCATTTTGGGTTCCACAAAGAACCTTTTAGTGAACAATTCTAAAAACAAACCTTCCCAAAAGGCTCTTCGTGGAACCATAAATTCCAACAAATAACCTTTATTTTTAAGTATGGAGGGTAAGGGCTAGCTATCACATGGATAAGGTGCTACAATTACACAATTACAATTACACACATGATTGTGTTGTTTTGTTTTTTTCTTAGCAGTGGTTTTACATGTTGGTTTCCTCATATTATCTTGCTTTTAAAAAAAACTTTCTTATAATTGGGTCCAGTAAGAAGAGAGCAGCAAGTCTTAGGTCAGCACTCACAGTACTATCCTTAATTGTTTATGTACTTTTTTAAGTTTGCAAATGTTTGAATATCTTAGCTAACCTTTTAAAAAGTTGCTATAAGAGTGTTTTAATAATTTAGTCCACATATATTGCAAACTAAAGAACAAATATCTAATTAAAGGAAAATGGGTAAAACATTTAATAGACATAACAGCTAAATTAATTTGAATTTAAACTCTATTTGAGATAAATAAGTTGTTAAATAATTTCATTTGCAGCCCACCTAAACTCTGAGGTTAACCCACCCTGATAGTCCTGTGAGCTGGAACCACCATGAGACACCTATGGATAAATGGCTTGTAAACATTTCACTTTGTTTTTTGATCCATAGAGCTCATTTAACAGAGTATAAACAGCCAAACACTTAAATGAAGGCAGAAAAATCAGCGTCTAGATATAGATATTGGATACTGACCTATATTCGTTGTGAAAATACAAAGTGACACAATTGTGTCATCAGAAGTGAGCAAGTTAAAGGTTTGATGTAGGCTACTAAAAAAATAATAATAATAATAAGGTGCCAAATCGTTTTTATTTTCTGTTGGATTTCAATGATATATGAAGAAGGGAATAAAACACACAACTATGAAAGTTGATATGGTCATTGTTATCCCAGAATCTGTCAGTCTTGTCGCTTCCTCATTCAGCTCGTTCTTTGATTGGCTGGTTCCAGTAACACTGACGCATCATGTTGTGATCGTATATAAGAGGAACGCGCACCTTCATTTCACTCACAGCTTCTGGAAGATCTGAACAGGTTCTTGCTTCAACAGTGATTGAACGGAACTTCGATCTCGCCGGAATTTATTTAAATCTATTTAAGTTTCTTATTTATTTTGCACCAACGCTGTGATAAAAAAAAACCCACGCTGAAATGGAGACTTCTCAGATTCGCCAGAACTACGACCGCGACTGCGAGGCTTTGATCAACAAGATGATCAATCTGGAGCTTTACGCTTCCTACATATACACTTCAATGGTATTTTTTTTTATTCTGTTCTCAGAACTTTTGCTAGTCGTATCCTGATTTTTCCCTGCACTCTTTAAAGATAACATAATTAGAAATTAAGTTACACTGAAAAATAACAATGTTATGAGTAATGATTATGTAGATGCAGCCAGTCAGGATACTTCATTATTGTGCACCTGTAAAAAAATAAAATTTGACAATGATGGCACTTCATGCGTTTTTAGCTTCGAGAAACAATAAATGCTGCTGCTAAATGTGTTTTTGTTGTCGTTGTTGGACTCTACTCAAGTCCTTTCTTGTGATTTTTGCTCCAATCAGGCTCACTACTTCAAAAGGGATGATGTGGCTCTTGCTGGTTTTGCCAAGTTCTTCAAGGAGAACAGCGAGGAGGAGCGCGAGCATGCCGAGAAATTCATGGAGTTTCAGAACAAGAGGGGTGGAAAAATTGTCCTTCAGGACATCAAGGTGCTTGACGGTATTCTGAACTAACCAGTGCAAATGAACAAACAAGTGAAGATGACACAAAAGTATACAAGCAAGACTTTGATGTTAGTCGCCAGCACACCAGCTCCAGTTCTGTTACTACAGCTAATATTACAACAACAGCATATCTTGGTTCTGTGAAACCTCAAAAACAATGTTACTTATGTATTGAGTAGAATTAAAGGGGTTCTTGCTTACTCATGTGTTTGTTTCTCTCTTCAGAAGCCTGATCGTGATATGTGGGGCAATGGACTGATCGCTATGCAGTGCGCTCTTCAGCTGGAGAAGAACATCAACCAGGCTCTGCTGGACCTGCATAAGGCCGCCTCTGAGAAGGGAGACCCTCATGTGAGTAACCCTCATTTTTTTGAAGTTGCCTCCCTATACATGCCTTTTACAACAGTTTCACTTCTTTTCTGGGAAGTTTGCATCCTAAAATCTTTTCTGATGTCTTGTCCAACAGCTGTGTGATTTACTGGAGACTCACTACCTGAATGAGCAGGTTGAGGCCATCAAGAAGCTTGGAGACCACATCACCAACCTTTCCAAGATGGATGCTGGGAACAACAGGATGGCGGAGTACCTGTTTGACAAGCACACCCTGGAAAGCTAAATGGAGCTCTCAGATCATCTTACATGAAGAAATCATCAAGCTTGTTTTTTGCACTTATGAAAATGTATAAAGTCTAAGACATTATATGGTTACATCTAGTAAATGTCGTTTAATAAAAGATAGTCTTGATTTTTAAGTAGTCATGAGGCCTTTACTGTTGAATGTACACTCATTGGTTTTAACCTTGTGAATTTGATGAATAAACATTTTGGCTGGATTGATTTGTCTTTTTATTTAAAATTGTGATCTTCAAGTGGTCTACATCCAGTGGTCACATCCAGGATGTGCAGTGCTGGAATAGGATCAGGATTGATACCTTTCTTAATTCATTGAAAAATTGCCATCTGACACTCATGTCACTTGAGAGGGTTAAATTACATTATTCTTAACAATCTGCATTAGTGCACTAGATTATCTGAGGTGACTGAACGTCAGGAATGTAGTAACTACAACTTTAGTTTGGCTCTTAAAGAATAAATATGCTCTTGTAATTAATTGGTTGATCATTATGATCAGAATAATCAAGAGTTGTATTTTGTAGGCAGGTTTTCCCATTTAAGTTTTGTTCTTAGTCTTTTTTTTTTTCCCCCTGCTGACCTTATATTCCTGACCCATGCCATTAACATAAGACACATACACATAAGAATACAATGTTGGATACGTAAAGCAGTGTCAAAGAACACAAAAGCAGATATTTAGAGAATGCAGTCCAAACAATACTGCATCCCAATCACTTTTATTGTATGAATAAAAATATTTTGTGTTATATAGAAGGAAGTGAAGTACAGTCATACAGGTTTGGAATGACATGAGAGTAAGAACATGATATCAATATTCATTTTTGGGTGAACTATCTCTATAAAAAGTTTACAATGAGTGAACTTCAATAAAAAATAAAAAAACGCAATCAATATGATGTGACACTACAGTAGCCGTCATTTTGGGGAGAGACATAATATGGACATTGGACATTTAAAGGGATAGTTCACCCAAAAACTTGCTCACCCTCAAGTTGTTCCCAACCTGGCGTGCGTTTCCCAAAAGCAAGTTCCCATCTGTTCTGTCGTTACTAACATAGTTTAACGATTTGGTGTTTACATCTTTTACATGTAGCTCTCCTTAGCTGCACAAAGGGACATCCTGCATTGCATTAATCAATTTGTGCAGCACTCACCAATGTTACATTCACTGAACAAATACTTGTTAAGAAAACATGCTTTATTTCATTGAAATAACTGTTAAATTATATCCACTTGATTACATGCATTTTTTGAGTAACTCAAGAAAAAGATGATTCAGTAAAACTAACAACAGTGAAAACTGATTCAACAAGCAGAGTAAAAACAGTTTCTGGAAACGTAATTCCAAACTGAAAAATGTCATGGCTAGTCATGTTTCCTATAGCAGTAATAGCAGTTCAACCTAAAGCTATACATTCATAGGCAACTTTTCAAATAACCCTCCAGCTTAATTTAGGCCTGTTGTAAAGATGATAACCTCATTCATTTAAAGTGGAAAGATTTGTGACAATAGACCCAAATAGTTTACATTATAATTCTAAATAATTATATAGAGTAATTGACACGTACATTGATTCAAGAATAGGCCGATTAAAAGTAAAGTACAAAAAGAATTCACAAAGGAATAGTGTTTACTATAACAATTTGATGGTTTCACACTTGTATCATAGGAAGTTAGTCAGGTTACAAACATGCTCGCATCTTCCATGAGAGAGAAAATGCTGAGTCACAGAGACGCAGCTCCATGTCAGCTCTTGGGAGTTTGCGCTTGTCGCTGACGCAGAATGAGCTTTCATGGACAATTTCTGGTACAAAATTGCTTTGTAATTGTCACCTGTCGTCACTGTACTCTTCTAAACAGGTGTCAGGTATCTAAAGGCAGTTAATTACCAAGTGAGAAATGACATTAACTCCAAAGTGGAAAAATATGCTATCTCAGGATTGTCCCATGATATTTGCCATATTATACACAGACTCCTATTAAAATAGTGTTACCAGGCTTCACACACAGCATAGATAAAACCTGGAACTTTGTAATGCACTTTTCTATTGATGGAAAATGAGAAAATTACCCCTGGAAAACAAATTGGTCTAATTGTTATAGAAAAACAGATTAATGTAACATTAAAATAAAACAATTATAAATTATATTAAAATAATATAAATAAAATATTGTTATAAAACTACTAGCATGGTGAATGAGAATAGTGATCAAAAATCACCACTACATTAGTTAGCTTGCTAATGTTGTGTATCATAATACTATACATTTATTTTAGTAGCTAAAGGTAATGATAGGAGAGTGTTATCATTAATGATAGAACTATTCTGCATAAACAATCATTTAACAATAAGTAATAAGGTTATAGTCTATATATGCAAAATTGCAATACAGAAATGAATGAAGAAGGTACAAAAGTGGGAGGCACTTGAATGAATATAAAAAAATCATGTTGTGATCGTATATAAGAGGAACGCGCACCTTCATTTCACTCACAGCTTCTGGAAGATCTGAACAGGTTCTTGCTTCAACAGTGATTGAACGGAACTTCGATCTCGCCGGAATTTATTTAAATCTATTTAAGTTTCTTATTTATTTTGCACCAACGCTGTGATAAAAAAAAACCACGCTGAAATGGAGACTTCTCAGATTCGCCAGAACTACGACCGCGACTGCGAGGCTTTGATCAACAAGATGATCAATCTGGAGCTTTACGCTTCCTACATATACACTTCAATGGTAAGCATCTCTTATTGGTTTTATCACTTTGCTAAATCGTTATACGAAACGTTGTTTCTATTGATTATTGTTTTCCATTCTTGACAAAACGTGTTTAACGTTAAGAAAAACAACGTTCTAGAAACCTAAAACAAGAACACTGTATAAAATATGTAGGCTATATAAATATAATAACCGAATAACAAATGCCACAAGCAGTAGCTATTGCGCATCAGTGTTATGGAAACATCCACAGCTGTTTACAGTTGTTATGGGTTACGGTTACAGTTACAGTTACAGTTGCTGTCTTATTATGTAATCAGTTAGTTTGACTTTGATTGGATGCTGTTCGCTAGAAAGAAAATTTTTATGACTGTATAGTCCCTGATAAAAGGCTGTTCCATAAGTTGTTATTTGTTTCCTTGTTCCTTAACATTATTATTCGATTTTGTTCAGGCTTTCTACTTCAAAAGGGATGATGTGGCTCTTCCTGGTTTTGCCAAGTTCTTCAAGGAGAACAGCGAGGAGGAGCGCGAGCATGCCGAGAAATTCATGGAGTTTCAGAACAAGAGGGGTGGAAAAATTGTCCTTCAGGACGTAAAGGTGCTTGATAGTATTTTGAATCAAGCCTTATGACTTTGAACATTGTAACATAAGCAAAGTTAACTCTAGAGACTGGATCTCGTGTTATGGAATGATCTTATTATGCCATGTACAGTAACATGCTCACTGATCTTTCTACCTCTCTAGAAACCGGAGCGTGATATGTGGGGCAATGGACTGATCGCTATGCAGTGCGCTCTTCAGCTGGAGAAGAACATCAACCAGGCTCTGCTGGACCTGCATAAGGCCGCCTCTGAGAAGGGAGACCCTCATGTGAGTAACCCTCATTTGTTGAAGTTGCCTCCCTATACATGCCTTTTACAACAGTTTCACTTCTTTTCTGGGAAGTTTGCATCCTAAAATCTTTTCTGATGTCTTGTCCAACAGCTGTGTGACTTACTGGAGACTCACTACCTGAATGAGCAGGTTGAGGCCATCAAGAAGCTTGGAGACCACATCACCAACCTTTCCAAGATGGATGCTGGGAACAACAGGATGGCGGAGTACCTGTTTGACAAGCACACCCTGGAAAGCTAAATGCAGCTCTCAGACCATACAAAAATGAATAGAAATACTATTCTCTTAAAGATGTTCTTATTAAACAGCTCTTGTGCAATTTTTTAATGTTTGAGAGGTTGAAAGGTTAACATCAAGTAAAGGCTCCTGTTACTATTATACAATTTTGCAGTGTAAAATGATTAAATATTGTGATTGTCATCAAGCAATGCTTGTGTTGAATGTGCACTGACTGACGTAGTGAATTTAAATAAACATTTTGAGCTGAAAACCTTGTCTTTTTTTATTTAAATTGTGGGATTCATTTAGTGGGGTGTACACCAACCTCACAAAACAGAAGATAAAGAGAAAAAAGAGACTAATGCGTAAATATTCACATGAATTTGCGCGGCAAAAAGTTGTAGTATTTCATTTTACCATATGAGGGTGGTGTTTCCTCAGTGTGCAGGCTTTAACAGCATAAACCCTAAGGACCGAGGGCCTTTGTGGTAGGCTACAACAGATTATTTATTCAATATATCTCAATAATCATCAACTGTGGCAGACATACTTGTTCTAATTTCAAAACCAATTAAGTTCACAGCTTGCTATGCCATATCAATCTCGTCTATTAGCAGCGGTGAGCCACCGAGTATAATCCGATTCAGAGGGGTCACTGAGCGAAAATTATATTGGAAATTAGAATCGGATAAACAACACCAGATTATATGGGGTAGGCTACTAGTGAACTGATAAACGGCATAGGAGATGGATGAAATAAGATTGTCACATGAGAAAACCCAGGGCACATAACTGCGAACAGAAGGGAGAGCACGATTAATCCAAGTGAAAGAGGGTTTGGCGCTTCAAATGCGCTTTGGGGAGAGAGAGGGACAGATGATAAAGTGGATGATAAGTGTAAGTTAGAGCAGAGTGGCGTCTCTAACCAACGCGCAGGTTTCTGTCCTTATATAGGCTAACAGAGAGTTGGATCAGTAACAGATCATCAGGTAAGTTTATTATTTATCTGCTCTTCACGTGCTTGCTATTCATTTAAAAATTAGGCTACTATCTTGCAATTGATTGGCATGTCAAGCAGTATCATTTAATATTATTTTTTAAAAGTATTTTTTAGTTGTTTTTTTATGGTTAGGCCTAGTATATAATAGGATAGTTAACGCAGTTTTATAACGTTAATAGTGTAGGTACGTAGTTGTAGCTATTTAAAAAACACGCCACTATGTAGGCTAGTTGAAAATGAACAGCACAAGTGCTATTAAAATATTGTCACCAGTTAGCCTAAATTCATGGAGACTATATAGGCTACAACCCAGTCCACACACAAGCTAAATTAAAAAGACCATTCAAAATTTGCTGTAAATATAGCTTAACTGAAAACTATTTAGAAATATAATATCGCAATATAAAAAACGCAATTTGTCTTTTTTTTTTTTTTTTTTCATATTTTGTATAACAGTAGGCCTAATTCCTTTCCTCTGTAAGATCTGGTAATAAGTCTCTTAAGATGATTTTTTTTCTCGACTAAATTAATGCTTAGCCTATCTGTGTGCGTAAATGCTTTTCAGTCTTAGACAACTGTGTGTAATACTAAGCATTTTATTATTATTTTTTCCAACGAAAAAGGGTGTCTAGATGAGATTTAGGTAATCCAAAAATACAGCAGTTCTGCCCGCTGGTGGACAAAGCAGCGCTGATGAAGAAAAAGAAAAAAAAAAGAAAAGAAAAAAAAAGGAAAAAAAACAGGGCCGTATGACGCCGTCTGATGGTCTGTGACGCACAGAGCGAAAGGCCTTCTTTAGCCAGATTAGGGCAGTCCTGTCTGTAAATGACACAAATTATGCTTTCTGAACTCTCAGATTAAGCACTTTCAATGTATCTGTCTCTTTGGAAAAGAAAAGAAAAGAAATCTCTGTGTTGTTTAACCCTTTGTGTTATGGAATAAATATTTAGAAGGTTCTTCTAAATATCTAGAAATTTTAGAAGGTTCTTTTAAAAATATACATTATCTGCCTATATATATACTTTAGTAAAAGAGAGTGACTTTGCAAATGTCAGAATACTAAATATGAAAACAATGCATGCTTCATGAATCAAACTGATTTTGTCCTAACACTGTGCTTCTAAATACTAAATATCAATAATAATTGTATCTAAGTAAAAAAAAAAAAAAGTAATACAAATTTGAATAAAAGTACAATAAAAAAAATGTATCTTGAGTCGCCAAGGCACAGGTGAGCTACTGTAGCAATGATGCTTCTAAGCAAAAAACTCATTTAAGTATATACCACTAATAATTTTATATTTACATATTGTATATGACTTTCCATGAAATTTCCATGACGTTCACTCACTAACAAACAAAAACTCTTGAAATATAATTTATTCAAAGATTCAGAAATTCATTTTTTTAACCATGTTATTGGTGTGTTATATACACCATGTGTATGCAAAGTGAAATGGGTTCCTTAATCATCATGAACCAGCAAGGTCGAGTATGTAAGGGATGGACTTTAATCTCTAAACTAAATCTGGCTTTGGGGCTATTTCAAGAGAAATTAAAGAATTTCATGAGTCCATCGTCTTTCATCACTGTAGTCAGTCCATATGGCTGACGAGTAAACAAGCTACAGGAAGAGAATCATCACGCATCAGGGCACAAAGTCCTGCCCTCATTAATCCAACCGTGACCTTGCTGCTCAACACATTCTTATATACAGAAAAGAGCAGTGGCTACCTTAAGTCTGAAGTCTTTTATATGTCGGTCTGATGACAAGATGTTGTTGGTTGTGTAGGCTCAAGTGTGAAAGTGAGGCGGCAAGGGGAGGGCCTTGTTCCTAATTTACTTAAACCCAAGGATTTTTGGATTAGCTTTGGCAATTAATCTCGTTATGCATCTGCTGAGAGTGACGAGGTCAGATCAGCTGAGCAGGGCAGGTGGAGACATATCCATTGTGTGTTAATGTGTGAGACAAATATTTTTGACCACATTATAGTGTTTGAACACATGGGCATTATGCGTGCATGGTTGTGTTTTGGCATGCCACAATTCCAGAAGGATTAATAACGGACATGTGGAGCCCTATAGCATCAGAGTTTACTCCATCAAAAATCACGGCACAAAGAGGACAGAGGAGGGGAGGGAAAGAGAGATAGTATGGGCTTGACAGAAGGAGGGGTGGTGGATGGGATGGAAAGGAGCACATTAAAAAAAAGAGGGACATTAAATGAATACTTTACAGGACACCTGACTGATCTAGGGGATATATGTGATTTGGGGCATTTAGTTCATGTAGGTTATTTCAGGACAGTGACTGTCTGTTTTATGTCTCTAGCTGATCAGCCATGCGATTGGTCAGTATGCAGCATCGTGGGCGGAGGGCAGCAGAATCAGAGGAGGAGCCAAATCCTGCTCCACCCCCTCCGCCCCCTCCATCTCACCACTCCCACAACTTCCTAAATATGAAGAACAAGTTCTTCAATGAGCTTGGCCAGCTACCTAGTAAGTAATAATTGTATGTCAAGATATATGCCATGCTTAATCTTATCTCAGCTGGCTACCGTCATCATAAGATGCAGATGTTTGTTTGAATATTTACATTGTGTGACCAAAATTCAATGTCAGAACAACATCTAATGCCAATGTCAGTGTGATGTAGAATACTGATGACAGCTGACATTGATATTTTGTTGATTTTAAGTAGTGGAATCACTTCATGCCAACATCATATTGACGTCAAATACCAACATTTAGTTGTGAGGTATGTTAACCCAAACCCAACGTCTGCTAAACCCCATAATGTTAATGTTAACACAATGTTGAATTATAACATTAATAAACAGTGATATTTCATTGTAAGTAACCAAAAAATAATGTTTGTCCACTGTTGGCTTTTGACGTCAACCAGATTTTCATTTTCAACTAAAATTTAACATCTGTCCAATGTCTTTCTGATGTTAAATTGACATCCGGTCTGGTGCCAGTTGGGATCATTTATATTTCATCATATTATCATTACAAACATGCATTCCCATTAAACTGCGCTAAATTAATTCCTCAATTTTCCATTTCCATGTAAATCCTTCATGTTTTCATCTATTCCATAAACAGACCACAAGATCAGAAGTAAGTTCTAATTTTCCAAAGTCTTTTTTCTGTCAGCCCTCCATCCACCCACCCATCCATATATTCAGAAATTATGCAATTTCTTTTGCATTTTCTAAAAACATGGATACATTCAATGTCTTTTTTACCAACAAAAATTAAATTATGATCTTTGCATCATTCTGTTTTTTCATTTAACTTTCTTTGTTTATTTCTGCACAGTGCCCATGTGGGCTATTGGTGCCATAGTTGTGGTCATGCTAGCTTTGGTTGGCTGCTTTGCTTTCTGTATCTATAAGAAGTGCTTGGGAGGGAAGAAGAAAGCAAAGAAAGTCAGAGAGAGGAAGGGTGGACGAAGAAGGATGAAAAAGGAGGGGGGGGAAGAAGGAGGCGAGGTAAAAGACCGTTGTACAGAGCGAATGAAGCTTTTTCAGATCTTGTTCTGTCAAATTATTTATTTTGATTTAAATATTAAAAAGAAATGGGTAAAGTTTGGCTTAAAGGTTTGCTTAAGTATTTTACATTTGTACTGCCGATACTTAATATTCAACCCCATAGGAACAGAATAAAGATGGGGAAGGCGAGGGAGAGAAAGAATATTATGGCAAGTTGGAGTACACTCTGGACTATAACTTCACTGATAATCAGGTTGGTTGAGAATGGATGTTCTTAATATGCATGCTAGTTGTGAGACGATATGATTCATATTTATACAAATCAGCAAAAAGTACAGTTTTCAAGAATGTGTGACTAGCTTCTTGATTTTGAACACCTGACCCACAACCTTTTTTTCAACAATCTTCAGCTCATTGTTGGTATCTTGCAAGCGCAAGACCTTCCTGCCATGGATCTGGGTGGAACGTCTGACCCCTATGTCAAAGTTTATATGCTACCAGATAAGAAGAAAAAGTTTGAAACAAAGGTCCAGCGCAAGAACCTGTGTCCTGTTTTCAATGAGACATTCATATTTAAGGTATTGCAGTTATGTCCTTACAATCATGCATTTATTTGTTTTGTTTTTTGTTTTGTTTTTTCGTTTGCCAAAAGGCAATTTCTCAGGCACTTTATCTGTTATGCTTGATTTTAATGTAGAATAAATGCAACTGACTTTTGTTTCTAAAGAAAGCAAATGCAGTTTCTTTGCACAGATGGTACCAGGTCTGTGTTCAAATATGTTTTTTTCTTCTGTTTCCAGATCGCTTTCAATGATCTAGCAGGACAAACTCTGGTCCTGCAGGTGTTTGACTTTGACCGCTTTGGTAAACATGATGTAATTGGAGAGATCAAAATCCCCATGAACACTATTGACCTGGGCCAGCCCATACATGAATATAAAGACCTGGTTGGAGGAGAGAAAGAGGAAGTAAGGCTTTCCTTCAGACTTATTACATTTTTTTTCTTTTGCTGCCATAGTCAGTTTTTTTATGCTTTTTAGCTAAACACGCTCCTGTACCTTCTTAACAGCAAGAAAATCTTGGAGACATCTGTATCTCCCTGCGCTATGTGCCCACCTCCGGCAAACTGACCGTCTGTATCATGGAAGCCAAGAACCTGAAGAAGATGGACGTGGGTGGTTTATCAGGTGAGTGTGGTAGAATTCAAATTAAATTACATTTCCATTGTGTGATATTAAAATGAAATTATTCTCTACACATCAAATGTGACTTTAATACAATTAGATTTCTATACTTTTAAGCATTTTTGTGGAAATGTAGTACTAAGGTGCATTTCTGTCTTTATCCATGTACAATGCCATTTTCTCTTACTTTTTCTTTCTCTTTCTCTTTTAGATCCTTTTGTGAAAGTGGTTCTGCAACACAATGGAAAGCGCATCAAGAAGAAGAAGACGACAGTTAAGCAAAACACACTGAACCCTTACTTCAATGAAAGTTTCAGCTTTGAAATCCCCTTCGCTCAGATTCAGGTAAACATATCTGTTTGAAACGTGACTACTTGCATCTCTAATACATTTACAGACTTACATTTCAGTTCTTTTAATACAATGCAATCTTTTTACTATACATACATTTGTAGCGCTAATGTTTCTTGTAAAATCATCTTTGTCTACAACATAATGGGTCACACTTTATATATTGGGTGTCTTTATTATGTACTTGCATCAAAAAATAATAATTGTTATGGTAAGGTTAGGGACAGGTTTGGTGGTATGGGTAAGTTTAAGGGTCAGTTAAGGTGTAAGGGAAGGGTCAACAGTGTAACTATCTAAATATAGAAATTAATTACAGTTGTAATTGCATGCATGTATTTTTTTTTAAATGTAAGTACAATGTAAAAACATGTATGTACACAATAAGTGCATTGTATCAAATTATTAATTTAAATGTTACTACTTAGTAGTTAAAGGATTAGTTCACTTTCAAATGAAAATTACCCCAAGCTTTACTCACCCTCAAGCCATCCTAGGTGTATATGACTTTCTTCTTTCTGTAGAACACAGTCGGAGATATATTAATAAATATCCTGACGCATCCGAGCTTTATAATGGCAGTGAACAGGGTTCACGAGTATGAGCTGAAGAAAGAGTGTCTCCATCCACATCCATCCATCATAAACGTGTACTCCACAAGGCTTATGAAGTAAAATATCTAATTTCCGCCAGACCGCCTTCCGTATTCAACGAATGAAGAAAGTGTAAAACTCTTACACTTTCTTCATAATTTGAATACAGAAGGCGGTCTGGAGGAAGCTAGATATTTTACTTTATGACTTGTTAAATATGGATATTTTTCTACACAAAGGCATCGCTTCGCTTCAGAAGGCCTTTATTAACCCCCTGGAGCTGTGTGGAATATGTTTATGATGGATGGATGTGGATGGAGACACTTTCTTCAGCTCATACTCGTGATCCCTGTTCACTGCCATTATAAAGCTTGGATGCGTCAGGATATTTATTAATATTTCTTCGATTGTGTTCAGAAAGGAGCACATCAGAAAGAAGAAAGTCAAATACACCTAGGATGGCTTGAGGGTGAGTAAAGCTTGGGGTCATTTTCATTTTGAAAGTGAACTAATTCTTTAAACACACTTAATATAAAGTGGGACCGAAGAACAAAGTGGATTAAATGCAGATTGACCTATTTTTCTCTATTTCTTCTGTGACCCTGCAGAAGATCCAGGTGTTGGTCACTGTCTATGACTATGATAAACTAGGAAGCAATGATCCAATTGGGAAGTGCTGGATTGGGTTTGGTGCTAGTGGGGTTGGTCTGCGACACTGGTCAGACATGTTGGCCAATCCCAGACGACCTGTGGCCCAGTGGCACACACTTCAGCCTGAAGAGGAAGTAGACGCTGCCCTTAAAGCACCTATCCGCTAAATATCTTACTTATCCACCCCTCAAATAAAAGTTTTGGCAAAACATAATTTAAATCTCATATGTCCTGTCACTGAGGAGCTTCTGTCTGTTGCGTTATAACGTCATTATTTCCTGTACCCTTCTTTATTGTGAAACAAAGGAGGATTCACTTTTATAAATGTTATTATGTATTTTGTTCATCTGGATTGTTTCTTATTTAAATGTGTATGTATGTGGATGAAAACTGTGTTTTATTTGAAAGTGTTGTAAGTATGTATCTGTTTTAACTGTATGAGAACTGTCCTGATTTGCCTCGTCTTTTTTTCTGTGAGCCAAGTTGACTATAAAAACAAGAACTGGATATATTATAGCAGGTTTTAAGATGTTTTCATTTTATATACAAACAGACAAAAGTTGTACAGTTCTCAGGAGTAAAACCTTGTAATTATTCGATGATAAATATTTCACCATAATCTACTAGAAAAGGCTTTAATAATAGGGAAGCCATTATTGTCTGTAAACATGTCTACCAATAGCAATTGTCTGGTTGGGTTCAGCAGTATTTGGAGTTGACCAGTTGTAGGTGGAAGCCTGGATTAATCTTGTGCTGTTTTCGGCTGTGTTCCAAGTGCAGTGCTGGACTAAGCCATACATGTGAGCAGGGAATTAGAGCCAGGAAAGGGCGGGTGTGCAGAGAGGATGAAGGAGACCAGAAAGGACACGCAGGCAAAGTCATACAGAGTGAAAGAGAGAGATTGGAGAATGTTGAACTGATAGAGAGACTGCATTTGGAATAAAAAGTTAACTGGTTAAATATTAATTAGTAAAAGACTACGAAACAGATAGATTAACATGTAGAGATGTGCTTTAAGGAAAAGTCAGTACATTGCAAAGTTAGCCAAAATGAGCTTATCCAACCAAATCAGAATTTATTCACAAAATAGTGTATCTTTAGTTTAGATGTTTGGCTTTAGATCAGTAATTTGCCAGATACCTGAAAAATCTGTTAATCCACATTAGCATGACAAATCTGCGATCGTCACGCTACACTGCTGTTTTTAGACAAGCTTAGAATGAATGATTTTTAAATCGGCTTCCCAAAGGCTCTTGTATACATTATGTTTACACAGCAACAATGTTTACAGCCATGGCCAAAAGTTTTGGCAGTGACATATATTTTATGTTTCGCAAAGTTTGCTGCTTCAGTTGTGGTAGTGTTGATTCACATTGTTTCTAGATTATTGTGCAGAGTGATCAGATGCGTTTTAAATAATAACAAAAGGCTTAAAAAAAACCTTCAAAACCCAAATTTCACTGTTTTTTTTTTTTTGTTTGTTTTTTTGCTCTGGCCAACATCAGCTAACATCATTTCATTAATCATATCAGCACATTGGAAAGTGTGAATGAGTACTAAGCAGGTAAAATCACTATCATTCTGAGTGGATTATAAGAGCAGACTGATTGCTATAACAGGAGAGAAGAAGGGCTTCCAATCTTTGTGTTCTTGAATTTTGTGTTAGCAATGGTTACCTTCAAAGAAAGACATGCGTCCATTATTGCTCTGAATCAAAATTGACTCACATGCAAGGAAATTGCTGCAAAGAATATTGCACCTGAAAAGGCTATTTACCGGATCTTCAAGGAGAGCGGTTCAACTGCAGGAGGTCCCAGAGTGTCCAACAACTGCCAGGACTGTCTCCTGCTGAGCAGTCAATTATGAAATTGTGTAGAACTTGTTCAGGATTGACAGCAGGTGGGTGTGAATACATCTGAACACACAGTGAGGTGAAGACTTTGGAAACGGCCTGGTGTCAAGAAGGGCAGCAAAGAAGCCACTTCTCTCCAAGAAAAACATCAAGGACAAAATGAAATGCTGCAGGACGTACAAGGATTAGACAGCAGAAGACTGGTGCAAAGGTATTTTCTCTGATGAATCCTCCTTGAAGAAAAGGTGAATGCTACAATTAGGCATTTTCCAGCATGATTGAACACCATGTCACAAAGCAAGAATGATAATGAAGTGGCTCAGAAATCATTAAATTGAAATTTAAGATCCGTAGCCTGGCAATTCCATGAATTTTAATGCCATAAAGAACCTGTGGTCAATCCTCTAAAGCCGAGTTGACAGGCAGAAGTCCACAAATTGTGATCAACTCCGAGCACAAACAAGGCAATCGCCATTAGTCAGGATTTGGCCCGGAAGCTGATATCCAGCATGCCAGAGCGAACTGCAGAGGTTACAAAGAGGAAGGGTCAACACTGTAAAATACTGACTCTTTGCATATATTGAATGTGTTTTCCAATAAAACCCTTTAAAACTTATGAAATGCTTCGAATTGTTTTTCAGTATACCATAGGAAAAACATTTTTAATTAATTAAATTTAATTAATCAGCCTAAGTTGTGGCAAGTCTGTCATCATAACTCCCTCCATGATGCTGAGGAGAGGTTTCAGGCAATCAGTGTCCGTAATCAGAACAACCCGTTTTATAATTATTATTTTGTGGTCATTAAAAAATGGTTAAAATGTGTTTCTATGAGAGTATTCATGTGTAAAAGCATCATGGCTTGCTTTTATTGCTTTAGCACGACAGCTAAACCTTCCAGAGGGAGCCAGGAGCCAGGTCGACGGGTCGAGGTGGGACAGAGCACGACGAAAAAACCCCCCGAAAAAACAGAGTGTCCTTGATGGCAGTTAGTAGAGGTGGTGGGAGAGGGAGGCTGGGGGGGGATAACAGAACTGACAAAGAAGATTCAGATACAGGTTCAGATTCAGATAGGTTCCAGGGATATAGGGAATTAATTTCACCACACTCAATTAAAACAGCCGGTTCTCGCTCTCAGTGGCGGGAGGGTGGGCGGGGCTCACTTCCATCCCCTCGAACTCCACAAGGACTCCCACGGTGATGGATGGTGATGTCAGCTCACACCCCTGGTCGGACTCTCCGTGGTGCTTCGGCTCCGGGGTGATGCTCTGCTACTCCTCCCCATCCTCGGGCATAGGCTCACTCGTCGCGGCAGAAGGAAGCTTCCTGTCTGCGGGGGGCTCAGGCGTTGTCGGTCAAGTCAAGTCAAGTCACCTTTATTTATATAGCGCTTTTTACAATGTAGATTGTGTCAAAGCAGCTTTACAGTGATAACTGGTACATTATTTTGGCTGCACAGCAGCTCTTAAGGAATAGTGTCAATGCAGGTAGATCAAAGCACTGTTGAATATCAAATATCAATTGTCAAGTGTCCCCAACTAAGCAAGCCAAAGGCGACAGCGGCAAGGAACCCAAACTCCAACAGGTGACATCAGGTGGCAAACAGGTGTTAAAATGGAGAAAAAACCTTGGGAGAAACCAGGCTTAGTCGGGGGGCCAGTTCTCCTCTGGCAAAAAGTGCTTTGTTACGACTCAGGTTGCTATCATAAGTCAGATAGGATCGCAACATTCAAAGTATTTAATTCAGTTCCATCCAGTTGAGGATCGTATTCATCACACCGGTATGGACGGTGGTCACAGTGGTATAGGGCTGGGCTCTGGGTCTGGCCGGGTTATGGATCGGGACCGCACGCTCTCCGGACACTTCACAACGACTTCCCTCCAACTCAGTCCGGTGGTGTCTGGAAGATGGATGGTGTCGTGTCTTTTCTTCTTAGTAAGCAATAATTACCACTGACGACTTGAATTAAAATAAATGATCTGTTTACTGAAGTTTATGAACTGGATTACACAGATGCAGCGCACACACATTGAATCAGTAGCATTTTCTTACCGCGTGCACTTACTTGCTCACTATGCATTATGGGTAGACTTTTCTTAAAGCTGAACAACCTAATATATGACAATTTAAACTATATCTGTATAACTATATTAAACATTCTGTTATTGCTATTATTACTCAAATTAATTCACAACATCCTCCCCCCATGAACAACTGTTCATTAACTTAAATCTCTAATGCATAAAGCAGTTGAACAGGTCTCTTTAACACAGTCCTTGTGGATGTGTGAACAGCACAGGATCTAACTTTTCCATCTCTGCCTTGAAACAGCTCTCCAATTCTACCTAACTTCCAGTTTTGTCTTGGCATGTTGGCATCTCCGATGAAAATTATGTCACCTATCTTTAACTCAGTAGGTTTTTGTGTGTTGCAGGAATGTGCAGATTTCAGGTCCAGTAGATAGTCCTTTCTCCAGCGATTCCAGAGATTGGTCATGAGTCGGTTCCTGTATCTCCACCTTTTTGTCATGTCTACTTTACTGACAATGGGATGTTCATGGTCTGCCAGAAATGGTTTTGGGGCAGTAAAGTAAGTCGCTCACCAACCAAGAAGTGTGCAGGTGTTAGTGGTTGTGGCTCATCGATCTCATTGTGGACAAAGGTAAGGGGTCTAGAATCCAGTCTGCCCTCTACTTCTGAGAGGAGCGTAGACATTTCTTCAAAGGTCAGTGATGCTCTTCCTAGCACCTTCCTCAAGCACGTTTTTACAGACCTTACAAGCCTTTCCCAAAATCCACCCCACCAGGCTGCTCGTTCCACAATGAAACGCCAGGTGATGCCCTTCCCTGAGAAGTATTCCAGCAGTTGTGGATCTTTGATGGCTTGCCACAGCTCCCTAAGGTCTTGATTTGCTCTTTTAAAGGTTCTGGCATTGTCTGAATAAATGACTCTGCACAGTCCTCTTCTGGAAACAAATCGCTTGAGTGCTAACAAGAAACTTTCAGTTGATTGACTTGCAACCAGCTCCAAATGCACTGCTCTAGTGACGGCACATGTGAACAGAGCAACATAAGCCATGCATTGCACACGATCATTCTACACAACAGTGGACCTGCAAAGTCTACACCAGTTACATCAAATGGAGTGTGTTAATCTGTCTCGTGGTAATGGTAACGTGGTAACTCGCAATACTGTCTTCAGTTTGCTGTACTTCATTAAATCAAGCACAGGTTCCGTTCCCTCTTGGTCACTGCTGCTACTGAGTTGCACGGTGATTTGCTGATCCTGTTTTTGCTCATTAGTGACATCTTCATTGCTTTGTTCTTCATCGCTCTCTTCAAACAGATTCGGTGCAGTCAGAAATGAAGGTCCCTTCCGCCACAGTTCACTTTCCTTCAGTTTAGCTGCAGTCTGACCTCTGGTGGGGAGGTCAGCCGGATTGAACTTGCCTTTAAAGTGAGACCACATTGCAGGGTTGGTCAGAGACTGGATTTCAGATACTCTGTTTTCATCTGTTTTAGTTCTCCATACCAAGCCTAGTACCTTCAACACAGATCCATGCATTTCTGTCTCCTCTGCAAGTTCACTCACTGTTATCTTGCATTTCTCCTTCAATGCAGCACAGTTGGTTATACACTTGCAAAGGTTCATGCCAGCTGCAGACATAATCTTCCTTGCACCAGTAGTTATAGAGAAGGCATTTTCAACATCACTTGCACTTGAGATTAAGTCATCAACATAAAGTGATTATTTTATTATCTTTACTACCTCAGGTAGTTGGGCTTCATATCATGGACATTACGTCCATATTGTTTTTACAGTCTATGGACCTGACCAAATCGCAATTCTTTATATGCATATATTTTATATTCTCTCTGTCTATATTGTATCATTAACTGTTAATTTTGTATCCGTATCTTTCCAGCAAAATAATATATATACAAAACATGATTTTTTTTTTTTTTTAAAGGTCTAGTCATTATCTTAATCACTTAGTGCCCCCCTATTGGCTGGTGCCCCAGGGCACTCGCCCAATCCCGTCTATGGATAATCCGGCCCTGCTTGTAATCAGGGAATCTGATTAGATGAACCACATATATTCTGGCTGGGCAGTCCAGTTTCTTCGAGTCTTGAAGAAGACGTCACCTCTCTGTATAACAATGGTCTGAGTGGTCATCAAGCTAAAGATATTACACAACATACAGTTCGTTTTGTTTATGCATTGTGATTGGCCTGACCGACAGACATTCCATCTGTGTTGATGTTTAAAACTTGGTCAGAAAGACTAACATTTGAATAGCCACTGCCTAATGGATATGTGAGGCAAAGTGCATGTAGGCTAACCGTTTATTGACATACCAGCTGTAGCTGTCTTGTCTGTTTTTCATGTTTGTGCTTGTCTACACCTTGGTGATAGGAGTGGACCCTCCTCCCCACCACCATGAAGGGTATCCCGTCAAAAGGAACATATTGAAGTTCCCACATAATTTTTTTGGATCCTGATTTGGGGTCTGTAAAAGTAAGTTAACTACAGTAAATCAGTGTTCTCGGCACAACATCACCTAATAAAACCTGACTGATTTAACGTTAAATCTTGTAATTTCAGAGCTACAAAAACTCACCGTCCACACCAAAAGTCTTGTCTTTTGTCCAAATTACGAACTTTGTCATTGTGTCCTCCTCGAAACCCCTAAATTTATGACCAAAACAACCCTTTGAGGGGAATCGTTGACAATAACCGATTGCCATTTATCCAACAATTGTTTGTTGGATAAAACCCTCCACCGAACACTGGCTGGTTATGTACTTGCTCAGAAATTGACTTTGGATCATTTTTAACCAAAAAAAAGTTATGGACAGCAGTTTTAACTTATAAGTGCATCATGCAAATTCCAAAAACATGAGGAGAGTTCTCTGTATGAAAACCTACTAATTTAGTGTGAACGAACATGCTGGACACCAGATGGCAACAGCAGATCAACACATTCAGGTTAGTTAAAATGTCAGTAATTTTAATTTGATTTATTCAACATATTATATTCTATATAGAATGTATTATATAAATAATCTATTTATGAATTTAATGGACCCACTTTATTTTATTTATTTATTCATTTTTTATTTTTTAAAGGGAAGGAATGCTGCTGTATCCTAGGGAAGGAATACCCGCATGTAGCCTAATTAGATCTGTAATTAATTTCTGTATCTATAATTACACTGCTCACCCACCCTAACTCACACTTAAACCTAATCATACTAATAAAACTGGTTCCATTACCTTAACAAGTAATATTAAGTGGGACCAATTAATTATATCTCTATAAATGCAGCCCACTAGAATGAGTTAATCTAAAAAGTAAAAAATAAAAGTATGTTAAATCATTGCTTAGGCTTCCATTAAGTCGTAGTATAATGTTAATGCGGGCCTGCCGATTGCCTTCATGGAGCCTTAGCTAGTACACACCTTTTTTCTTTTACAATTACACTTGTGATTGAAACACAAATATTTGCTGGGAGCTATATGGCATAATGATGGTTTATGAAAGAGATGAACACTGATCACTAAATCCTCCCTCACACATTTTTTTACCTACTTTACCCCTGTCACTCCAGCACAAGAGACAGATCATCTGAGGTTTCAACTTTTGAGTTCTCTGGAAAATGATAACATTTTACTTCAGCAAAGACATTTCAGAAAGTACATGGAAATGACTTTTGCTATTAATAGCCAGACATGTGAGCTGCAACCACAATTTTTGTGCAGCATCATGGAAACAGGATTCTCAGGCCATATTTTAAACACTATGAATGAAAGCAAACATATTTTAAATCACATCACAGACACTTCTCTCTCACACACAGTTTATTTTCATTTCCTGAACATACATTCCTCTTCCCTTTTGGAGAGAAATGGTTTCAGTTGCATGATCAGTCTACTTTGCTAAAAGTCTCTCTGCAAATAAGTGACGAATCAGATGCATTTTACATTTATTTATTTAGCAGACACTTTTTATCCAATGTGCCTTACAAATGAGAATAAAACAAGCAGAAGTGATTAATCTAATCCAAGCACATCAGATCTGAGAACATATTCAGAAATGTTATATATTGCAGAGACTGTAAAATTGTCAGAAGAGTCAGAAGTAAAAGCATCCATGTTGGCTTTTCAGAATTTCAGAATTGTCTTATTTCCAGCGACCTCCAACCTTTCCTTTACCATGGACTTTTTTGCTGTGATAAAGAAAAAGGTGAAACATCAGCATAAGTGAGAGATAACATTTTTCATATAGAGAGATTATAGTCTTTTTCATGAAAGAAAAATGCTTAAGAAATTCTGTCATCATTTACTCGTCTTCACTCACCTTTAAAACGTTTTTTTTTTTTTCTTCTTCTGTGGAACATAAAATAAGACATTTTGAAGAATGTTGGAATCTAGGCAAGTTTCGGTTCCCATTGACATCCATTGTATGGACAAAAACACAGTGCAAGTCAATGGGAAATGAAACTGCTTGGCTATCAGTACTTTTCAGAATATCTTCTTTTTGAAAGAAATGCATACATGTTTGGAATTACATAAATGAGTAAATGATGACAGAATCTTTGGATGCACTATCCCTTTAAGGCTGGAATACTACATGAATTTTACCCCGATTTGCAGCCTGGACAAGTCGATGTTAGTTGTTTTTAGCTTTAGACTATGAATCCATTGAGTTGGATGATATCAAACATGTTTGAAATTTTGAGCTGATTTTAGAACACATTTTGTTTTAATTTGTGTCCTAGCAAAGAGGTGCATGTTTCTGTATGAATTTGTTGTGTTCACAACGACTTGAAAAAAAAAATCAACTTAATGTTACTTACAACTTTTGAGCATGAGAAATCCTGTTCAGCAGAACAACAATCTGTTAAGAAGGAAGCAAATTTTAGATAAATTCAGTGTTTCCCTGCATTTTTACTTTCTACCCGGCTTTATCTAGCTAAACTAAACACAGATTTGCCAATTCATTCAGTTAAATCTTTCACCAGTACCAACAGCACCCACATTTATCAAACCTCAGTTCAGCAAACAAAGTCACCACACCTCATATTTCTGTCTCTTCATTTGATCCAAGAGGTCAAACTTCTCTGACTCCAGCTGGTAAATCCAGTTCCACATCTCTTGAGCTCGCTGCCTGTTTTGTGGGAGTAAGGAACAGATGATGATGCAAAACAACTCTTCATGGAGCATGGAAAAAAACATGCTAGTCTGAAAAGACTTTTAAATGAAAAAGTATAGACTCTTTGCACATCTTGCATAATGGAAAACATATAACTATCTGTCTATATAAGCACAGATGCATATCGTTATATTATATTATATTTGTAATAACATGGATTTGTATGTGTGTGGTCACCTCAACCCATCCTCTCGGAGATTTTCGATGCCAAGAGGAGAGCGTCTCTCTGAAAGAGTCTTTCTCTTGATCTCTCGTCCAGTCAAACGCTTCCCTCTTTTCTGCTCTGCCTAAAACACAAACACAAAAACACTCATGTACAAAAATGTATTAATAGTACATTAATGTACTTATGTTAAGTAACTTACCTTGGCTAAGAAGCCGCCAAAGTTTGCCCCCATATTGGACAAAACCTTCTTCTTCTTGGCCTCGTCTTCTGCTCTCTTCTTAGCCTCCTCATCCTCTTTCCTCTGGCGCTCTTCCTGATGAGAGACCAAAGACATTATTTTCACTTTGATATTCTGTATTAAATGCCACATACAACTTTGAGAGCAACTGAACATTTTATTTACTAAGTTTTAAGTTTGATTTTTTTAATTTACCGCAATCCTTGTCTGTCTGTCTCTTTCTTTCTCTGCTCTAACACGCTGCTGCTCTGCTCGTTCTGCACGTCGCCGCTCCTGAGAACAGATGGACCAAATGGCCAACATGGAGAAAATTAGTACAAAGTAAAGAGAAAAGTGAGTACAGAATGTTTTTGTGGTAAATTAAAGTCATAAAAGATAAAAAAAAAAAAAAATATGGAAAGATCAAGACTGGGAATTACAATTCTCTCCTTGAGACCGATCAGCTCTTCCTCCTCTTTCTTCCTCTGCTCAAAGTGGACATCAATTAAAGTCTGTAACTCCAGAAAGTCTTTCTCCATCCTTTTTCGGTGAATATCCTGAGAGAGAAAATTATATAGATTAGAAACAGAAAACCATAACTTCAATGAAGTCCAAACTGAATGTTATTTTTAATTGCATTTGCTAATTGATTGGGTATGAATTTAATCCAACCTCAACAATAGACAAACACAGTCTGCTTATTCTTCATTGGACACACAATATAAATATTCACAGGTAACACTTTAGAATACTGATCCTTCATTAATGAATAACTACACAGGAACAAATGAGTAATGCATTATTAACACTCTAGTACCTACTGTTAACTAACAAGAAACTCTGATTAATGAATTAGTAAGTAATAGTGCTCAGTTGAAGGTGGTAGTTCACTATTAGCTAATCAGTAACTACTATATAAAGGTTCATAATTAATGTGAATAATGCATAATGTATAATTAATTCTAAAGTGAGGATCATGGTAACCCACTAGTAATGACTGAAGTATTACCAAATCCTTCAGAAGGAATTACTAAAAATTCAGATCAGTATTCTAAAGTGAGAAACATGATAACTCTCTAGTAACTACTGAAGTCATTGTAAACTTTTGAGGTTTTTGTAAAGTATTGGATAGTAATAACTCAAGAGTTACTACATAATTCTAAAGGAACTACTACTTATTTGGATCAGTACTCTAAAGTGAAGATCATGGTAACCCAATAGTAATTACTCAAGTGTTACCAAATACATCAGAAGACATTACTGTACAAAACTGTACAAAAATGTACAAAAACCTCAAAAGTTTACAATGACTTCAGTAGTTACTAGAGAGTTTTCACTTTAGAAAACTGATCTGAATTTTTAGTAATTCCTTCTGAAGGATTTGGTAATACTTCAGTCATTACTAGTGGGTTACCATGACCTTCACTTTAGAATTAATTATACATTATGCATTATTCACATTAATTATGAACCTGTATATAGTAGTTCTTAGTAGTTATCTGGGAGGTATGAAAGAAAAGGTAATTACTGATTAGCTAATAGCGAACTACCACCTTCAACTGAGCACTATTACTTACTAATTCATTAATCGGAGTTTCTTGTTAGTTAACAGTAGGTACTAGAGTGTTAATAATGCATTACTTATTTGTTCCTGTGTAGCTATTTATTAATGAAGGATCAGTATTCTAAAGTGTTACCCATTCACACAGTGCAGGGTGTAAAAAGTGAACCCTGCACATATCTAAGTAATTCTCAGTTTACAAATCATCCTGAACTGATAAACTGAATCGAAATGGTACTTACATCGAAATCTACCCGCTCACCCTCTGGAATCTTTGGAGGGGCAAGTTGTGGAACCATGGGCCTGTGTGGGAGAGGGTGATAGAAGAAAAGGGGGGATTTAAGAGATTAAGTGCCCAAAAACATTTGGCAAATGTAGAGCATGTTTGAACACTCACTTGGGCCGGGGTCTTTCCTCCTCTGATAAAAGAGGCAAAGAATAAGGGGAAAAAAAGAAACAAGGCAGTTCTTGTCAAATGTCATTATACAGCCCTGTTCGCACATATCTGACAATATGCCACTAGTCTTGCTGCCCTTTGCAGTGTCTTATATTGAATTACACTGGTTGCATAAACTGTGCTTTTCTGGATTCTTTTGAAATGATCTGGACATTCTTTTTAATAAAACTGATTCCTCTGAAGCAATGAGACTAAAGGACACAATTGTAACATGGTTCTTTCATGACATTTTCTGTTCACAGGTCAATTTTGTTCAACTGAGTGATTTATAATTTTAAAGGTCATTAGTTATATAACATTCTGTGTTTAAAACGCATGTTAGTGGGGAGTAGTACAAATTAGCAGTAAAAGCTGGATTCAGTCACACATGTAGAGTCAGTTTATAGTACAAACCCGATTCCAAAAAAGTTGGGACACTGTACAAATTGTGAATAAAAAAGGAATGCAATGATGTGGAAGTTTCAAATTTCAATATTTTATTCAGAATACAACATAGATGACATATCAAATGTTTAAACTGAGAAAATGTATCATTTTAAGGGAAAAATAAGTTGATTTTAAACTTCATGGCATCAACACATCTGAAAAAAGTTGGGACAAGGCCATGTTTACCACTGTGTGGCATCCCCTCTTCTTTTTATAACAGTCTGCAAACGTCGCTCAAGTTTAGGAATAGGAATGTTGTCCCATTCTTGGCTAATACAGGCTTCTAGTTGCTCAGCTGTCTTAGGTCTTCTTTGTCGCATCTTCCTCTTTATGATGCGCCAAATGTTTTCTATGGGTGAAAGATCTGGACTGCAGACTGGCCATTTCAGTACCCGGATCCTTCTTCTACGCAGCCATGATGTTGTAATTGATGCAGTATGTGGTCTGGCATTGTCATGTTAGAAAATGCAAGGTCTTCGCTGGAAGAGACGACGTCTGGATGGGAGCATATGTTGTTCTAGAACTTGGATATACCTTTCAGAGCATTGATGGTGCCTTTCCAGATGTGTAAGCTGCCCATGCCACACGCACTCATGCAACCCCATACCATCAGAGATGATGATAACAACTTGGGTTGTCCTTGTCCTCTTTAGTCCGGATGACATGGCGTCCCAGTTTTCCAAAAAGAACTTCAAATTTTGATTCGTCTGACCACAGAACAGTTTTCCACTTTGCCACAGTCCATTTTTTTTTTTTTTTTTACTTTTTATTTTTGCATTTTTTCATTTTCACAATGAACAAAATAACAACTGGTAGAGTACTACACATACAAATCTCCCATTTGTTTCATACATTTGAGTGAGTTACATAACAGGTCCATTTCCAACCATCATATTTACATTTATGTGCTTCCAATCTTAGGTCATGAGTCATTTTTTCCATTGCCAAGATTTCCTCCATGATATTCCTCCAGTGGTCCAGACTCAAAGGCTCACTTTTCAACCAATTCCTCGTTATAACTTTCTTACTTGTTATCAGCATCACTTTGAATAGGTAAATGTCTTCCCCTCTAAAAACATCTTTAGTTAACAGGCCTAAATACAAAGTCTGTGGATCATTCGGTATTTTGTAACCCAAAATTTTCTCCATTTCTGTTACAATAGATTCCCAGTAGGGACGAATTTTGTCCAAAACACATGGGAATGATTGACATTGATATCCCCGCAGAGTCTCCAACACTGTTGGGGGATTTTTAACTGTTTACTTGTGGGGTGTAATAAAGTATCTCACCAAGTTCTTCCAGCCAAATACTCTCCATTGTCTGGAGCTAGTAGAAGTTTGTTGTAAAAGACAGATTGAAGGCCAATCATTCTCTGACAGTTTAAGCTGCAGTTCTGCTTCCCATTTCTGTTTTATGTATAGTGAGTCAAACCTATTACAATTTTGTAAGCATTTGTACAGCCTGGATACAATTTTCGAAGGTAAATGTCTGTATGCCCCTGCGATCATATCTATTAATTCACTGCCCTCTTGAGAGAGATGATTTTCAAAGTCTGTATTATAAAAATGTCTTAGTTGAAAATAGAGTTTTTAAGGTCAAATTCCCTTTTCAAGTTTTAAACTTTTTTCCATTTGTTAATGTACATATTGCAGTGATTCCCTTGTCAGTCCATCTTGTAAATGTCCTATCCATCTGACCACTTCTGAATTTTGGAGAGTGCAATGGCCAGATCAACAATTTACAATCCCCCTCCGTTTTGTATTTATTCAGTAAATCCCACCAGATATCAATTGTTGTATCTATGTTTGTCTAATTGAGTCAGCTGGTCTATATTTTATACAGAGGACTTGGGTCTTTGAAATGTTTAATTTATACCCAGATTTCCCTCCAAAATCTTTTAGTAATGTTAGAAGTTTAGGAAACTGTGACTCCTTTAAATTCTTTACTTTCTCTTATACACTGAGCCAAAGGCTCTATAAACAAGGCAAATAGGGAGGGGCTCAGACAGCATCCCTGCCTTGTCCCTCTGAAGAGCTCGAATCTGTCTGTTAAATCACCATTTATTTTAATTCTAGGCACTGGTTTATCGTACAGAGCCTGTATACATTTAATGATAGTTTTATCAAAACCCATTCTTTTCAGAACCGCAAAAAGAAAGTTCCAGCTGACTCGATCAAAAGCCTTTTCCGCGTCAAGACTCACTAAGGCTGTAGGGGTGCTCTGCTTATTGATTTCATTAATTATATGTAATGTGCGCCGGATGTTACCTTGCATTTGGCGACCTTTTAAAAAAAACGGTCTGGTCCTCATCTATCAGGTCTGGGAGGAAGGTTTCTAATCTTCTGGCGATTATAGACATGAATAATTTATAATCAACATTCAAAATGGAGATTGGACCATAGGACTCACATAACTCTTTATTTTTACCTTCCTTTGGTATGACTGTTATCATGGCCTCTTTCCATGAGGGTGGACATTTTGCATGTTTGAGTGTCCAATTGAAAGATTCCAACAATAGAGGGGCAAGGTCTTCTTTATAAACTTTGTACCATTCGTTAGGATAGCCGTCAATCCCTGGGCTTTTATTGCTTTTCAACCTACTTCAACCTTATCAATGGGTAATGGGTAATTTAATGATCCATTTTGAGTAGTTCCTATGGAGGGGAGATCTAATTCAGCTAAATAATCTTCAATTTCTTTTCTATCTACTTGTTCTGAATGATTATACAGAGATTTATAATATTTATAAAATATATTTTTTATTTCCTCAGGTTCAAATTTTATGTCCTTACTTTGTGGGTCTCTGATTTTGTTAATTGAGTTCCTTATTTGCTGTGATCATAATCGTTTTGCTAATATTTTAGCTTTGGAACCTGATTCATAAAAGATTTGTTTTGTGAATCTCAGTTTCTTTCCAGTCTCCTCATTTGCCATGTCAGATAATTGTTTTATAATTCCTTTTCTAATTCCAGCCAATTTTTCACTCTTATCTGTATGCTGTTGTTTTTCTAGTTTTCTCATATTTTGTTCTAATTCAGCTTGTAGTAGCTTTTTCTTTTTTTAATGTGAGCTAGCCTTGATATCAGGTTTCCTCTCATCACTGCTTTGACAGTGTCCCATAATATTGTTGGCTTTATTTGTTCATCCTTATTATTGGCTATACAGTCCTGAATCTCTTTTTTGATTTCTTGCACCGCAATTTCATTATTAACATAGATATTAACAAGAATATTAACATTCATTTTCCATAATGTTGTTTTGTTTGGACTATCAAGGTGTATGTTTAAGTATATAGCACTGTGATCTGACACATGCTATTCCGGTTTCAGGGTCTATTACCCGGTGTCTATCTATAGTATTCATCAGAAAGTAATCAATCCTAGAATGTACCTTATGAGCAGCTGAATAATGTGTATAGTCTCTCTCTGATGGATGCAGATCTCTCCAGACATCACACAGACCTGCATCTTTTATTAGAATATTAAGACTCTTGGATTTAATGTTTTTATAGCTTTTAGTACTTGTTGTGTCTTTAGTATAATTCAAAATTGTATTCCAATCGCCTCCGCATATCAGAATCCCCTCACTCATTATTGTTATTTTGTCAAACAATATGTTAAAGAATGTTTTGTCTTCCTCAGGGGGTGCATACACATTAACTAATGTGACAACAGTATTATCAATCCTCCCTTTAACATCACATATCTGCCATATTTATCAAAATTAACAGTGTTTGAAATTAGGGTAATAACTCCTCTCCTTCTGCTATTCTTGTACGAGATATAAAAGGAATTTATGTAACCAAGTTTTTTAAATTTCTCACGTTCTTCATTTGACATATGAGTTTCTGTATGAATATTACTTGCATTTTATCCCTTTTCAATTTCGTTCCTTATATGTACATTTAACTTTTCTGGCCTCTTATTGCTACCTGTCCCAACTTTTTTGGAATGTGTAGCTCTCATGAAATCCAAAATGAGCCAATATTTGGCATGACATTTCAAAATGTCTCACTTTCAACATTTGATATGTTATCTATATTCTATTGTGAGTTTATGAGATTTGTAAATTATTGCATTCCTTTTTTATTCACAATTTGTACAGTGTCCCAACTTTTTTTTGGAATTGGGTTTGTAATCTAATGTGGATAAAAGTACAATATGTGTATGTGTGAGAGAGAGAATATACACCGATCAGGCATAATATTATGACTGTGGGGGTATAATTGTTGCAATTTTCCAAATAAATAGATTATGATCCACAAATAAATGTAAAGAGATTCACAAAAAAATAATCAAATGCACTATGAATAGAATGAGATACACAAATATATGTTAGGAGTTTCACAAAAATTAATAAATTCACAAAGAAATAAAATGAGATTTGCTAATAAAAAAACATTCACAAATTCTGCCTGCATTCATGTGTGAATCGCTTTCTGTACATTTGTGAATCACCTCACGCATTTGTAGATACTGAAACATTTCTAGTGTCACGACTGCAGACAAATCCACAAATAGGTCGACTCCACCCACCGACTACTTAAACCAATCAGATAACGGCCACATTGCGCTGACCAATCGCAGCACACTCTTGCTATAACCGATCAACATTCAACCGGAACACATACCAATATACAGTCATTATATAACACGTGATCAACCAGATGTAACAGACAAAGATAGCTAATATATAAGAGAAGTTACAAAAGCAGGCATAGAGCTGAAAAATTGAGGCAAACAATCAATTAACAGAAACATTATGTGAATAAATGGTTTCAAAAGCAGAAGAGACAACACAAAGGTTTTGTGGTAGTTTGTTCCAGAGCTTGGAAGCTGTAATGCTGAAAGCCCTATACCACCCACAGTAGATAGATGGAACTTGGGTACTGCAAGCAAGTTTTCTGAGCTCTATCTCAGAGTACAGGCAGGGACATAGGGGAGAATCAATTCAGAGAGATAAGAAGGTGCTAAACCATGACGAGCCTTGTGTAGCGTCTGGACCAATCAGACACACAGTTATTCATTATATCTAATGAATTACCCACAAACTCACTCTCTCACAAGTCCTGTTAATTCCATCCCCCACAACTGCAACTGCAGAGACAGAATAGGTGTCCCATTTCTATTTTACTGCTATCAGGAATGTGCAGAGAAGACTCTGACTTCATTCTTTCTGAGGAGGACAAATAAACCCTTTTAATCCTATATATTCTATATATAACCACATGAGAAATGTATAAACGTGTATCCAGTTTTCCCTGCTCATGATTTTCCTTTCCTATTCTATGTATTAATTCTCTCTTTTGAACTATTTTTGTATTAATGTTTCAGAGTTGCAAAGTTATAATTACCTAAAATCACATGGGTAGCATGTTTGGTATCTACGGACTCCAACTTTCGTTTCCTATTTGGTAATTTATGTTACATGTTACTAACTCTGTGACACAATAGTATTATATTAGTATTATCTAGAAGGTTCTTCTCTCAAACATCCAATCCAATGTCTTATGCTAATATCTTGCTACAGGACAAAAGTTTCCCTCTGAGGGGAAAACTCCTTATTTGCTCAGACACCTCAAGTGGGTGCGACATGTTCACCCTTTAAAATCACTGATCACAAGATCACTACCCCTCCTTTTCCTGCTTCTTGGATGACTAAAAAGACACCTTGTTGCTGCAGGCCTCTCCAGGCCAAGGCCTACAACCCAGCCATGTGCTCATCTATGACAGAGAGAAAGAACTTTGTTCCCCACTAAGAGTCAAATTAACGGCTTAAGTTGTTTCATAGTGCTTCATCCAATGCAGAAGATACTGGCAACAACTTCGGACCGAATCATCGATTTCTCCTCAGTCTGCAGATCCGATGCTCCTCAGCCTAAAGGCACCTTGCAAGTATCGTACATTTGAACACTAAACAGCGATTTAGTAATAATGTGTAGACCACCTGTCAGCAAAGGTGTTTTATTACTGAGAAATCTGATGATTCTTTTCCAGACTGTCTTTGATGGTCCCAGTTACGCTTCAGCTCTATCATTGCTCATTTTTACCTACGTATGTGTGTGACCTGCGTGTACGTTATGTGTTTGTTAGTTTAGTTATGTGTTTGTGAGTTAGTTAATAAAGATTGTGCACAATAGATGTTTGATTCTGACTCCGTCTGCTAATAAATTGCCTCTTAAATGATTTAGATCTTGACTACAGGCTCTGAGTAGTACTGTACAAACAGAATGTTGTTCTTCCATAACCTGGAAATGAACATTTCTTAGACTTAATAAACAATTAACACTACGTGTCCACTGGACGAACAGGTTAATTGATTGTAATATTAATTTTAATGTAGCCACATCAACTGATTCACATATTCATAATTAATCATAACTAATAATCAAAATGAGTTTTGAATAATTATTAATATTTCCCCTTTGAGTTAATTCGCTACACTTGAAAACTAGCACAAGAATCTTAAACTGAATGCGGTAACTAACAGGGAGCCAATGTAGTTGCTGTAAGACAGGGGTGATGTGAGCTGATTGTTTAGTAAAAGTGAGGGCTCGAGCGGCTGAATTCTGAATCAGCTGCAAGCGATTTAGGACTTTTAAAACAAAGAGTTGCAATAATCAAGACAAAAAGCATGGATAACAGTTTCAGCATCTTTGAAATTTAGTGAGGGTCTTTAACGGACAATATTGCGAAGATGGAAGAAACAGGACTTGACAAGCTGATTGATATGGGGTTCAAAACATAGCCTAGAATCAAGCAATACACTAAGGTTACGTATAGTGGAAGAGGGATGAACCAGAACACCGTCAATGTTAATGGAGAAGTCAAGTTGGGAGGAATCAAAGGATTTAGGGCCTACTAGCAGAATTTCATTTTTTTCCATATTCAACTTTAAGTAATTTTGAGCCATCCATATTTTGAGATTGCGTAAGCAAGATGTTAAAGAAGGGGGAGTAAAATCAGAATTAGGCTGTACAGTAAAATAGATTTGTATATCGTCAGCGTAACTGTGGAAATTAAAGTCATGGAGCCAGATGATCTGACCCAGAAGAAGTGTGAAGATTAAGAATAAAAGTGGACCAAGGACAGATCCTTAAGGCACTCTACAGGAAAAGGTAACAGAACGAGATTTAAATTTGTCAATGCTAATGAAGTGTTGCCTGTCTGAGAGATATGAACTTAGCTATTGTAAAACTGTTTCTGAAATGCCGATCGCAGACAAACGGGATAGGATTATAGAATGGCAAAAGCTGCACTCTAAGGCGAAGGACAACAGAATCAGAGGCGGGGAGGAGGTCGTTCACTACTCTTAGAAGAGCAGTCTCTGTACTGTGGAGAGGACGAAATCCAGACTGAAAGGGTTCCTGCAGATTATTTTTGTCCAGGTGAGTCTGTAGTTGTGTAGTGACCACCTTTTCTAGGACTTTAGACAAAAAAGGAAGGTTGTGTCATCAAGGCCAGGTTTTTTTTAAGTATAGGGGTGATCATGGCTATTTTCAGTTCAAGCGGTACATAACCAGTCATAAGGGAACTATTTCTCACGTGAGTGATAGGTATAATGAAAGTTTTTGAGTAGGTGTGTTGGTAATCTAGCTGACAGGTAGAGAAGGTAGAGAGTTCATAATCAGCTGTTCAACCACAGATGTATTGGTGAAAGTAAAGTTAGAGAGTTTGTAGAGTATCTGGAAAGTAGAAGTTTCTGGAAGAACGAAAGAAGAAAAAGATTGATAGATATTGTCAATTTTGTGTCTAAAAAAATGTCAAAATTTTCACAGAGATCAGAAGAACCATTAAGAAGTGGTGATGGTGGTTTAACAAGCTTGCTGATCACTGAAAATAGGGTCCTGGGTTTACACTTTGCTCTGTTGATAATAGTAGACAAGTAAGTAGCGTGTGCAGCGTTAAGGGCATTTTTATATTGTGATCTGTATTCAGAGAAGAGGGTAGCATGAACAGGAAAGTCTTTTTATAGAGGCGTTCAAGACGTCTAGCCTTCGCTTTCATTAATCTGAGCTCTGGGGTGAACCAAGGGGAAGAATGAGCTAAGGGGACAGTTCTGGTCTTTAATGGGGCCAGAGCCTCCAAGACATTAGCTGTAGCTTCATTATATAATGAGAGAATCTCACCAGGACAAGAGAGATTAACAGAGAGAGGCGAAGAAGCAGCAGTAGCAATAGAGGAAGTGTTTATATTTTTCAGTTTTCGATAAGATATTGTAGATTTGATTTTCAGTTTAGCAAGGGGGAGAGAAAAACTAAAGTGGTCAGATATGCAAGTTTCGAGACCCTGGACACAAACATTATTAATACCAACAGAGCAGATTAAGTCAAGGGTATGAGAATGGTAATGTGTAGGAAAATCAATGTGCTGTGTTAATTCAAAATAGTCCAATATAGCCATAAAGTCCTTAGCAGAAGTGCAGTCAGAATCCACATGAATATTGAAATCACCGAGCATAATAATATTGTTATATTGAGCACAAGCAATAGTGAGCAACTCAGAGAGAAAGTTTGCATGATGTTTAGGAGGTCTGTAGATCAGCAAAATCAAGAGTGGTGTGGGACCAGCAATTCCAAATGTCTTTTATTAGCAAATCTCATTTTATTTATTTGTAAATTTAATACATTTTTGTGAAACTCCTAACATATATTTGTGGATCTCATTCTATTTATTTGTGCATATGATTATCTTTTTGTGAATCTCTTTACTTGTGAATCTCTTAACATTGCAACAATTCTACCCCCATATATGACGACTAACAGACGAAGTGAATAAGACTGATTCTCTTCATCACAGCATCTGTTAGTGGGTGGGATATATTAGGCAGCAAGTGAACATTTTGTCCTCAAAGTTGATGTGTTAGAAGCAGGAAAAATGGACAAGCGTAAGAATTTGAGTGAGTTTGACAAGGGCCAAATTGTGATGGCTAGAGGACTGGGTCAGAGCATCTCCAAAACTGCAGCTCTTGTGGGGTGTTCCCAGTCTGCAGTGGTCAGTATCACATATATTCAAAACTGCTTCTTGCCCCATCAGATGTGAAATACAGTAGCATGTTGCTATTAAATGTCTAAATTGCAGGACTATTAACATATAAACAGTTTCACGCTTGTGACAAATTTGAATTATTAATAGCCAATAACAGCTCTATATTTCATGTATGTCAATGAAAAAGAAAAGCCTCAAATGTTTCACAGTAATAAACAGAGGATGGGACAACACATTTAACAACACAGAACTCAGGGATTAAGATAAGGAGTTAAAGAAAGTACTTTTTAGGCCCTCACCTTCTTCCTGAGTCTCCTCTGATGAACACAACATTAAAAAAGAACACAAAAACACATCAGAGAACAATGGGTAATGTGGAAATAAGACATAAATTAATAGATAGGCACACATTAGACTAATACTGATGTGTGTGGATGCTTTCTAAAAGAAACAAAAACAAAAACTCATGGCATGGCATAAACCTTCCTTTTCTTTTTCCCACTGTGTAACTGTGGACATATGACCCACTTTTTCTAAAGAGCTCTTATAGCTTAAATAGACAAAAACACTATATTCACAAACATGCACATGTGCAATATGGTCAAAAATTAAATGTTATATTTGACTGATTGACTAAATATTACATCACCCTTCAAAACCCCTTCTATACATTTTTTTACATGCTATTCTAATTGTGCATGTCTTTTTTTACGAAGATAAGCACAGTACCTTGATAATCTGTATACTCCTGCTCTTCTGTAATACAGATCCAGCGAAGAAACATGAAATCAAAATAAATCAAACAAATCAATATTTTTAACAGATAAAGAGGAAAAACTGGCTATTTAGTTCTCCTTAATAATCATGTTTTCTCCTTATGCAGAACGTTTGGTATTTGTTAATGTTCTGTCAATGATGCAAATGTCATGATGCTGCTCATGACCATATTCTGTCCTCTTTTTTCTTTTTCTTTTTCTTTTAAACAAGATAAAGATTTCTCTATTTCTATTCATGTCTATGTTTTACAATTACAGTACACAATTGCTTAAATAGTCCACCATGGGCATCAAGCCAGATATATTTACTTTTATCTCACTTTTATATGAAAATATGAACTTAAGAACTGTTGCTTGGCCTTTTTGGACTATAAATCCTCACTTCAAGTTCACTTCAGTTCAGATGTGGTCAAAAGTAATGACTCTGTGTCAGCGAGTTGTTCAATTACTAATAAACTGCAACAGTGCCCACCCACTTTTTCCAGCACCCCTGGTTCCAGAATTTGGATTATAAAAAAAGACTTTGTTAAAGAGTTAGCTACAACATTACAAACTTTAAATTGAAGCAAAAAAGTATTTGAAAATCAGACATATTCAATTCAAGTCAACAACAGAGTGGTGCAGGCATGACGTCAGAACCCAGAAGTCTAATTCGTCGCTAGTTCCTTTGAGATTTTCCTATATGGGATTTTATAATGGTGTTTTTTTTGTGTGTAAAATAAAGCCTGTGGTAAACATAACTTGATTATACTTTGACGTTTTGTACACAGTCATAGTGAAACTTGAATTTTGAAGCAGTTATGTTAATTTTTGAAAACATACGTTTTTAATAAGTAACTAGATAAGACAGCTTAGGGTGTGAGTGTGTGCAGTATTAGTTGTAGAAGAAAACATCAAAGTATCATCAAGTTATGTTTACCACAGGCTTTATTTAACTCCCATTATAAAACCCCATAGGAAAATCTTAAAGGGACCAGCAGCAAATTAAACTCATATATATATATATATATATATATGCAATTATTAAGTAGTTCAGGAGCATACAGATTGTATTACATAATTTTTCAGTGAGAGGGCGCCAAAGAGTTAGTTATTTTGGCCAATTTGTTCTTTCAGTTCTCTGATTGCTGAAGATTTCTTTGCAGAATCATGGGTAATCCAACTTCAATAGCTTCACTTCCTGTCTGTCTCCTGAGACAGACATCTGATCAATATTTGAGGGCAGCATACTGTAGATGTATCCTAGATGTATCCGCTGCCTTTGCCTGTGCTTTCCATTCTGTGACAGTTGAGCTTTAAAATAAAGATAGCATCTAAAAGTTGTGGTTGGTGGTCAGATTGTGTGTAAATGTACATTTTTGACCAACGTTTCCACTTTTAATGTTATTTCTAGTGAGAAATTACTACTGTACTACTTAAATGTTTGCTTAGTTTTAACCAAAGCCTGCTCTATTTTGCTGTAGATCATTAAGCCATTACGCTGCCCCAGAAGTCTGTCCGAAATCAGTTTCGTGGGGTATCTTTGTGCGCAAACGCCCCTTACAAAGTCACTGCCTGACAAGGCAGCAAGCCAACAAGTCAGCTGCGTAAGTTTTCAGGTACAGCCAATTAGTTTGTCCATTTCCACCAGTCAAACCGATTAGTAGATTTGTGAACCACGAACTTGATGGAAATTATCCCATTGACAGTGAGCAGCCAATCAGTGGGTGACTGAGGTGCAACCTCCTTTATTTTTGTACAGGCTTTTATTTTCCCATCAACTTTGAGGAGACTTTGATGCTTTAAACCCTCACTGGGATATTATTTTACCTGCTTCTGCGTCCTCTGCAGCCGCCTCCTCCTCCTCTGCTTCTCACAAATACACAAGCCACATTAGGGATAAGTGAAAGGAAAACATAAGTGAATATCAATCCTGTGCCCGTGAGAGCATGTGGAAGCATCAGGAAAGAATATATAAATAAATGCGTGCAAAGAATTACGTAAGTGTACACCATTTGTTAGGGATGCATGCTAGCAGAAACATGAGATCACGGTGTAATAATAACCCTTCCAGAAAAAGGCAGGGTAACAAGCCTAAGCACCCAATCAGAATTGTACGTAGCTCAAGAGAAGCTCAGCCGGGCCTCTAGAGGCATCTATAAGTGGCCTCTGGGTACACATTATACCAAGGCTTTATTCATAATCACTAAAGCAATAGTTTAACCTGGGCAAAAAATATAAGGTAATGACTTACCCTCTGCTTGTTCCCTAACAGGCCATTTAGGGAAGAAATAGGAATGAGTAAACATTATAGCACCCTTTAAAAATGCTTTAATAGTCAAACAGTCAGTAATGATTAAAAAAAAGAAACATTACTCACTCATATTCTTCCTCTACATCAGACATGATGAAACTGGATGAGAGAAGGAGAAAGAGAAAGCGAGAATGAGACAGGAAGGAATTTCTGAATGTACAAGCAGAACCACATAACTTAACATTTTGCAATCACTTTAGAAAGAGGATGAGACAGCAGGAGAGAGTGACAAAACCAAAGTAGCACCAGATCTAAATTGTTCCATTGTTCCAAAGTGCTGACACCCCATTGAATGCTTCACTTGAAGATTGATGGGGTAATAACAGGTGGGAATGTAGAGACTAAGACAGGGTGCGATACAATTTCTGACACTTTCTTCTGTTCAGTTCTTGCACATTATGCCTGCACACGTGTGAGATCACCAGAAGAAAATTGTGTACCTGCCTTTGCTTGTTTTTCCTAAATGGAACTTCAGGATTTGCTGTTAATGACTATCACGCACTGTTTGATTGCAGTCATTAACCAATGAGAGATTTCTCTCCTTGTGCCTCATCTTTCATGTCAGTTCCATATCATTTCTGCTATTTGAAACAATTTTATAGCTGCATTGTCATCAGCAGAGAAAATTTACGAGGCATGTAGCTGTCACTGCTCCACTTGAACTTTACTGTCTCCAGACTAAGGCTTGTAAGCAGTGCCCATCTTAAAGCAGCCTTTCAACAGTTCGCCCTGCTGGTACTTTGTTAATGAGATTCTTAACATCTAAAGGGCACATGTCTGGCTAAATTCTGCGCAAAATGATCAAATGATTAATTCTGGATCGACACAAGTAGGAATAGAAGCAAGAGTCAATGAGACAACGGGATGGGGAAAGTGGCATTAACCACAGAATTCTAATAGGATCATTTTAGCCAAGAATGCACAGGGAGATTACATGAGTTAAGGCAAATCTTAATTTCAATCAAATTTTACTAATAGTTCCATCAGACCATTTGGTCCGGGACACACTCAAACACTACAAAAATCAGTACTACTACACTACAGCCACTTATGCCAGGAATAAGTATGCAGGTTATTACCATCGTTGGTCAACTACACACTGTTGTTTCGCCCATTGTTATTTAATTGCATCCATTTTTTTGGTATAAAAAATCCATTTGATTTTTAAAGTATAGCACACAAGTCTGGAACAGGAAATGAAAATACATTAACGGATACAACTATCATAACTGCACACATGAACTACAAATAACAAGCAGATTTACTGTCTGAATTATTCTGATAAATTCAGTTACCTTTTGGTGATGGTAGGATGGATTCACAGTGGAAAAGGATAAAACACAGGCTCACAAAGGATGAGAGGAGAGTCCCCGTGAATTATGAGAGTTTTGTAATGCGGGACAATGGGTTGTTTTTATATGAGTGCAGGGACAGATGGAGGGTGTTAGCAGCTACGGTATATGGACCGTCGATGGATTAGAAATGAACCCAGGGACAGAAAGATGACCACCATGAGGGATTAGGGGAGACAGGGAGAATGACCTCACACAACAAACACAGGGATATAAAAAGAGCTAGAAAAAACAAAGGGACAGTTGGGGACAAAAATAGCACAGGGGATTTAGACCCAATTCTTCCTAGAAGACATATTTTCTATTTGACACAAAGTAAAATAAGGTAATGGGGGGGTCTTGCAGTCTTGTAATATTCAGAATATGAATTTCTTCGGAATGAGAGACATTTCTTTCTTTCTCAAGTCAAGTCAAGTCACCATTATTTATATAGCGCTTTTTACAATGTAGATTGTGTCAAAGCAGCTTTACAGTGATAACTGGTACATTATTTTGGCTGCACAGCAGCTCGTAAGGAATAGTGTCAATGCAGGTAGATCAAAGCACTGTTGAATATCAAATGTCAATTGTCAAGTGTCCCCAACTAAGCAAGCCAAAGGCGACAGCGGCAAGGAACCCAAACTCCAACAGGTGACATCAGGTGGCAAACAGGTGTTAAAATGGAGAAAAAAACCTTGGGAGAAACCAGGCTTAGTCGGGGGGCCAGTTCTCCTCTGGCGAACAGTGCTTTGTTACGACTCAGGCTGCTATCATAAGTCAGATATGATCGCAACATTCAAAGTGTTTAATTCAGTTCCATCCAGTTGAGGATCGTATTCATCACACCGGTATGGACGGTTGTTGAGGAGATGTGCCACTGGTTGTCATGTTGATGAGGCCTTCATAGTGGATGATCTAGTTGACTCAATCTCTGCTGATACTTCAGGGCTGTGTTGTGGTTGTGTCATGGCGCAGGTCCTCGATCTCACCCGGATACGGCCCGGATCCGGCTGACTACGGTAAACCTTGGGATAAACAGAAAGACTAATATTAGCGTAGATGCCATTCTTCTTCTGATGTAACGAATACATCTGGTGTTATTGGAAGTGTTCCCGGTTCCGGCTGACCTAATTTATGCAGCCTAATAATCCTTTAACGGATTTGAAAAAATAAATTGATAATGTGTTATGTGTATGCCAGGTTAAAGAGATGTGTTTTTAGTTTAGATTTAAACTGACAGAGTGTGTCTGCTTCCCGAACAATGCTAGGAAGATTGTTCCAGAGTTTAGGTGCCAAATAGGAGAAGGATCTACCACCTGCAGTTGATTTTGATATTCTAGGTATTATTAGCTGGCCTGAATTCTGAGATCGTAATAGACACGAAGGACTATAATGCATTAAGAGCTCGCTCAGGTACTGGGGAGCTAAACCATTTAGTGCTTTGTAGGTAATTAGCAAGATTTTAAAATCTATACGATGTTTAACAGGAAGCCAATGCAGTGTTGACAGAACCGGGCTGATATGGTCATATTTCCTAGTTCTAGTAAGAACTCTAGCTGCTGCATTTTGTACGAGCTGTAGTTTATTTATCAGGCGAGCAGAACAACCACCTAGTAGAGCGTTACAGTAATCTAGCCTTGAGGTCATGAACGCATGAACTAACTGTTCCGCATTTGTCATCGAGAGCATATGTCGTAATTTAGATATATTTTTAAGATGGAAGAATGCGGTTTTACAGATGCTAGAAACATGGCCTTCAAATGAAAGATTGGTATCAAAGAGCACACCCAGGTTCCTAACTGACGACGAAGACTTAACAGAGCAGCCATCAAGTGTTAGACAGTATTCTAGGTTATTACGTGAAGAAGTTTTTGGTCCAAAAATTAGAATATCTGTTTTTTCTGAATTTAGTAGTAAACTAAATTCTTTAAGTATTCTTTAAGTATTCTTTTAGTATTCATTCCTTAGCTAACATCTTCTAGTGCCTTTTTAGGTCACACACAGCACTAAAGTTTGCCCATGTCAAATTTGAGCAATTCCAGCATACTTGCCTTCTTTTTTCAGGCCATTTTTTTTTTTTTTTTTTTCAGAAAATTTTCTCCATCCATGTTGAATTGGGCTCTTTCAAAGTACCAAAAAGCTTTCCATTTCCTGCAGATGTAGAGAAACACCACCAACAGTGAAGACCGTGTTTCCTGTAGGTTTGCACCAAACAGAGAGTCTTTCTACTCATCAGACTGCTCAGGTTTTGTCACATGATATCGACATGATGGTCTTTATCAAAAGTGTCTCTTTGTTGTTTAAAGCACACAGTTCTGTAAAAACACCTGATGGAAGGTAGAGGGCAATAAAGGAGACATCTTCAGAAATGTATTCTACACCTCTATGAATAACATCTATAGCTATGATAATGATTAAATCTGGAGTAAATAGAAAACACACAACACTGTGTACAAAATGAAGTCAGTTTATTATGAAATAATAGCCTTGTAACATTTTTTTTTATGAAGACACTACTGGCATGGTCACTGTGAGCATCTGAAAGGAAGACGGGAAAAGACTGAGACATACTGCAAATCTGAACCAGCACAAATATAATGACAACTTTAAATGGAAGGAAGCAAGGCAAACCACACTATTCTGACAGACCTTACCTGCGTTTTTGTGTTGTACTGGGCAACACTGTTTTCTTGGTCAATAAGCAGGGGAAAGAAAATATCCAAGTGGAAAAGAGCAGGTCGAGCAATCAGCACTAGTCTGTCTTCTCCCAAGTCCAGAACAAGAGAGCGAGCAGATATCTAGTGAGGAAGACAATGAATCATACAGTATTTACTTTTTGTTAACATGATTAAATGTAATCCAAAACCAGGCCGCCATTACTTACCACTCCAGGAAGCAGGATCTCAGCAATCAGATACTCTGCATTTCCACTTGGTAAAAGTGATTCCACTGATAAAGTGAATTCTGGACTGGAATTAATAAAGCGCAATAAAGGCATAACATGAAGTTTTAGGTGAAGTTGCCTCACAATAACAATTTATCATACTGAGCATAACAAAAAAAACTAAAGTATTTGTACTCGTCTCTGGTTTAATCAAACAAAACACATTCGAAAGGGTCAAACCAAACAATTAAAAATTGATTAGATGCACAAATGCATTCAAACAACTCCATATAAACTTACCGTTTGATTGATGAAGGCAAGGAGTGCGGTTCCCTGTCCACAAAGAACAAAGTGATTAGAACAATTCTAGCAGCATTCTGTGGAATGAATTTTATTATGGTAAATTTATTAAACAGTGAGCATTAAGCTCTTATTGATAGCTGAAAGCATAACCATTATATAAAATATTTATCATACAACCAAACAAGGGCCTGGTTATCTATAATTTATCACTAGGTAGATTCTAAATATATTACTTATGCATTAATACAGTTATTCAGATTGCTACTATAGAAAATGATGAATAACCCATAAATCAATAAGTCAAAGTAAAGTATAGGAAATTCCACCCCTCCTTCAGGCACACCTTGTTGAATCTAATACAAACCTGATTCCAAAAAAGTTGGGACACTGTACAAATTGTGAATAAAAAAGGAATGCAATGATGTGGAAGTTTCAAATTTCAATATTTTATTCAGAATACAACATAGATGACATATCAAATGTTTAAACTGAGAAAATGTATCATTTTAAGGGAAAAATAAGTTGATTTTAAACTTCATGGCATCAACACATCTGAAAAAAGTTGGGACAAGGCCATGTTTACCACTGTGTGGCATCCCCTCTTCTTTTTATAACAGTCTGCAAACGTCTGGGGACTGAGGAGACAAGTTGCTCAAGTTTAGGAATAGGAATGTTGTCCCATTCTTGGCTAATACAGGCTTCTAGTTGCTCAGCTGTCTTAGGTCTTCTTTGTCGCATCTTCCTCTTTATGATGCGCCAAATGTTTTCTATGAGTGAAAGATCTGGACTGCAGGCTGGCCATTTCAGTACCCGGATCCTTCTTCTACGCAGCCATGATGTTGTAATTGATGCAGTATGTGGTCTGGCATTGTCATGTTGGAAAATGCAAGGTCTTCCCTGGAAGAGACGACGTCTGGATGGGAGCATATGTTGTTCTAGAACTTGGATATACCTTTCAGCATTGATGGTGCCTTTCCAGATGTGTAAGCTGCCCATGCCACACGCACTCATGCAACCCCATACCATCAGAGATGATGATAACAACTTGGGTTGTCCTTGTCCTCTTTAGTCCGGATGACATGGCGTCCCAGTTTTCCAAAAAGAACTTCAAATTTTGATTCGTTTGACCACAGAACAGTTTTCCACTTTGCCACAGTCCATTTTAAATGAGCCTTGGCCCAGAAAAAACGCCTGCGCTTCTGGATCATGTTTAGATATGGCTTCTTTTTTGACCTATGGAGTTTTAGCCGGCAACGGCGAATGGCACGGTGGATTGTGTTCACCAACAATGTTTTCTGGAAGTATTCCTGAGCCCATGTTGTGATTTCCATTACAGTAGCATTCCTGTATGTGATGCAGTGCCGTCTAAGGGCCCGAAGATCACGGGCATCCAGTATGGTTTTCCGGCCTTGACCATTACACACAGAGATTGTTCCAGATTCTCTGAATCTTTGGATGATATTATGCACTGTTGATGATGATAACTTCAAACTTTTCCCCTTTTCTCTGAGAAACTCCTTTCCGATATTGCTCCACTATTTTTCACCACAGCATTGGGGGAATTGGTGATCCTCTGCCCATCTTGACTTCTGAGAGACACTGCCACTCTGAGAGGCTCTTTTTATACCCAATCATGTTGCCAATTTACCTAATAAGTTGCAAATTGGTCCTCCGGCTGTTCCTTATATGTACATTTAACTTTTCCGGCTTCTTATTGCTACCTGTCCCAACTTTTTTGGAATGTGTAGCTCTCATGAAATCCAAAATGAGCCAATATTTGGCATGACATTTTAAAATGTCTCACTTTCAACATTTGATATGTTATCTACAGTGGGTACGGAAAGTATTCAAACCCCTTTAAATTTTTCACTCTTTGTTATATTGCAGCCATTTGCTAAAATCATTTAAGTTCTTTTTTTTTTTCCTCATTAATGTACACACAGCACCCCATATTGACAGAAAAACACAGAATTGTTGACATTTTTGCAGATTTATTAAAAAAGAAAAACTGAAATATCACATGGTCCTAAGTATTCAGACCCTTTGCTGTGACACATATATTTAACTCAGGTGCTGTCCATTTCTTCTGATCATCCTTGAGATGGTTCTATACCTTCATTTGAGTCCAGCTGTGTTTGATTATACTGATTGGACTTGATTAGGAAAGCCACACACCTGTCTATATAAGACCTTACAGCTCACAGTGCATGTCAGAGCAAATGAGAATCATGAGGTCAAAGGAACTGCCTGAAGAGCTCAGAGACAGAATTGTGGCAAGGCACAGATCTGGCCAAGGTTACAAAAACATTTCTGCTGCACTTAAGGTTCCTAAGAGCACAGTGGCCTCCATAATCCTTAAATGGAAGACGTTTGGGACGACCAGAACCCTTCCTAGAGCTGGCCGTCCAGCCAAACTGAGCTATCAGGGGAGAAGAGCCTTGGTGAGAGAGGTAAAGAAGAACCCAAAGATCACTGTGGCTGAGCTCCAGAGATGCAGTCGGGAGATGGGAGAAAGTTGTAGAAAGTCAACCATCACTGCAGCCCTCCACCAGTCGGGGCTTTATGGCATAGTGGCCCGACGGAAGCCTCTCCTCAGTGCAAGACACATGAAAGCCCGCATGGAGTTTGCTAAAAAACACCTGAAGGACTCCAAGATGGTGAGAAATAAGATTCTCTGGTCTGATGAGACCAAGATAGAACATTTTGGCCTTAATTCTAAGCGGTATGTGTGGAGAAAACCAGGCACTGCTCATCACCTGTCCAATACAGTCCCAACAGTGAAGCATGGTGGTGGCAGCATCATGCCGTCTGAGTGTTTTTCAGCTGCAGGGACAGGACGACTGGTTGCAATCGAGGGAAAGATGAATGCGGCCAAGTACAGGGATATCCTGGACGAAAACCTTCTCCAGAGTGCTCAGGACCTCAGACTGGGCCGAAGGTTTACCTTCCAACAAGACAATGACCCTAAGCACACAGTTAAAATAACGAAGGAGTGGCTTCACAACAACTCTGTGACTGTTCTTGAATGGCCCAGCCAGAGCCCTGACTTAAATCCAATTGAGCATCTCTGGAGAGACCTAAAAATGGCTGTCCACAAACGTTTACCATCCAACCTGACAGAACTGGAGAGGATCTGCAAGGAGGAATGGCAGAGGATCCTCAAATCCAGGGGGGAAAACCTATTGCATCTTTCCCAAAAAGACTCATGGCTGTATTAGATCAAAAGGGTGCTTCTACTAAATACTTAGCAAAGGGTCTGAATACTTACGACCATGTGCTATTTCAGTTTTTCTTTTTTAATAAATCTGCAAAAATGTCAACAATTCTGTGTTTTTCTGTCAATATGGGGTGCTGTGTGTACATTAATGAGGAAAAAAAATGAACTTAAATGATTTTAGCAAATGGCTGCAATATAACAAAGAGTGAAAAATGTAATGGGGTCTGAATACTTTCCGTACCCACTGTATATTCTATTGTGAATATATATATATATATTTATTTATATATTAGTTTTCATTGGCTTAAGCTGATAACATTATCTAGAAAACAGTGTACACTAAATGTTCTACATGTACAATTAGTACTTAAAACATGTACTTAAAATTCACTATGAAATCATGAACTGTTTACTGTCCACTGACAAAGCTTATTTTAACTGGTTCTCTCATATCAAGACAACATCAGCAAAGATAAACTGGAGCCACAACAAATTGCATCAGGACGGTTTTATTCAAATGGGCAAGACATGTAAGTATCAAACTTACTTAATTTATAAATAATGAGACTATCCCTACCCCTTTCAAAGTGTGGGTGTTAGAATTAAAGAGTTAGTTCACCCAAAAATGAAAATGTCATTTATTACTCACCCTCATGTCGTTCTACACCCGTAAGACCTTCGTTCATCTTCAGAACACAAATTAAGATATTTTTTATGAAATCCTGTTTTGAAATCGGCCCATATAGATATTGTTGAAATGTCTTTATTTTGTTTTTTTGGAGCACAAAAAGTATTCTTGTCGCTTTATAATATTACGATAGAACCACTGAACTCACATTAACTGTTTCAAATATGTTTTTAGTACCTTTATGGACCTCGAGAGTTTGAATGGCTTTGCTCTCAATGGAGGCCTCACTGAGCCATCGGATTTCATCAGAAATATCTTAATTTGTGTTCTGAAGATGAACGAAGGTCTTACGGGTGTAGAACGACATGAGGGTGAGTAATGACATTATTTTCATTTTTGGGTGAACTAACCCTTTAAGAAACTGATGGTTTGCTCAAGGCTGTTGATCTGCTGCATTTCAAAGAATGCTTTCATGTATTCTGCTTCAGCTCTCTTTCCAGCTGTATGCCTGTATGTGGGTGTATGTTAGTATAGTATAAGTGTCTTGTTTGTATCACACTCAAGGTTGTTTGCTCATAGCTGGAGTCCCTAATCATGTGGATTTTGACTACATGCTTTGAGTAGTACTGTACAGTAAGAAAGTTAATTCCCATACCCCAGAAATGAACATTTCTTAGAAATAACAAAATGTTTTCTGAGCAAACAGGTTAATTGATCATAATATTAATTCTGCTGCATTAAGTTCATTCTATTAATTGATCCAAATATTTATAATTAAAAGTTATAAAAAAAAAAAATGTTTAGCTAATTTACTACACAATCTATCACTTCTTTTATGCACAAATTATAAAGCCAGTTAAAGTTCAATGAGACATCTTGCTAGCTACCAACAGCTCAATGCAATGATACTTACAATGTACCAATGTCACCTTATGATATGTTGCTGCTTAGTGTTATCAAAAACACTGATACTCATTTTTCACTATATCAGTACACAAATACCAGCTGCACTTTTGCGCTCCCTTCTCACCAACAGTGAGTTCGAAGGCATGTTCTACATACAGTTGTTTTTATGTCACAGCGCTGCTTTATGTACAGGGGTAACTGCTGTATTTCATCTTTTCCATAAGAGCCATCTACTTTCAGAGTGAATTTGCATTTCCATTCAGCCCATCTGACATTTTTTTTTTTAGACCAATTATATGTAAATTACAAAATCATTTATAATTCTAAATGTGAGGTTTATCATTTTATAAAACAAATTAGTTTTTTGTCAAAAAACTGTAGAATGATTTAAATGATTTCAAGTTAAGTTAACATAGACACTGGTGTTCTATTCTAATATTTGAATTTTCTGAAACAATTTAACAGCTGATTCCTAAGGAGCCCCAGACGTGACATGCAGACAAAAATATTTTATAATTAATTATAATTAATTTATCCTACAAGTTAAGAATTTGTTCACTCATTTCAGTTAAATTGTGGCCACGAATTAAGAATTTTGTTCCCATGACTTATTAATTCGTTCCTTCGTTTTAGTAAGTTGTGGCCACACTGAACTAATTCGTTTCTGCATTTTGATTGAACTAATACAAGGAAACAAATTATTACAATGTGGCCATGATTTAGTAAAACGGGGGAACAAATTATTATATCATGCGCATGATTTACTTTAAACAAGGGAACAAATTAGTAAATGTGCTGACGTATTAATAAGTTGTGGGAACAAATTGTTAATTCATGGCCACAATATACATACTTTTTTCCTGCATGTCATATGCAGGGCTCAATAGATTCCAATAATTTTTTTAGAATAATTTAAAGAGTAGACCTAGTAATGAATATTAGTTGTATTATTAGAGTCGATCTCACACTCCTTCTTACAACCTGCTTCAGCACCACCCTCAATCCACCAAAGAGATGCAGAACTCACTTTGAGTCAATTTCCTGGATAATTGGCTTGCTCTTGGTACGAATGTTTTGTTCTGCAACAGAGCCCATGAACTTCCGGTTCTTCAAAATCTTAATATCTTAAAAAATAAACAAAAATAAAAAAAATAGGATCAGTAAACATGGCATGGAAAAGGCATGTTCGGAAGTAGACACATGCAGGGAAATGAATATCAGATGTTCTGTATTTAGGCTGACCTCTGCTTAACTCAAGGTTGTATTTGTTTTCCAGTCCCTCCAAAGAAACTGCAATTAGAAATTGCTGGAACAGGGTATCTTTCTGTTGGGTGAAGCATACACAGTGATGATAATTGTGGAGAGGGAGACCTGATCTGGCGGTAGGATAGCGCTGGCTCTGACACCACACACACACACACACACACGCACACACACACACACACACACGCGGCTAGTAATTTTGTTTAGTCAAAAATTCAAGAAGGTCCATATTTTAAAGCTCTTTCTAACTTGTACTCAGCCTTAAAATAACAGCCCCGGATGCACATAACTCTAGTTCATTCATATTCAATGAATTGCCCCACCCGCTACAATAAACTTACATCGCATGCACACATATACAGTACATTCAAGTATAATTACCAAGTGGCTAATATATGATGTGTGATTCCGGGTGCGGAGGAGACAGAGATTAAATGTGATTGTTAGTATCAAGAGCTATTTATAATGCTCTGTCACATCTCTGCAATAATAACTACCCCTCACTGTATATAACTAAAACACAATCTTTTGCACCATAGTGTATTTGCAAGTAGGGCCATCATTTTTATTTTTCCATCTTGGACCATAACATGTCCAATGAGCGGGCTGGCAAAACCCACTTCCTTACACAATAAATGCATATTCCTGAGGTACTTTTAATGTATACATTCACATACAAGACACATACCTGAGATTTCTGGAAGAACTCATCATTGATGACAACATCATACACAGTACAGCCTTGTGAGCCTGGCAAACATAAAAATACTCAGAATACATATCAAATGTTTTATCGAAAAAGGAAGTCAGTAAAAATGGTGGTTGTTTTGCCATTCACAGTTAATGACGCCTTATTTCCTTCCTTTTGGTTGACTTATGTCAAACAATGTATTTTAGATTGGATTAGGGAAAACAATAATAAAAGGAGAACGGAGCAAATTTGGAAATGTGATTGTGTCTCTCACTGTTGTCCACTTCTGTGTGTGGCTCGCCGAGACTCATGGGCACTCTGTAACTTGTCGGGTCCTCTGACTCCAGTAGTTTCACAAGTGCTTCCTGGGACAGATGAGGAGGGGGTGGTACTGCTTGTGATTGACAAATATTCAAAAAGACCTTCTGTTTGTCTGACATTGAGGAGGTCTTCACACACATGCCTGGCATAGAGAAAAAATGATGACATAATAAATACAAACACCACCAATAAGCAATCTAAATATACTGGTCCTCACCAGTCCTGAGAAGATGTTTTGAAATATCAGACTAACCTGGCTGTGGACGGATGACTTTGGAAGGGGGACTGTCGGTTTGCATTTTTCCCATGGTCTGTAATGTTGGACAAAGCAAATAATATTTTTGTCTTAGACTTGTTCTCCAATTTAGTTACCACATGATATGAAATTTAATTTACAACTTCATGATAAACATTTGCATTTGTGCATTTGGTACTGCAGATGCCTTTATCCAAAGGGACATCCATGGTTTTAAAAAAAATTATTCAGTACTGGGCAGGTCTTAAAATGTGCAAAATAAGATTTTCCACATTTTGGCTGAAAATGTGAAATTTGGCTGATTACTTACTTAAATGATTGCTAAGTTATTGCTGCTAAAAGTGGATCTATAAGCAATTGAATCATAGGGTATCCTTAGTTTGTCACACATGGCTTTTCCATCTTTGCTTTATATTTGTTAAATAAATAATGATACGGTGTAATATGTGTTGTTGTTCATCTGAGGTTTTATTTTCCAAATTTTAGGACCGACCAAGGGCCAGATGATTTTTTTTTATTATTGTCTTGATACAGAAAACCATGCAATTCAATAGGGCGTCTAACATTTTCACATGACTGTATATATATGTACACTACCAGTCAAAAGTTTTTTAACGGTAAGATTTTAAAAATGTTTTTAAAAGAAGTCTCTTCTGCTCACTAAGGCTTCATTTATTTGATCCAAAATACAGCAAAAACAATAATATTGTGCGATATATTTTTACAATTTAAAATACTGAATATATTTTAAAATGGAATTTATTTCTGTGATGTCAAAGCTGTGATTTCAGCATCATTACTCCAGTCTTCAGTGTCACATGATCCTTCAGTATAATCCTTCAGATCCAATCATTCTAATATGCTACGATTTGCTGCTCATTTATTATTATCAATGTTGAAAACAGTTGTGTACAATTTTATTCAGGATTATTTGATGAATAGAAAGTTCAAAAGAACAGCATTTATCTGAAATATAAAGCTTTTGCAACATTATAAACGTCTTTACTGTCACTTTTGATCAATTTAATGCATCCTTGCTGAATAAAATATTAATTTCTTTCCAAAAAACAATGGTAGTGATAATGTTACATATTATATATATATATATATATATATATATATATATATATATATATATATATATATATATATATAAAAGGTGTACCTATAGTACAAACAGAACTCTATACATATATATTCGGGATGACAATGCAAAAGTAGAATATTCTAATAAATTCTAATAAAAATGGTTAATCAGACAAATGAAAGTGCATAACTTTTCTTTCTGACTTAAAGAGACAGTTCACCCCAAAATAAAACATTTAATTTTTACAATCTGGCACTCACACAGATGCTGTATTGTATGATAAAGAGTAAATAAATAAATAGTGCGTAAGGCCTGCCCAACCGTCCCAACGATGGTTTCCAATAGAACTAGTGAAGGTTTCCCATGGGTTTGGTCTTTTCAGTTTTTTATTCCAATTAAATTGTTATCTGACTCCATTTTGTTATGACCTTGAATTTAGGTTGGAATGCCAGTTGGTTATTGGTCATTTATATGATAATTTATCTAGACATTTGATTATTCTATTTAAGTCTTTACTTTATACTCTATTCAGTCATTTGGATACCAATGCAATGTTGCTCAGGGTCTTGTGCTGGCCGTTTTACGCATTTCCCACGATCACAAATTCACCAGGCTTGGTCACTGGACAGAGGCAGTTGACTATACTATTTAGAGGGATGCTCCCAGGCTTGCTCTCTCTAAAAGTATTTTGTTTAGTCCCCATAGATCTGTATACACTTGAATTAAAGCAACATTATTTCTTGTCTGAGTGTATGGACAGATTGATATCCCCGAAGTTTAATTGACGGTGTTTAATTTTTAAGTTTAATTATACTGTGATGATTGAGTGTTCCCTTAATTTTTTTGGGCAGTGTATTCCAGAAACACATTTGATTGTTTTGTTCTTGAACTTATTCTACAATAGCCACTTTTCCACTGTTGGGCCAGTAGCCCCGCAGCGCTTCCCTAAAACCCGCCCTTAACGTGCCTCCACAGAACAACGTCACACAATCTCACCATTTTATCAGCTGACTCAGCAACACTAGCTAGATCACAAAATGAGCATGACAGAAGTGAACGGTTGTCTTTACTTAAAGACTTAAAGGGTTAGTTCACCCAAAAATAATGTCATTTATTACTCACCCTCATGCCGTTCCACACCCATAAGACCTTCGTTAATCTTCAGAATGCAAATTAAGATATTTTTGTTGAAATCCGATGGCTCAGTGAGGCCTGCATTGACAGCAATGACATTTCTTCACGCTGATTCATAACACTCCGAAGCTTCCTGAAGCAGTGTTTTGAAATCTACCATCACTATATAAGTCATTATTCTGTTTTTTTTTGGCGCACCAAAAATATTCTAGTTGCTTTATAATATTAATATTGAACCACTGTACTCACATGAACTGATTTAAATATGTTTTTAGAACATTAATGGATCTTGAGAGAGGAAATGTCATTGCTGGCTATGCAGGCCTCACTGAGCCATGAGCGATCTCTCGGTCTCTCTATACTGTTATCCTTTCAGCCAGAGCAACAGAGGGAGCTCATGAGAGGGAAAAAAGGAGTTATGAGTTATACGAGTTAACCAGAGATGGAATGTGTGACAGATATACGGATGCATTAGTCAACAAAGGCACAGGGAAGAGACTAATAAAACATTAAACCAAATAAATACACGATTATAATCATATATGAGTCGTCTATGTTCCTCAAGCAGTTTCTGGTATTTTCCATAAACATGTGTATTTATTATCTCAATGATTAGCATAAGTATACTTTAGCATCACATATAAGTATATTTCTGTCTCATACGGTGATCAGAATGCCCATCAGATCACAAAGTTATTTTAAACACTCACTGGTGTCTGAAAGTTAGCTGAAAATTGTTTAAAATGTCTTAAATGTTGAAGTTAGCTGGTAGCCTGATATGATAACATGGTAAATAAGCAGCAGTGTTGACCATCTCCACCACTGTTCATGACCACTCCTCAAAACCCAGTTGGCCTGCTTTGGCACGCTCGCCTTTGGCCCGACAGTGGAAATGCAGCTAATGTCTCTTCTACATTGACACAGAGCTGTGCACATTAAGGGGGCTTTTTTTGTATTGCAGCCACAACTTAGGAGTGGACTAGCTTGCCTGTGGAAGTGTTGACCACAATAGTCTCCAATCGCTTGGGTCATCCAACCCCAGACTGAGATGGCATATTTGGAGCCACCTTAAGTTCTTGTCCCCAACAGTGTCCTCCTTGGTACACTGCTCTTTTAAGGTGCATCCTTAGATGAGGGGATTTGATCCATTCCTCTTCCTTTCTTTGTGATCAACGCAAGACAAGCTTGATCGATGTTGAGTTGGCTGCTGATGTGATCATAGAGGAGAATTGTGAAGTGGTTCATAATAGAAATCACTTCCTCTAAAATGCTTTTTGGAGCCTTTGACAGTCAATTGGCTGTAGAAGAGCTGACCACAAGCCAGAATATCCTTGAACTCTTAAGCTGTGGCTGCAAGAAAGGCTGCCAATTGGCACTGCAAATGTAAAAAGCTTCCTTAAAGTGAACAGCTCTGTGTCAATGTGGAAGAGACTGGGAAGAAGACTGAAGAATAGGTTCAACAACAACAACAAAACATTCAAACAAACGTGTTTCTGAAATAGATTTTTGAAGTAAATCTTTGTGTCTGACATTCTTTTTAGACTATTTTGCGAAGGTTATATTGAATATTCTACTCTTTACAGTCACTGTATCGTCAGGGTTAATGAACAAAAGTATTAAGCTTTTGAAACTCTACATAACATGCATGCAACAGACATGATATGTGACCCTGGACCACAAAACCAGTCATAAGTCGCACGGGTATATTTGTAGCAATAGCCAACAATACATTGTATGGGTCAAAATGATCGATTTTTCTTTTATGCCAAAAAATCATTAGGATATTAAGTAGAGATCATGTTCCCAGAAGATATTTTGTAAATTTCCTACTGTAAATATATAAAAAATGTATTTCTGTGAGTAGATATGCGTTGCTATGGACTTAGCATATTTAGCAAATTAAGATATTTTTGATGAAATCCAAGAGATATATCGTCCATAGACAACAATATAATCATGACTTTTAAGGTCCAGAAAGGTACTAAAGACATAGTTAAAACAGACGACGTGACTGCAGTTGTTCTACCTTAATTTTATGAAGCGGCGAGAATACTTTTGTGTGCAAAAACAAAACAAAAATAACGACTTTATTCAACGACCTCTTCTCTTCCCTTCCCTGTCATTATCCTTACACAGTTGCCACAGTAAGCACAGTTGAGGCTTCCTTGTTTACGTCCGAATGCTGGCTCAGTATAGAGAATGAGGAGTTACGTCACAATGTTTTCACTCCGTACTGCAAGGCTTCACCATTTTAGAAGGACAGGGTTTTTCCTGCATAGACAATTACGAGTGTTGACAAAACTCAGACAGGCAGTCATATGCTCAGATACTCTTTTAGAGCGGTTCCGTTGCGGCCTGTGTCCATTTTTGAACCGTTCTGCCCATCCCCACTGCAGAAAATGGGGTTCTATGCCGAAAAGATTGCTTACACTCCAGCCCTACAACTTGCTGGCCTTGAACGGAGCCGCTTAGGACATTATGCGCGGATCGCAGTTATATCCGCATCAAATAATCCGCCGGGTTGGGCCGGCCAAGTAATAGAAAATAACATTCCAAGTAATTGCAGGTGGTTTATCATTAATGTGTTTATTTTAATAAAGACAAAGAACACTCATTTGGTAAAACGCAAGGAATGTGTGTCAATCTTTTACTTTCGTTTTCAATGATGACGCATTTCTATTCAGGGAAAACGAGTGTAAGATAAGATAACAGAAATTGTTCTGATAAATGTGTTTTCAACAATGATGTAATGAAAGTTTGAAGGAAGTAAAACCTATTTATAGGTAATCAATGAAATGTAATTTTGCCAAAAAAGAATTTATTTTAGATATTTATTTAAAAGCAGCCTACTTAAGTGTCATGTGTTATTATATCATCATGCTTAACATTGAGAATTTTATTAATTAATTTAATAATTATTTTGTGATGATCAGGTGCATATATATAAATCAGCGAATATCGTAGGTTTGGGAAGCTGACGGGTGGATGATTAACAGCGGATTTGGCTGATCCCCTTTAAAGTTCAGGTACAAGACTTTTTCTTTGTTCAGTTTGCACACTGAACATGGGTTGGAGCCCTTAATTTTGAACTCTCAAAGTGCACCAGATTAATTAATTTATCTTTAAAATGTACAAAATTTTCTTCCGGGGTAGCATGCCCCGGAAATGGAGAAGGAGGAAGCGAAAGGAAAGAAGGTCTATCGGGAGAGACTAAATAACACCGCCAGTTAATTAGAGAAACTGCTTGACATTGACAGCATCGAGCCATATAACCTGCCAGCTACAGAATGGACGAAAGACCCAGAAGCACTACCACCTCTCACATACCCTGAATGACATTATTATGTTAGTGGGTACAATGAAGCCTTCCCAAAGCCCTGTGGATATTTTGCTTACATCTCTATTAATGAAATCCATTACATCTATTGGCCCGTGTTTTCTGACATTTTTTTCAAATTCTGGTTCTGTGCTCAGCCCCTATGCTTTTTAATCTGTATATGCTTCCTCTTGGCAAGATTATTAGCAGTTTCAAAATAATATCTTATCATTTTTATGCTGATGACATTCAATTATATATGTTTTTTAGTCCTGATAGACTAAAAAAATTGTCTCATTTGCAGGAAAGTTTAGTCTCCATTAACAAATGGTGGTCTATCATCCTCTGACTGCAGTGACATAAGAAACTTGGGTGTTATTTTTAACAGATCAATGTGTTTTAACAGTCTGTAGTTCGTTCCTGTTTTTTCCATCTCAGGAACATTGAGATGGAAAATTAGCCGGCCAATAATTAATCAGCGTTCTGATGTAGAACCTGGAAGCGCTGGACGTTAACAGCGTATGAGAATGACACAGAAGAGAAGATACTGGTGAATAAAGTCGTTATATTTGTTTTGTTTTTTTTGCGCACAAAAAGTATAAACTTATCTAGCGAATGCTTATAAAGCATAAACATTTTTATTTTTTTTAGAAAATGGCCGATCGTTTCGCTAGATAAGACCCTTATTCCTCGTCTGGCATCGTTTAAAGCTCTTTGAAGCTGCACTGAAACTGTAATTTTGACCTTCAACCGTTTGGAGTCCATTGAAGTCCACTATAAGGAGAATAACCCTGGAATGTTTTCATCAAAAACCTTAATTTCTTTTCGACGGAAGAAAGAAGGACATGGACATCTTGGATGACATGGGGGTAAGTAAATTATCAGGAAATTTTAATATGAAAGTGAACTAATCCTTTAAGGCTAACATATTAATACTAAAAGCTAAAAGAAAAAAACTTACATTTTGATTTCATAGGGACTTTAACACTGCTGTGAGGGTGTTTCTAATACAACGGCTGAGGGAGTGATGGCAAATTTGACATATTTCTCTCTTCTGACTGCTGTAATCAATCTCTCTATATTTTTTTCCCTCTTTTGGAAAGTCATGGAAGCAAATGGAAATAACAAATTATATTTGCTGACAGACTCTGTTACCACTATTCACTTTCAATAATTTTGAGTCAACAAATGTGAATGGCTGTCAGTCAGTGTTTTGCAGTGTTTTGCAGAAGAAAGGTAAGTCATACAGGTTTGTAACAAACCTGTAAATGATTACAGTATTTTCTTTTTCGGATGAACTATCCCTTTAAATGTGCATTTTTGTTGCACTACAATTGAAACGCATTGGTAATAGTGCTCGTTTACTGTAACACCTGACTTCCCATAAGTTAATGATTATAGCTGGGACCTGCTTCGAAACACAGCAGAGTACTTATGTCATTTCTGAGCTTAGTTGTGTCAAAGCTGTTACCTGAAGCAAAAGTTGTTGATACAGTTCTTCTTGCTGTTTCTGCTCTAGTTCAACACCGAGGAGAGACGCGTCCGTTTCCATGACTACACACATGAACGTATAAAACAAATTACTAGTACACAAAACACAAATGTTAAGTATGTAATCTGAACCGTTGTCTACGCAAGGTTTTACGGAGAGCGACATATTACAGCATTGCTAAACTGCTAACTTATGAAGATAAACTTGAAGCTCACGTTACCCACGCGCTTATTTGGAGAACAAGTAGATATAAAACCATACAGCATGTTTACAGTATGTTATACTCACTGAGCGCCTCAGGCATGCGATAAGAAGGAGCGTAATCTTCACATGAGTGTGTTTAGCATAACGAAACAAGGACCTTTCTTTCAAAATAAAAGTACCCACGGCCTTAGTCCTCAAAAGAGAAAGAAAATGACGTAAGCAGCTGTGTGCTGTGCTTAATTAATTCAGGCAGATGTCTGATTTTATTAAATAAAAAGTAATAAACAAACAATAACTGTTCAACACTTTTTTTTTTTTCTTTTTTTTTTGCATTTTTTCATTTTCACAATGAACAAAATAACAACTGGTAGGGTACTACACATACAAATCTCCCATTTGTTTCATACATTTGAGTAAGTTACATAACAGGTCCATTTCCAACCATCATATTTACATTTATGTGCTTCCAATCTTAGGTCATGAGTCATTTTTTCCATTGCCAAGATTTCCTCCATGATATTCCTCCAGTGGTCCAGACTCAAAGGCTCACTTTTCAACCAATTCCTCGTTATAACTTTCTTACTTGTTATCAGCATCACTTTGAATAGGTAAATGTCTTCCCCTCTAAAAACATCTTTAGTTAACAGGCCTAAATACAAAGTCTGTGGATCATTCGGTATTTTGTAACCCAAAATTTTCTCCATTTCTGTTACAATAGATTCCCAGTAGGGGCGAATTTTGTCCAAAACACATGGGAATGATTGACATTGATATCCCCGCAGAGTCTCCAACACTGTTGGGGGATTTTTAACTGTTTACTTTTAATGTGGGGTGTAATAAAGTATCTCACCGAATTCTTCCAGCCGAATACTCTCCATTGTCTGGAGCTAGTAGAAGTTTGTTGTAAAAGACAGATTGAAGGCCAATCATTCTCTGACAGTTTAAGCTGCAGTTCTGCTTCCCATTTCTGTTTTATGTATAGTGAGTCAAACCTATTACAATTTTGTAAGCATTTGTACAGCCTGGATATAATTTTCGAAGGTAAATGTCTGTATGCCCCTGCGATCATATCTATTAATTCACTGCCCTCTTGAGAGAGATGATTTTCAAAGTCTGTATTATAAAAATGTCTTAGTTGAAAATAGAGTTTTTAAGGTCAAATTCCCTTTTCAACTTTTTTCCATTTGTTAATGTACATATTGCAGTGATTCCCTTGTCAGTCCATCTTGTAAATGTCCTATCCATCTGACCACTTCTGAATTTTGGAGAGTGCAATGGCCAGATCAACAATTTACAATCCCCCTCCGTTTTGTATTTATTCAGTAAATCCCACCAGATATCAATTGTTGTATCTATGTTTGTCTAATTGAGTCAGCTGGTCTATATTTTATACAGAGGACTTGGGTCTTTGAAATGTTTAATTTATACCCAGATTTCCCTCCAAAATCTTTTAGTAATGTTAGAAGTTTAGGAAACTGTGACTCCTTTAAATTCTTTACTTTCTCTTATACACTGAGCCAAAGGCTCTATAAACAAGGCAAATAGGGAGGGGCTCAGACAGCATCCCTGCCTTGTCCCTCTGAAGAGCTCGAATCTGTCTGTTAAATCGCCATTTATTTTAATTCTAGGCACTGGTTTATCGTACAGAGCCTGTATACATTTAATGATAGTTTTATCAAAACCCATTCTTTTCAGAACCGCAAAAGAAAGTTTCAGCTGACTCTATCAAAAGCCTTTTCCGCGTCAAGACTCACTAAGGCTGTAGGGGTGCTCTGCTTATTGATTTCATTAATTATATGTAATGTGCGCCGGATGTTATCTTGCATTTGGCGACCTTTTTAAAAAAAACGGTCTGGTCCTCATCTATCAGGTCTGGGAGGAAGGTTTCTAATCTTCTGGCGATTATAGACATGAATAATTTATAATCAACATTCAAAATGGAGATTGGACGATAGGACTCACATAACTCTTTATTTTTACCTTCCTTTGGTATGACTGTTATCATGGCCTCTTTCCATGAGGGTGGACATTTTGCATGTTTGAGTGTCCAATTGAAAGATTCCAACAATAGAGGGGCAAGGTCTTCTTTATAAACTCTGTACCATTCGTTAGGATAGCCATCAATCCCTGGGCTTTTATTGCTTTTTAACCTACTTCAACCTTATCAATGGGTAATGGGTAATTTAATGATCCATTTTGAGTAGTTCCTATGGAGGGGAGCTCTAATTCAGCTAAATAATCTTCAATTTCTTTTCTATCTACTTGTTCTGAATGATTATACAGAGAATTATAATATTTATAAAATATATTTTTTATTTCCTCAGGTTCATATTTTATGTCCTTACTTTGTGGGTCTCTGATTTTGTTAATTGAGTTCCTTATTTGCTGTGATCTTAATCGGTTTGCTAATATTTTAGCTTTGGAACCTGATTCATAAAAGATTTGTTTTGTGAATCTCAGTTTCTTTCCAGTCTCCTCATTTGCCATGTCAGATAATTGTTTTATAATTCCTTTTCTAATTCCAGCCAATTTTTCACTCTTATCTGTATGCTGTTGTTTTTCTAGTTTTCTCATATTTTGTTCTAATTCAGCTTGTAGTAGCTTTTTCTTTTTTAATGTGAGCTAGCCTTGATATCAGGTTTCCTCTCATCACTGCTTTGACAGTGTCCCATAATATTGTTGGCTCTATTTGTTCATCCTTATTATTGGCTATACAGTCCTGAATCTCTTTTTTGATTTCTTGCACCGCGATTTCATTATTAAGAATATTAACATTCATTTTCCATAATGTTGTTTTGTTTCGACTATCAAGGTGTATGTTTAAGTATATAGCAATGTGATCTGACACATGCTATTCCGGTTTCACAGTCTATTACCCGGTGTCTACACATTAACTAATGTGACAACAGTATTATCAATCCTCCCTTTAACATCACATATCTGCCATATTTATCAAAATTAACAGTGTTTGAAATTAGGATAATAACTCCTCTCCTTCTGCTATTCTTGTACGAGATATAAAAGGAATTTTTAAATTTTTAAAGTTTTTTAAATTTCTCATGTTCTTCATTTGACATATGAGTTTCTGTATGAATATCCCTTTTCAATTTCATTATCACCCTACTCCTCTTTATCGGGTTGCCCAGACCGTTTACATTTATTGTCTCAATTTTCAGTTTACATGACCCACTCATGCCCTGAGTATATTATTGCTGTAGACCCCACAAGTGACCAATTCAACACTTTTTTTAATGGACAAAGCTAGATTTCAAGGGATAGTTGGTCAGTTTCTTTATTTTCTCTTTATTTTTTCTATCTTTCTTTGTGAACCCACAAGCGATTTTACATGAGAATATGGAGTTAAAATAATATAATGTAATATAATATAATGGTAGATAACAAACATCTTGGTAATAAAGACAAAGAAAATGAAAATGTCACTCATATTTTTAATTAGATCTTTTTAGTGCAATTAAATGAGGTTCAATATACACATCATATTTCTTGTTTTATTGTGTGCATTTGGCAGCAAACAATTGCCAAAGCCAATTTTACACACACAGAAGCATCAATGAAAGATCAATAAAATACAGTAAACATTCTGAGATACCCAGAATGCTGCACATAATTGCTGAATGTACCCTCTTACACACAAACATACCAAAATATATTGTGAATACATATTGCATAAAATAAACAATAAAATGAAAATAAAAACTGCTAAAAAAGTCAGGATATAATAGTTTTATTATAGTAGTAGCTTAACTGTAAATATGTTTCCTGGCCCTCGTTGCTTTCAAAAGAAACTCCCTGGCACAACCATTCAAGGCCTGAGCACTGAAGGGTATAGATAATTTTTTAAATCCATATCATAACTAACAGGATCATCATAGTGCACAATGGGTTTTTTACATTTGCATTTAATCATTTAGCATACACTTTTATCTAAAGCAACTTACAAATGGCAACTTCAAAAACCATGAGCAGAGGCACCTAATAGATGAAAGATAACAGTTACGGATGTACATTCAGGACAGTCATATTTAGAAATGGAAACATGCCCAGGCTATGTGGACGTGTTTGAGTATATAAACCTGTACTTGTTGTGATGTCAGCCACAAATTGAAAGACCGCACTGTGCCATGCAATTCCAGACAATCATCTGGAACAAGAATGTAGGCGAACAGCATGGATGAACTGTCTTCAAACAAAAAACAGATTAGATATATGCATAACTTCTTGTTACAATATAGTAGAGAGCAGCTTAAAAAAAAGAGCAGTTTACCAAAGCAGTAAAATGTCCATTTACTGCAGGGTAGAAGAAAAAAATGTGATTAATCAAACATTCTTCTCTGTAATGTGTTGTGTACATGGCTAAACAATTGATATCCTGCACATTATCCTGCATATTATAACCCTTTTTCAAAAGCTACGAAGTTGGTGTTACCTAAATCAGTTGTCTACCCCTTGAATCTCTAAGAGGCTCACATCTCCACGTATATTTGTCTGTAAAAAGAAAAGAAAAGAATTTGAATGGTCACTACTGAAGGCACTATGCTACTCATCACTGAAAAAGCTGCTCTCACAAGACACTTACAATACAGAAGGGTCGGAGACTGAAGTGTACAGTTAATGGTTGTTTATTAGACACACAGCAGAGATAACAGAAGTGCAGGTGAGTATGCAGATGATCTTTGAGTGAATGGAGAATGATAGATGAATGATACTGTCATTTGTTTGTAGTGGTGAAGATCCTGGGCGATGGTGGAGAGACGTAACAACGTAGACGATAGACAACTCACACACAGACTGGAAACACAGGAGGAGACTTGGAGATGCTGGAGACCGGTAAGTAGATCGACTGGAGTCCTTGAGGTAAGCATGAAGGTGAGTCCTAATGTGAACGAGACCAGACAGTGACTGAAGGTGTGTGAGTGTCTTTTATGTGGCTCACGCTGTGTTCCTTGCAGTTTCTTCTGCCCTTCGTCTCCTGGGTTCCAGTCGCTCTGTCCGGAGTGGATTTTTATTCCGTCTTGGAGTTCCAGCTTCTTTTCGGGGTGGATGTTTATCTGTCATTGAGTTTCTCGTTGGATTGTGTTCGGAGATCTGCCCATTGTAGTCCCTGTTGCTGCCAAGGACCTGCTGCACCACGATTTTCCTGATCATTTCTTTGAACATTCAGAGTTTTTCCTTAATAAAGGATTTGTTCACTTGCAATTGAATTTTGAGTTATCTTGCCTGACATAATCTGACCAGGATGGATCCAGCAAGCGGTGAGTGGAGAAACGTTATCGCTAATAACAATGTTCATATGGATCAACAGGATGAACAAATATTGGCTACGGGTCGTGCGGTGCAAGCCTTGTTGGCACAGGTGTCGGAGGTTACTGCCTAGCTTCAGCTCCAAAGTCTAAGATCTGAAATCCAAGAAGCCCCCACTGTGCCTACCCCGCCATCTGTTTCCCCTTCTGCTTTTTCCTATTTCCTACTTAGTATGCTGGTGAGCCACATTTATGCCAAGCTTTTGTGACTAAGTGCTCGTTGTTTTTCACTCTTCAACCCAGGTCATTCCCTATGGAGCAGTCCAGGGTGGCGTTGATGATCACACTGCTATCAGGAAGCGCTGCACTCTGGGGAACAGCGGTGTGGGAAAGCCAATCACCATGCTGCGCCTCGTTCCAGTCCTTCACTGAGGAATTAAAAAGAGTGTTTGATCGATCCGTTTCGGGACGTGAAGCAGCTCGGAAACTGATGGATCTGCAACAGGGTAATCGGTCAGTTACTGACTATTCCATTGATTTCCGCACCCTAGCGGCAGAGACCAAGTGGAACGAGGAGGCACAGTGGGACAACTTCCTGCACGGGTTGGCTGACCGTGTCCAGCAGGAGATCGTTGGGTTGGACTTGCCCACAACTCTGGATGGACTGATTGAGTGGACAGTCGTCTGCAACGTCGTGATCAACAAAGACGTTCATGTTCTTACCCGGAGGTTGAGTTCGCCGGTGACACGGTCAGTCCCATCTCAGATCTTGAACCCATGCAGGTGGGCAGAACCCGGCTGACTAGGGAGGAGAGGGATCGTCCTCGGAGCAACGGATTATGTTTATACTGCGGAGCGAGCGGACATTTTGCTACAAGCTGTCCGGTAAAATCCAGAGATTATTGACAGGTGGTGTATCCTTCGAGAAATCCTCTACAGCTACTCTCCTCCCGGTCAGACTACAATAGGCCAACGCTTTCCATACCTGCCAGGCTTTAGTGGACTCAGGAGCGGAGGGGAGTTTCATTGATGCTTCATTGGCGGCTCAGCTGCTCATTCCGGTGGTCTCGCTACCTCAGCCTATTTCCGTCTAGGCACTCAGCGGGCAGGTTATGCCGTCTGTCACCCAGAGTACCGTGCCCATCAAACTCATCACCTCCGGTAACCATACGGAGGAGATCAAACTACTATTAATCAATTCCCCTCTGGCTCCTGTGGTGTTGGGTCATCCCTGGTTGTCATTTCACAATCCCCACATAGACTGGCAACAGAACACTGTTTGTGCTTGGAACAGTTTTTGTCATCATGTCATGCGTCTTGTTTGGTGTCTGCCTGTTCTTCCGTGTTGTGTTCTGTGTTTCAGGAGGAATCCATGGACCTGTCTAACGTGCCTAAGGAGTACCTGAACCTGAAGGAAGTATTCAGTAAGTCTCGAGCTGCCTCTCTTCCTCTGCATCGTCTCTATGACTGTGCCATAGACTTATTGCCAGGTACGTCTCCGCCTAAAGGCAGGTTATACTCGCTTTCCGTTTCAGAAAGGGGGGCCATGGAGAAATATTTCTGATTCTTTGGCAGCCGAGATCATCTGCCCTTCCTCCTCTCCTGTGGGCACGTGGTTTTTCTTCGTGGGGAAGAAGGATGGTTCTCTGCGACCTTGCATTGACTATCAGGGGCTGAATAACATCACGGCAAAGAATACATATCCTTTGCCGCTAATGTCTTCAGCTTTCGAGCGGTTGCAGGGAGCTTCCTTTTTTACGAAGTTAGACCTCCGCAATGCTTATCATTTGGTTCGCATGAGGGGGATGAATGAAAGACCGCTTTTAAAACCCCCAGGGGGCACTTTGAATATTTCGGGCTATCAAATGCCCCCGCGGTCTTCCAAGCATCAGAGGTGGGGGCTGGAGCGGTTCTCTCCCAGCGTTCTTACGTGGACAGTAAGATGCACACTTGCGCTTATTTTTCCCATCATTTGTCACCCACCAAACGCAACTACGATATTGGTAACAGAGAACTGTTGGCAGTCATGTTGGCTTTGGAACAGTGGCGTCATTGGTTAGAGGGGTCGGGGGTACCTTCTAAACGTTTAAACTCTAGGCAGGCTCGGTGGGCTCTTTTTTTCGGCCGTTTAGATTTTTCCATCTCGTACTGTCCGGGCTCTAAAAACACCAAGCCCGATGCTTTGTCTCGTATTTTTGATTGTTCCGAGTGTCTGTCTTCTCCCGATTCCATCGTACCGGAGAGACTGGTCATCTGGGAGATCGAGTCAAAGGTCCGTAGTGCCTTACAAGGGGTAACGCCTCCGTCCGGTTGTCCACAGAGCAGTTTATTTGTGCCTGAGAACTTGCAGTCTGATGTTATCCGTTGGGGTCATTGTTCCAGGATCGCTTGTCATCCAGGGGTTGATCGTACCAGTTATTTGGTAAAGCAATGATTCTGGTGGCCTTCTATGGCTCGAGACATTTGTGGTTTTGTTTTGGCCTGCTCAGTTTGCGCAGTTGGTAAGACTTCCAGTTGACCCCCAGCAGGATTCCTGCAGCCGCTGTCAGTCCCTTCGAGACCCTGGTCCCATATTGCGCTAGATTTCATTACGGCCCTCCCACCCTCCCAGGGCAACACAGTGGTTTTAACCGTGGTGGACCGGTTCTCGAAGGCGGCTTATTTTATTCCCCTTCCCAAATTACCTTCTGCCAGGGAGACAGAGGTTACTGTCATTGATCATGTTTTTCGCATTCATGGCCTCCCAATGTATGTACTTGTTATTATTTATATGGATCCTTTTTTATGTATTAGTTCTGTAACCCCCATAGAAACTGAGAGGTATAAGTTGCCCTAATAATCAGATATGGCCAAACTGTTCCCCCAATATCTGATATTTCTGATGCTGCTCTGCTGTTCTTCATTACGCGCTCTGTTTTTTGTTAAGATGACAAAAATTAAATGAAAAAAAGTTACATTTTTAGGGTGGACAATGTCAAAATGATTGAGATAGCCAATCAAATAAAAAAAGGCAGGCTTTACTTTTCACAAAAGCAGAGCATGAGTACCAGCACAATGCTTCCATTACAGGTTTTCTCAATCACTTTGGCCCAATTCTCAAATGAGGCTTTTATTTCTCAAAAAAAATAAGTACACGTTTCTTGTTCACATCAGATTTGGATTTCTTATTGATTTAAACAATGTGCTTTAGCACATGTATGCAAAAAAGTAAGTACAATTGTCTACAATTTGGACATCTAAATGCACATGGCTTGTTGATCAAAACTGAGTTGATTCTCAGTGAAACTCTTCTTCACAACTTCTAAACATTCCTTCATTGTGTGAGCCTCCACGTGCAAAATGATCCATTCAGTTATCAAAATCTGTCAGACATGCATGTATATTCCATAAATACCTGTGACATTGAATGTTTGTAATATCTGCTGAATTGGCAAATGGCCTGCCATTGTAATATAATAGGAATAACAATCTTACCAATCAACCAATCAAAAATTGGAAGCATACAGTAGGCTATATGGAGTTTGCCCAGCACAATCACTGCCATTTTTGAACATGGAGGAACGTCTAAATCCCTAAACCGCAACAGCAGTTTGTTTTTGTAGAAATGCGTTACATATAAACTGAAAATTCAGTTGCTGGTTGTGAAAGAGCAAGATTTGTACGAATGTTTGGTGTTAGTGCCTATTCCATTATGTCTTCCCCTAACACCACACATTCTTACATATCTTGCTCTTCCACTGTGACACTGTGAATTTTCAGTTTACATGTAACACATTTCTACAAATATGTGCTGTATAAATAAAAATGTTCAGTCCCACTTTATATTAGGTGTCTTTAAATACTATGTACTAACATTTAAATTAATAATTTGATACAGTGCACTTATTGTGTACATGTTTTTACATTGTACTTTTATTTTAAAAATACCTGCATATGTAATTACATCTGTAATTAATTTCTGTAATTTCATTCATAATTACACTGTTGACCCATCCATTACAGTTTAACCCACCCTTAAACCTACCCATACCACTTAACCTGTCCCTAACCGTACCCATATCCCACCTCAATAGCAGCAAAAGTGTTTTGCAATACAGTAAGTACACTGTAATTATTTTTTTATGTAAGTACATAGTAGATAAGGACACCTAATATAAAGTGTGACCAAATGTCCATTTTCTTTTTGAGTACTACAGTATTGACTCTTCAAAGTAAATTTTTACTTAATGCTGAAGTCTGTATCTAAAAAGCTCAGTGTGATACACAAGAGCATTCAGCTTGACAAAACTGACATTCTTGTACAGTGTAGAAAACAGTGTCAACCAATAAACTTATAAACATTTTGACCAGTATGGCTCACACAATGACAAAAACACTTTTTATTTTGGTGGCACTGGCCAATTTACTGACACAATAACTAGGTTTTGAAGCATGAATTAAATGTTTTGGCTAAGTTACTACATTTCTGATGTTCCAGCAAACAGTTGGAACAATTGCACTTACAGTTTAGAAAAGGTGCAAGGTAAGATATAAACAGCTAAACCCCCTAAACTTGAGTCAGGTGTCTGCTTATATATACAGTGGGTACGGAAAGTATTCAGGCCCCCTTAAATTTTTCACTCTTTGTTATATTGCAGCCATTTGCTAAAATCATTTAAGTTCATTTTTTTTCCTCATTAATGTACACACAGCACCCCATACTGACAGAAATACGCAGAATTGTTGACATTTTTGCAGATTTATTAAAAAAGAAAAACTGAAATATCACATGGTCCTAAGTATTCAGACCCTTTGCTGTGACACATATATTTAACTCAGGTGCTGTCCATTTCTTCTGATCATCCTTGAGATGGTTCTATACCTTCATTTGAGTCCAGCTGTGTTTGATTATACTGATTGGACTTGATTAGGAAAGCCACAAACCTGTCTATATAAGACCTTACAGCTCACAGTGCATGTCAGAGCAAATGAGAATCATGAGGTCAAAGGAACTGCCTGAAGAGCTCAGAGACAGAATTGTGGCAAGGGACAGATCTGGCCAAGGTTACAAAAACATTTCTGCTGCACTTAAGGTTCCTAAGAGCACAGTGGCCTCCATAGTCCTTAAATGGAAGACGTTTGGGATAACCAGAACCCTTCCTAGAGCTGGCCGTCCGGCCAAACTGAGCTATCAGGGGAGAAGAGCCTTGGTGAGAGAGGTAAAGAAGAACCCAAGATCACTGTGGCTGAGCTCCAGAGATGCAGTCGGGAGATGGGAGAAAGTTGTAGAAAGTCAACCATCACTGCAGCCCTCCACCAGTCGGGGCTTTATGGCAGAGTGGCCCGACGGAAGCCTCTCCTCAGTGCGAGACACACGAAAGCCCGCATGGAGTTTGCTAAAAAACACCTGAAGGACTCCAAGATGGTGAGAAATAAGATTCTCTGGTCTGATGAGACCAAGATAGAACATTTTGGCCTTATTTCTAAGTAGTATGTGTGGAGTAAACCAGGCACTGCTCATCACCTGTCCAATACAGTCCCAACAGTGAAGCATGGTGGTGGCAGCATCATGCTGTGGGGGTGTTTTTCAGCTGCAGGGACAGTACAGGGATATCCTGGACGAAAACCTTCTCCAGAGTGCTCAGGACCTCAGACTGGGCCGAAGGTTTACCTTCCAACAAGACAATGACCCTAAGCACACAGCTAAAATAACGAAGGAGTGGCTTCACAACAACTCCGTGACTGTTCTTGAATGGCCCGGCCAGACTTAAACCCAATTGAGCATCTCTGGCTGTCCACCAACGTTTACCATCCAACCTGACAGAACTGGAGAGGATCTGCAAGGAGGAATGGCAGAGGATCCCCAAATCCAGGTGTGAAAAACTTATTGCATCTTTCCCAAAAAGACTCATGGCTGTATTAGATCAAAAGGGTGCTTCTACTAAATACTTAGCAAAGGGTCTGAATACTTACGACCATGTGATATTTCAGTTTTTCTTTTTTAATCAAATCAGTTTTTCTGTCAATATGGGGTGCTGTGTGTACGTTAATGAGGGAAAAAAATTAACTTAAATGATTTTAGCAAATGGCTGCAATATGACAAAGAGTGAAAAATTTAAGGGGGTCTGAATACTTTCCGTACCCACTGTATATATATATATATATGTGTGTGTGTGTGTGTGTTTATATTAGACAAAAAAATTATATATTATACATTAAAATTATATCACACAAGCCACATTAATGCTTAGACCATACCTGGGATTTCTCAAGGTACTTCTTTAGTACCAACAGGAATAGAACAACATTCAGCAGTAGAGAGAAAGTGAGGGCTCCAGAAAACTTTTTAATGGTACCTTGAAAAAAAAGAAACACTTTAATTTGCAAAGAGATTTGCAGGGAGAAGGAGAAAAATGGCAAGCAAAAACAACTGGTCAGAAAGACCCACAGCTCTCATACTTACTCCAGAGATTCTGATTGCCATCTTTTAATGCTTGAACTGTAATAAAAGAGGAAACCACACAGAAACATGTCATCATCAGCTTAAAATGTGATATAATGATGTGAGCATTCATGATAAATTTTAAAATGAGTGGTTTGTTGACTTGGTCTAATATGGTTAATAGGGAAAAAAATCAATATTAGTTTTTTTTTTAACAAAAATATTAGTAATTATTGCAATGTACAAAATTATTGATTACTAATCTCACTAATATAGCCATTTACTAATTAGTGACAATGCACAAACTCTGGCAACTTTATTAGTGCACCTGTACACCTGCTATATCAAAATCAACCAATCATCAGCAAGTCAATGAGTACAAGTATGTATACATGGAATTTAGAATGAGCAATAAATGTTGAATTTGACTGTTAACAAAAGCAGCCAGATAGCAGCATTTCTATAGGTGTTAGGCCCTGTCAAGGAGAGAGATTGTTGATAAGAAGATGACTGAAACAAAGATACACTGCACTAGTGCTGTGCAGAAGAACCTCTATCATATGTGCACAATATGACAGATTGCTTACTCCAGACCTCATTATACTCCTCCTACACTCTTAGAAAAAGGTTTAATGGTGTCTCTATATAGAATCCTTTGGTTCTTGACTAAATGTTAAAGTATAAGTAGTGATAAAGTATGTTTACGAGCTCATAAAATGTAATACAATTAATGAATTTCTTACAACTAAATCCATAAAATGATCCTATGATTGGAACCTATACAAAGTTGAAGCGCCTTTAAGGTTCTGTTTAGAACCTTTTTTTTCTAAGAGTGTAGTTAAGAAACTGTGGGCACAGTCCTATCGTGTTAAAGTGGCTTCTGAGTGAATGCTGAAGGCATTATGCTACAGATGAAGCTGCTCTCACAAGAAACATACTTACTGATGCTTTCTGTAGGTTCTGATGAAACTGTTGACAAATCTACAAAATATTGTATATTCACATTAAAAACCGAATTAAATAAGGCCATAAAAGATTGAGCTCCACATATGAGCACATCAAGCATATTTCCAATAAATTTCTGTTTTCTTCAAATCTGATCAAATTTGTATTATTAATTTCTAAACAAAGGTAGGATTTTATGCTTACTGTATTAAAGGGTTAGTTCACCCAAAAATTAAAATAATGTCATTTATTACTCACCCTCATGTCGTTCCACACCCAACTAAAGACGTATTTAAAACATTGACTACAGTGGTTCAACCTTAATATTATAAAGTGACGAGAATACTTTTTGTGCACCAAAAAAACAAATAAAGACTTTATTCAACAATATCTAGTGATGGGCAATTTCAAAACACGAATCAGTATTTCGGAGCACGTATCAAAACACCAATCAGTATTTCGGAGCACGTATCAAACTGATTCACCACTGGGGGGTGTGACTTTGGCACTGACATTTCGAAACACTTATGACTTAATGAACCCGTTTACTGAAATCACATGACTTTGCCAGTCTGGCAGTTCGAAGCTTCATGAAGCAGTGTTTTGAAACAGCCCATCACTGTAGTCACATGAACTGTTTTAAACACGTTTTTAGTACCTTTCTGGGCACTGAAAGTGTTAATGATCTTGCTGTCAATGCAGGCCTTACTGAGCCATCGGATTTCATTAAAAATATCTTAATTTGTGTTCTGAAGATGAACGAAGGTTTTACGGGTGTGGAACGACATGAGGGTGAGTAATTAATGACTGAATTTTCAATTTTGGGTGAACTAACTCTTTAGATGCAAATAAAAACATTATAATCTTATTGCAACTCTACAGATTTGGGTCTTCAATAATGATTTGCTTACTTTCAGGAGCTGTGATGTGCCTATGTAGGCTGATTGTTGTTAAAGATGTGCCTATGTATTAAAAAATGTGGTATGATGTCAATTCACATGACAGTCAAATCTTTGCAGTAATCTGTGTTGAGTATTTGAATATGAAATATAATACTGACTTTGCTTACTTTTATAAGCTGTGGTGACTGAATCGACCATTGTAAAAAATGTTGTACCTTATGTGATTTATTAGAAAACAGAGTTACAATTAGCTTCAACAGAACAATATAATGCCAGGCCTGTGCTCAGAAACTGGATATATGTACAAAGATTGTTGAAGAAACGTCTCGGTTACGACTGTAACCTTAGTTCCCTGAATAGGGAACGAGACGTTGCGTCGAGAAATTGATGCTTTGGGAACGCAACGCGTGATGTCGTCATGAAGCACGTGTGAAATCAGTCCAATGGTGTGTCGACACGTCAGAAGCGGGTGACGTCACGGCCAGGAAGCTATAAAGCACGCTTAAACAAAGTGTCTGAGGTAAGCGCTGACAGGCGTGCCGGAAGTATGGCAGGGCGACACAACTTCCCTCTTCAGGGAACTAAGGTTACAGTCGTAACCGAGACGTTCCCTTTCAAGGGAACTCGCGTTGCGTCGAGAAATTGACGCTTTGGGAACGCTAATACCCACGCCGCCATAGTTACAAGGGCCTGTCTGGTGTGGCTCGTCAGTCGCCAGAGAGAACCCGGGCCCCGGGGGAGCTGAGGTCAAGTTGATAAAACCTGACGAATGTATGCGGTGAGGACCAGCCTGCCGCATCACAGACGTCGTGTAGAGAGGCTCCAGAAAGGAGGGCTTTGGAGGCCACCATACTCCTGGTAGAGTGGGCTCGGACTGCTAGAGGTGAAGGCAGTCCGGCCGACTCGTAAGCAAGTGAGATAGCCTCGACTAACCACTTACTCATCCTCTGCTTAGACGCCGGGGCCCCTTTATTGGGGGACCCGAAGAGGATAAACAATTGCTCAGTCTTACGCCACAGGGCAGCTCTGTGGACGTAAGCATCTAGGGCCCGAACAGGGCAAAGCAAATTAAGGCGTTCCTGGTCTGACGTCCTGAAGGGAGGAGGAGAGAAGGCCTGCAGTACAATGGGCCTAGCCACATTAGTGGGAACTTTAGGAATGTAACCAGGTCTGGGATGAAGGAAGGCTTTCACCATACCAGGTGCAAATTCCAGGCACGAGGGGGCAACCGAAAGGGCCTGTAGATCTCCTATTCTTTTCAAGGAAGATATGGTCGAGTAGGAACAGTGTTTTTAGAGTCAAAAACTTAACTGGAACCTCCTCAATCGGTTCAAAGGGGGCTAGGGATAGGCCTTGGAGCACCACGGCCAAATCCCATGCCGGAACCCTCGTGCGTACCGCGGGCCTCAGCCTCAGGGTGCCACGGAGGAAGCGAGTAATAAGTGGGTCTCTACCAAGAGAAGAACCAGCCAAGGGTATGTGGTAAGCCGCAATGGCCGCCACATAAACCTTTAGCGTGGAGGGAGATAACCCTGCAGTGAAACTTTCCTGCAGAAATTCCAAAACCGTACCAACGGGACAGGAAACTGGATCAAACTGACGACTACTGCACCAAGAAGTGAAAAGTTTCCACTTCAGGGCGTATAGCTTCCTCGTGGAGGGAGCTCTAGATTGGAGAATGGTCCCTACAACCTCGTTTGAGAGACCGGAATTTATGAGCTGGGCCCCCTCAGAGGCTCCAGAGCTCTGGGCGGGGGTGGAAAATCGTGCCCCCTGCCTGGGACAGAAGGTCCCTCCTGACCGGAATCTCCCAGGGAGAGCCATCCAGGAGAGATACTAGGTCCAAGAACCACACTCTGCCCGGCCAGCGCGGGGCTATCAAGGTGAGCCGGACGTGGTCCCGGCGAACTCTTTCTAGAACTCCCGGGAGCAGAGCGATCTGGGGAAATGCGTACAGACGAAGCCTCGGCCACATCTGTACCATAGCATCCAGTCCGAGAGGAGCTGGATGCGTGAGGGAGAACCAGAGTGGACAGTGAGAAGTCTCTTGAGATGCAAACAGATCCACCTGAGCCTGGCCGAACCTTTCCCAAATTTGCTTCACCACCTCGGGGTGAAGCCTCCATTCCCCGGGCCTCAGCCCCTGCCTCGACAGGACGTCTGCTCCAACATTCTGGACCCCGGGGATATAAGCTGCCCTGAGTGACAGAAATTTCCCCTGGGACCACAGGAGGATTCGGCGTGCCAACTTGGAGAGTGGGCGCGACCGCAGACCCCCCTGGTGATTTATATAGGCGACTACCGATGTGTTGTCTGACCGGACAAGAACATGGTGGCCCCTGAGATCTGAGAGAAAAGTCTTGAGAGCCAGAAAGACAGCCAGCATCTCCAGGCAGTTGATGTGCCAGGAGAGGTGGTGACTGCCCCACAGACCTTGAGTCGAGCGTCCGTCTAGGACCGCTCCCCAGCCCGTGAGGGAAGCATCTGTCGTTAGCATTTTGCGACGACAAGGAGCTCCCAGCACGGGCCCTTGGGATAGGAACCAGGGCTTCTTCCAAATGGCCAGGGCACGTAAACAACGCCGCGTGACCTTGATCATGCGAAAAGGATTTCCTCTCGGGGAGAATCCCCTGGTTCTGAGCCACCACTGCAGGGGTCTCATGTGCAACAGACCAAAAGGTATCACGTTGGATGCCGCTGCCATCAGCCCCAACAGCCTCTGAAACTGTTTTACAGTGAGTGACTGGCCTAGCTTTAACCGGCTTACAGTAGAAAGGATTGATTCGATGCGAGCAGGAGAAAGACGCACCTGCATCGCAACAGAGTCCCAAACCACGCCCAGAAAAGTGGTTCTCTGAACTGGAGAAAGCATACTCTTCTTGGCGTTGAGCCTCAACCCCAGTCTCTTCATGTGAGCGAGGACGACATCTCGATGCCGAGCCGCTAACTGTTGTGAATGAGCCAGAATCAACCAATCGTCTATATAATTGAGGACGCGAATGCCCTGAAGACGTAGAGGTGCGAGAGCTGCATCCATACATTTGGTGAATGTGCGGGGTGATAACCCTAGGCCGAATGGAAGAACCCGATATTGGTAAGCTTTGCCCCCGAAAGCAAACCTCAGGAACTTCCTGTGATGTGGAAGGATGGAGATATGGAAGTATGCATCCTTGAGGTCGATCGTAACAAACCAGTCCAATAACCAGCTCGGTTCCCCGATGCGGCGCACCGGCAGGGGGCAACCGAACTGATCGCTCTGAGACCCTCCTTGGAGGGAGCGAACACCCCAGCACCGCTACGCTTACGGGCGAATGCTTGAGTAAATGCTCGCTGGGGGCCGCTGCGCCCTGGAACACCCGAGATGGCAGGGTTGGCAAAACGGTCCCCTGAGGGCACCGAAGAGAAGTGAGCGCTGTGCGCTGAGGTGTAATACACTTCTCTCCGGAGGGGACTGCCCTCAAAGTCCTGACGCTGCTGGCGTCAGGGCTTTTTCCCCCGCAGCCTTTTTGGCGATAAGGACGGATCGCAGATCCATCCTACCCCTCGAAGGCTGCGGTTGAGAACGACCACCCGTCCCCCCGTGTCGCTGAAGGGGAGTGTGGGTGGTAACGCTCTGCTTTTGGGCAGCACGGTGTTGTTGTGAGGAGCTGGCTTTAGATGTGTGGGGCTGCTGGTGTTGTTGAGCAGCCCCGGGGGTATGAGAGCGGCGGGGGAGGAGCTTCTGGAACGCCGCCGCTTGTTTACTAGCCTCCTGGAACCTCTCAACGACCGCATTGACAGCGTCGTCCCATAACCGTGCTCCTTGAGCCCCACTATCGATGCATAGTGCGTGGTTTGAGCACTATGCACGCGATAGGAGGCCGGTTTCTTCCAGGACCTCGACACCTCGGTCTGGAAAGATAGGGAGACCCCGACGAGGAGGCTGCGCTCGCGAGGGCAGGAAGCGCTCATCCAGCTTACTTTTAGGACGAACGTCCTGCCTTTCCGCTGGCCAGTCGATATTTAATTTGGCCACGGCGCGAGTTATGACCTCCACCAGCTCCTCATAAGCAGGGGAGTGGGATGGCGATTCCTCACTCTCTGCTACGTCGGTGCTCTCCACATCCAGCTCCTCGGAGCTGGATACGTTGAGCACCGGTGCTTCACTCAGTGTGGAAGGAACCGCAAAGCGTGCTTCCAAGCACTGAGAAAAAGCACTGGACCTGTCAGGTGAGGGCTGAGATAGGGCGGGGCCTGTCTCAAACCCCTCTGACAGATCCATTTGCGATCCCCAAGATCTGGATCGACGCTGTGCCTCGGCAGCAGCGGGACCCGAACCCTGGGGAACGCGAGCCTGAGCGCCCTCCTCGAAAAGCGCCAGGCGGGAGCGGAGCGTCCGCAATGGAAGACGATCACAGTGCTCACAGCCAGCACCCTCGAGTGCTGACCGGGCATGCTCCGCTCCCAAGCAGGCAACACAAAGATCATGTGTATCCCCGCCCGTGATGTAACGTGGGCAGGGATGAACACAAGATCTAAACTGCTTCTCGGCCATAATAAAGATAGATATAATAGACAGACAACACCAAATAAGACATACGAGACACAGAGCGCAACTGAAGACACAGAAGCTAGCGTTGCTTTGTTTGAGCGTGCTTTATAGCTTCCTGGCCGTGACGTCACCCGCTTCTGACGTCTCGACACACCATTGGACTGATTTCACACGTGCTTCATGACGACATCACGCGTTGCGTTCCCAAAGCGTCAATTTCTCGACGCAACGCGAGTTCCCTTGAAAGGGAATCTGTTTTATCACAATAAAAAATATATATTAAAAAAGAAGCCAAAGGATTGTGTTATTGCAAGTTTGTGTTATTGCAAGAAAAGAGAGAAAGAGAAACAAAAATCAGTTCCTTTGAATATGAAGTTTTACCCAAGCATTATCTTCAGGTTTATATGTGGTTCAACAAGTAAAAAAGCCAGAGATGCTTATCAAAAAGAGCAGACAGAGAAAGAGATACTTTGTGGCTAGTTGTTGTCACTATATTTAAATAAAGGGGTTTGTTTAGTAGTGGTTGTTTAGTCCGTAGAAGGTGCGACAGGTCTAAGGCCCAGCAGAAAGACCACCTCGCTGTAATGAATAATGTACTTTCAAACATTTAGATCTAACATAAAACTTGGATTTAAATATTTAATAAATGTATATTCTAAATGTACATGAACTAATGATCTGTTAAAATTGTAATACTTGTGAATGAGTTAAAATATCTGTGTTTGCATAAATGTGAATATGTAATAAAAACTGGGTAAGCTTACTTTCAGCAGCATTTGGGCTGATCGTTGTTGTACCTATGTGATATTACACAGTTTCAACAGATTAATAAAGCAACAATGTGCTACAACACAGATGAATGTATAATACTGTGTGTGCTTACAGAGTTTCATGGGAATAACTAAAATTTAAAAGTAAGAGTTACTAGAAACATCCAGACCAAAATCCCTGACCCAACATTTCAAAATCAAAGTTGTATACGTGTATGAAAAATAATCAGTTATTGTTTAAATATAAAGTTTTCTTTAGCATAATTTTCAGCTTCATATCTGTTTCCCTTTCGAAAGGGAACTTCTACTCTGCGTTTGCAAACGCTTATGGGGAATGTCACGTGACTCGGTGTTCGAAAGCCAACTGTCAAATAACTCCAAATCCTATTGGCCGGCGACAGCCTATAACGTCATACAGGCGCGACCCGGAAGTATAAAAGGGGCGCCTGGGGAAACAGTCATTATCTCATCGTCTTTCGGGACTGTTTGTGTCGATTGCCATTATCGAATATACTCTTGATATCCTGTGAGTACGTCTCTGTTATGTCTGAGGGCAAAGAGAAACGTTTCAGGAAGTGTGCGGATCCATGCCCGAGGTTTTCGACTCCGGAAGATTCGCACACCCTATGCGTTTATTGTCTGGTAGAAGAACACGCATGGATGGTGCTTGAGGGCGCTGTCTGTGTGAATTGTGAGCGTCTTCCTATGAGAACGCTCTGTTCTCGCCTGGCCCTCTTCTCGAGGGAGGAGGCGTCAACATCTGCGCCTGGTGGGTCCGGCCCTGCTCGTGCTGAGGCAGAGCGGCGGCTGCACTCATGGGGCTCGCAGATGGAGCTCGCTGCCAAGTTTGAGAGAGGTGTCATGGTCTCTCAGCCTCCGGTGGCGGCTGGCGAGGATGAGCTCCTGGATGACGATGATGTCTTATCTCTGACATCATCGGATCCGGGAGCGAGTGTTCTAGCCCCCGTGGGCAGGAGATGGCAATGGAGGAGGAAGAAGTGGCGTCTTCTTTCTCCAAGCCTCCTGGCCCAGCATATGCCGAGTTACTGGAGGTTGCGGAACACGCCGCCGGCAGGCTGCAGCTGCCGTGGGGGCGTGTGAGGAAAGAGCCCGTTCGCGGCAGACTCCTCGATTGGGAGATCGATGGCGGCCATGGTGGCCACGGAGAGGCATCTGTGGCTGAACAGATTTTGCTGTGAAACGGCCTCTGTTTTGAGTATTTGGTGACTTGTATTCCTCATTCTGAGGTTTTTGTCACTGGGTGCATCACCTGTTGGATTGCATACTCAGGGTAGTTAGTGCCACTTTTTTGAGGAAAGTTGGTATCTATTAGCTCCCTTTTTTAGTGATCTTGTTAACAGTTATACTGTTTATAACTCGGATTGTAGGCCTTTTTATATTCGGCCTCCTTCTAGTTAGCAGTTGTTTTACTATACTGTTTAACTGATCGTAATGTGCTCACATATTCTCACAGGTTTAAGCTGCCACAGGCCATGCCACGTGTCTGTTTGAGGTAGTAGGCTTATAATAGCCTCCCTTAGACCATGTTGGCTTTGTTTGGTTCCCTTTAGTCATAAGTATTTAGGGTACATTGCCTGTTGGAATGTGTAGCCTAGCGCAGGTTGCAGTTAGCTTCCCTTAGCTTTTTGGGTTACAGCTGGTTCCCTGTAGCTTGGTTCCCTTTAAATTCACGAGCTGTAGCCACGTGTTATTGAATTGGCAGGCCCCTTCAGGCCTCCTTTTTAATTTATGTGATGGCACAATTTGTGTTTTTAATCTGTGAGTTGGCTGATCGCCACCTGTTACTGGAATGGAGGCCCCCTTTAGGCCTCCTTTTTCTAGTCGACTTGTTGGCAGGATGCCTGGGAAACCATGCCAACATCGGCCACGCCCCATCGCTGACGGATAGGCCCTAACAGGCCTGTTTGTGATGTTTGGCAGTGTTTTTCATGTGTTATCATGAAACTTCTAATACATGGCCTTTGGGTGGTATGGGTATGGTAGCCACTTGCTGATGCCACGTGTTTACTAAGGCAGGCCTACTTCGGCCTCCAGTGTAATATGTGGAGTTCAGTCATGTACTCCTCTCGCTGTGAGGGTGACAAGGTGCTTTTTACCGAGTATTCCGAGTGGCTAGCCCCTCAGGTTGGTTTGGTAGTGAAACCTTACTGAAGGTTGGTTTTACCTATATCTGCCTCCCTGAGTCCTATTCTAATCTAGTTGAGCTAAGGGCCACCTAGCGCCTAGGGTGGATCTTTTGTGCTCCTAGAAAACAGCCACGAGACTACGCCGTGTGTATTAGAGGTTGCTAGGCCGCCTGGTTTGAACACACTGGAGTATGTTTGGGTGTATTTCTCTTTGAGAATTATCTTTATACACTTCCGTTGGCCAGAGGCCTAAGTGATAAATCCAACCTCCTTTTGTCTGGTTGTTTATCGTCCTTTGGGCCTAAACACTGCCACGAGCTGATGCCACGTGTCTGTTGAGGTTATAGGCCCCTCCAGGCCTTCCTTAATGCGTGTTTGCGTATGCTGTACTCCTCTTGCTTTAAAGAGTAAAAGGTGTTTTTACGGAGTACACTGCTCGTTGGATTGTGTTGGTGGATTGTCATGTGGGCACTTTGCAGCCTCTTAGGCTGCCATTGAAGTCATCTGTCTCCCTCAGAAAGACAAGACAGGTGTTTGGGGGTGGCCCCTAAAACCGGGCCACTTTCTGTATGGACTTCTGTTTTTCACATAATTACTATCATGCTGTAGGCCCCTTCTCGGCCTCCATGAGTATGTGCCCATTGCATGGTCTACCTGTTAGGTGAGCTTCGTACTTCCCTTTTAGGGTTATGTTTGTAATAGTGCTTAGCTCCCTAAGCTGATCATGGTGGTAGGCCTTAATCAGGCCTCCTCCTAAGATCCAGCATCAGGCTGGTTTGTGCTCCCCTGGATCAGGGTTCTGTAACCAGCTTCCTCGGTGCATTAATTAAGCACTGGGTAGATACTAGGATGAGTGGATTATACTCCCCTCAATAGGAGGGTTCATAGCACTTAGCTGAGTTCTGCTCTCCGGGATGCCCGTCTCTACGCGAGTTTGTTTCTGCCTCTTTGCAGTCACTCTTACTTACTATCTTCTATGAAGAATGCGTTTTAGGAGGCTCTGTATTCAGACAGGGTTGGCCAAAACTAAGTTTGTCTTGGGACAGACCAGGTCGGCCTCCCTGGTGGCATCGGAGGTGACTTCGTTCCCCTCTAGTGACTGGCCGAGGTTCCCTTCAGTTCCTTGGCCACATTCCCTTGAAGAGACCGCTTTTTCTTCAAGAAAAGCTGGTTCCAGACACCTTAGCAGCTTTTGTAGGACCTCTAAGGAGGGCCTTCGTGGAGTACAGCTTGGGCTGTTGGCCGAAGGGAATGCTGTCACTGACAGCCTGGTGTGACCCGAGGGAGAGTTGCCAAGCAGTTTCTACTGCTCTGGAGCCTTTGTCTCAGCCATATGTCTTGGCAGGCATTCTCCTCAAGCATGGCGGCGTGGGTATATCGTTCCCCATAAGCGTTTGCAAACGTAGAGTAGAAGTTCCCTTTCGAAAGGGAACGTCTCAGGTTACGAATGTAACCAGGGTTCCCTGAGAACAGGGAACGAGACTCTGCGTTTCCTTGCCATACATCGGGCTGCCTGCTGAACAGTCCCTCAAGACGATGGATAATGACTGTTTCCCCAGGCGCCCCTTTTATAGGGGTCGTGCCTGTATGACGTCATAGGCTGTCGCCGGCCAATAGGATTTGGAGTTATTGGATAGTTGGCTTTCGAACACAGAGTCACGTGACGTTCCCCATAAGCGTTTGCAAACGCAGAGTCTCGTTCCCTGTTCTCAGGGAACCCTGGTTACATTCGTAACCTGAGACGTTCAGCAAGAAAAACTTCAGTGTAAACTAAAAGATACATTGTGGATATACGGAAGACAAAGTCAAATAACTTACCTTTTGATGAACATTTCAGATCTAAGTAGAAAAATGGGAGAATGTGAGCAATATCCATTACATTACATATTTACCACTCCATGCAATTTAGTTTGTTTATTAAATATTCTGGCTTATTAAATGCTTTCAGCTACTAATAGACGGAAGCCTTGCCAGTGAGATTTATGGTGGCCATTGATCACACTGTTAATGAATAAAGGTTAGGCAAAAAGGAAAAGAAACAGGGTAATGATGAAAGGTTAAATGTACTTACCTGATATTGATCCATTGCAAGATCTTCTATACATGTCACCAAATACAGTTGTGTTAACAGTGCTTACTGTGTAAGCATCTGTGCAATTGAGATTCACACACAATTGTTCGAACTTCTCTGAAAAATACTAGAAGAAGAGGAAACCCTGCAGTCAGAAATTATTCTATTTGATATTCAAAATAGAATGACAGAATTTGAAGAATAAGCTGTATACTCACATATAGCATTCTTTCAAAGGTTTTTAGTATAATTAATTTATCTTTTTTCCTGTTTTTCGTCCAGGTGGAACAAAGAGTGTTAATTACTGAAAGAAGCTCGTGTTCCTGAGGAAAGTCACACATGAGTCACTTATTAAACAGGAAAATATAACCATAACATTATTGTTTAATAAACTCAATTATTTAAACTAAAATCCATACCAGTATAGACTGGCTGACAAATGCAGTTTTGTTTCTGAAGTTAATGTATTGTTATATTATAATATTTCTGTTGTAACATCTGGTCGGAGTCACAATGATCGATTCTGCTCTAGGCCTCAGCAAAGCTTTTACCCGTTATACTTTTTCATTTAAATCACAGACCTGGCTCAAGTCTACAGCTAATAGCCCTTTAGTCACATTAGTTGCCTTTGCAGATGCTAAAACAGAAACATCTTTGATATGTATCTCCAGTGACTTCAAATGATCTCCACAAATCAACTCTTCACCCACTGTAAAACCTAATAAAGTTACGGTAACACAAACCATTTGAGGTAATCGATTGCCTTAAACCATTTAAGTTTTAAAACCAATAAATATGAGTACTGTAAACTCATATACATGAAGTTAAATTCACTCATATTTTAGTGTTGGTTTAGTCAATCATTAGAGTAAATTTTTAAGTTTATTCCACTCATTCAGTTTGAATTCAGGTAACAAATCTAACTGTCTTAACAACTATATACTTAAATGGTTTGAGGAAACCGGCTGCCGTAAATGATTTAAGTTCATCAAACTCAAAGTAATAAAGTTACATAAGACTAAGCAAAAACTAACATTTGGTACAAAGCAATGATGTCAGAACAGGAGCATTCTAAAATTCAATAAGTTCAGAATACTCAAAACATTTTAGAAAACATTTTTAAGTTAGTAAAACTTACATTTTTTGTGAGTTCATGCAACTTTTTTCTATTAAGTACAATGAACTTTCATTATTATTTGAGTGAAACAAACTCAATTCATTTAATTAATTTCACTGTTCAGTTTTGCAGTCAGAGCATGCGGCAAAGGACAATGGAAAAGCACCCAATATACATAGACACAGACGTGTCCCTGCATTTAACTCATAATTTACGTGTCCCAATATATATACGATGTATTCCTGTGTGTATGCTTGTCCTATGTTATATTAGCCTAGCTATGATTCTTTAGTTATGTTAGGGTAACTTCAAATGCTGATATCCAGGTTTAAGTATGTATCTAAAGTACAGTATTGTCACGGTTCTGTTCAGTTAGTTTCTTTTTCATGGATATATTTTAGAGTAGTCAATGTGCTGCTTGTATAGTAGTACAGATTTACTGTCTTTGGAAAATAACTCAACGTACAGCCATTATTGTCTAAACAGCTGGCAACAAAAGTGAGTACATCCTAAGTGATAACAGCTCTACGTCTTTTAACCACATAAAGCCACATGTCCTATTCATCATGTTCATGTTTTTGTCTGCTTGATAGGACCATAAAAAATTTGCGAATCTTGTATTGGAGCAGTTAAAATTTGGTGCTTTGAGTACAATTCTCTCATACTGACCACTGAATGTTCAACATGGCACCTCATGGCAAAGAACTCTCTGAGGATTTGAGAATTAGAATTGTTGCTCTCCACAAAGATGGCCTAGGCTATAAGAAGATCGGTAACACCTGAAACTGAGTTACAGTACAGTGGCCTGGGTCATAGAGAGAGGTTTTCCCAGACGGGTTCCACTCAGAACAGGCCAAAGAAGTTAAATCAAAGAAGTTAAGACCTTGTGCTGTGTGTCAGGTGCAGAAGCTGGCTTCAAAAAACAGACGCATGAGTGCTGCCAGCATTGCTAGAGGTTGCAGAAGCAGAAGGTCACCCTGTCCGTGCTCAGACCATACACCGCACACTGAAACAAGTCGGTTTGCATGGCCATCGTCCCAGAAAGAAGCCTCTTCTGAAGCTGGCTCACAAGAAAGCCTGCAAACAGTTTGCTGAAGACAACCTGTCCAAGAGCATGAATTACTGGAGCCATGTCCTGTGGTCTGATGAGACTAAGATAAACTTGTTTGGCTCAGATGGTGTCCAGCATGCGTGGCAACGCCCTGGTGAGGAGTACTAAGAAATTTGTGTCTTGCCTACAGTCAAGCATGGTGGTGATAGCATCATGGTCTGGGGCTGCATGTGTGCTGCTGGTACTGGGGAGCTCTGCTTCATTGAGGAAAACATGGATTCCAACATGTACTGTGACACTCTGAAGCAGAACATGATGATGATAATGACCCAAAACACACTGCCAAGATGACAACTGCCTTGCTGAGGAAGCTGAAGGTGATGAAGTGGCCAAGTATGTCTCCAGACCTGAACCCTATTGAGCACCTGTGGGGCATCCTCAAGCGGGAGGTGGAGAAGTCTAACATCCAGCAGCTCCGTGATGTCATTATGGAGGAGTGGAAGAGGATCCCAGCAATAACCTGTGCAGCTCTGGTGAATTCCATGCCCAGGAGGATTAGGCAGTGCTAAATAAAAAAAAATGGTGCTCACACAAAATATTGACACTTTGGACACAGTTTTGACATGTTCACTTAGGGTGTACTCATTTTTGTTGCCAGTTATTTAGACAATAATGGCTGTATGTTGAGTTATTTTCAGAGGACAGTAAATCTGTACTGCTATACAAGCTGCACATTGTAATAAAAATGGTTGCTTAAAAAATGTGAGGGGTGTACTCACTTTTGTGAGATACTGTATTTATCTAGTATGTAAATTATAGAAAACGGTTGCCAACGTACTAAAATAAAAATGTGCAAATGATGATATGAGTGCAAATCTTGACTGTACTAGGTCTTAACTGTATACACAGTACCAGTGATGATTCATGTTATTATTATCATAGGAGATTAAACTATCTGATACCCACTGATAGGTAGGACTTCCTGCTGCACTCAGACTTGCACTTTAGTTTTCCTGTACTCCTCCTGGAGAAAGCAGTTGTCGCTATTGTACTAGAAGTCCATTGTCTAGATGGTAAGGGCCAGAACGGTTCCTTGTGTAACCCCTGACACTATTCATACACCCGACCAATGATGAATCCACCTGAATTCTACTCATCTTCTCGCAGAGCAGTCGAGGCTGAATCGTATTGAAGGTGCTTAAGAAGTCAAAGGAGCATGTAAGCAAGTAGCATGTAAATGAGGGCATCATCTACACCCACATTGGGCTGATATGTAAACTGTGGAGGATCCATGTGAGTTGACATGCTAGCCTTGATGTAAGAAAGGACCTGTCTCTCAAACATCTTCATAATATGTGGTGAGTGGTCTATAATGTGATTTCTCCTCAGATGGATGGAGAAATATAGGCAGAACTACTGGTGGAGAAGGGAGAGAGGACTCTGGGGAGATGATGTCATGGATGGAATGGTGGGTGGAAGGGAAACCGCACCTGGCAGCAGACTGGGTGGGGCATGCTGGAGTGATGTGGGGTTATCAAATCTATTAAAGAACCTGTTCAGATCATCAGCCAGATTCTGGTTACCGTCAAGCAGTGAAAACCCTTCTGCCTCATACCTGTGATCTTCCTCATGCCAGACCAGACCTGCTTCACTCCATCCTGCTGTCATTTTTGTTCTAATATGTGCCTGTATGTTTCTTTCCACTCCTTATTCTTCACCCTCAGTACTCTTTGGAGTTCTTTTTCCCTGTCACACTCCCTGAAAGCCTTTTTCTTCTTATTTAACAGTGCCTTCAGACTGCTAGTTACCCATGTTTTTTTATTGGGGAAGCAGCAAATTTCTCTGGAGGGCATGATGTCATCGTTTAATGGGTAATGCATTCTGTAATCCATCAACGTCATGCCCAAAAACCTCACAGAAAACATTTGGGGGTTCATTTTTCTGATACCTTTTCTTTATACAAAGTCACATATTAAAATGTTATTTAAACTGTATTTTTGAAATATCGAAATATTTTGTGTGTATATATATATATATATATATATATATATATATATATATGTGTGTGTGTGTGTGTGTGTGTGTATTTCCGTTTTAAGCTGATTTAAATGATTAATTTTAAATTATTTAGATATTTCCCTTTTGAGCTAATTTGCTACACTGTCTTTTTTGGTGCAATACATGTGGGACAACAAGAAACATTAGTGTCTAATATTGTTTATAATACAATATACAACTACTAATAAAAAGAAAATAATTAAATAAAAGTAATCTTATATTGTTTGCTCTTACCTTTGTTTCAGATGAGAATACTTTAATTTCAAACAAGTGTTCTTCCAACAAATGATCATCCTATGAGGATTCAAAGAAGATACAGCACATATGTACATGTATACATAATGTACATCTTTAAGGAATCATACAGTCAGTATATATAATCAATCATAAAATAAACAACTGACAGGGTGATCAGGATATCATCTTTATCTTGTGTCATCTTAAAGGGGTTCATTTTTACAATGATTGTAAATTATCCTGATTATTACATGGCTAGATTTTGTAGGGTGGGGGGATAGACTGCCATGTGCTACAAGAGATATGACTGGGTTTCAGGGAAAACAGTTTAAACTAAAAATATTTGATCATGTACTATGTACTCTGTCGTCTACTCTAATGTATGCATTCTCTTATTTTGTCTTTAAGCTATACATTTCTGTACAGAATATACAGTGGCCTCAAAAATATTTGAATAATGGCTTGTAGTAGCAATTTCATTACATTGCACTTAAAATATCAAACCAAGTGGCATCTGCAAACAAATAATGCTAGAGCTTTTCTAAGAACTAATTTCACTTTTCTGAACCACTCTTTCAGTTTTTAATTTCTTTTACATTTTCTTGGATGTTTAAAGTCAGTTCCCTTCAAGTTCAGACAAATCCTCTAGCAGAATAGAAGTTGAAAAACTTTCAAAATCTTCTCAGAAGTTTCTCAGAGTTTCTTCTTTGAGAAAATGGAAGAGGTCCAGGAGGTATTGTTAATTTGGGCAGAAAATATCAAAAACTATGAAGGATAGACTCACCAGATGCGTCTTTAGGTCATTCGGCATACATGCAGGCTGGGCATAATGAACGTATGTGATTAATGAAAATGCCTGTGAGGGAATGAGAAGCAATCAAGTTCCATCTCAAGAAGTCTGGAAACACTGTGATTAGGCCAGCTCTTCTTGTAATACAAGAACTCTACTAACATATTAGCAAAGACTTAGTGATTAAAACTCACAGTGATGAAAATCCAGACTTTTCCAATCATTACGGTGTCTTGTTAACCATCAGAGTTCTGCTCCATATGACACAATGCTTCGCCTTGATGGATGCATAATATGGAGAACACAGAAGAGAGTCAGTATTAAAAATTACAACACTAAAGATGGGCAAAGAAAGGGTTAGCTCATTCTGTAATGGAGTCAGTTTATAGCTTTGTCTAGACAAATGCACTCAGTCTTTTATCTTCTTGATGGATTTACCTTATTAATGTATAGCACAGAGAAAAACAAAACATCTTGCAGCCTCTAGAGGAATTTGAATAGATTTTCACTTACAGGACACAGAGCATGTATAATATTAATAAACGTAAAAGTCAAGGGTATTAACAAACACTAATATTACTGGAAAGAGTTTTGAATAAATTAAAAATCCTCTTAAGATGCCAACCAAGTATAAAGATCTACAAACTTTAAGCATTAACATATGTAAGGACAAATGCATGCATGTGGTTAGTAACACAAAATCAGTGTTTCTCAACTCCACTCCTCGGACCCACCTGCCAGAATATTTTAGATGACTCCTTATTTAACATCCGAAAAAGCTGATGAATTGATTTAGGTGTTTTAACTATTGAGACATTTCAATTAAACTGGACTTAAACACTGAGTTACAACAAAATCAATACTTGTAAAGAAACCAGAAGGACTCAAATATCATTTAAAGTGCAATGAAGCACTTTAGCACAAATGCAAAACATTATATACCTACTATTTGTAGCCTATACATGTAAACTTAGAGAATTGTATTGTTTGCGAAAGACGGCATGGAACGGAAGTTGCGAAAGTCTTTCTTCGCATTTTATACTGTAACCTGTTCAAGAGACTGAACTAGCGTTATCTGCCCGAATATTGGATGGGAATGGGTGCACCGACTCAAAACCCTCGCATGTCGTCGAAACGCCGGCAGAGATCGACATGAATCGATCGATCTCATTCATCACATATAGGACAGTGAACAAACAGAAACTTGACAGATGATTTTTTTTATTCAGAGAAATGAATCTTAACATTGGCTGCAATGGATACATTTCCTGAAGGGAGGCTATATGCAATATTATTTAAACATGAAAAATCAGACGTACAAATTTGTTTTAAAAAATGTATCTGAACCGTCGGTAGGCTACTATGTAATTACAGAGATGCTCTCATCATACGTTGGGGAAATGCCTACTACTGCCTAAAAGAGGATAAGAACCTCGTGTCAAACAAAAATACAGTGGTTGCGCTGCCAAAAACGCACATATACGCCCCTCGCAATCGGTCGTCACCAGGTGTGCTGCGGTCTTTACCGCCTTGTGTCAGTGACAGGAAAACGTCAGATGAAAATTCACTCAAAGTAATTACCGATACTGTCTGCTTCACATATCAAATATCCGCCAAAACAGGACCAGTAGAAAGCTATTCTGGAATAGTAGCATGATATTTTCATATACACTTTATATTTTGTATTATTATTTAAGTAAAAGCATCAATTTAATTCTTTCTTATATTTTATAATAATAAAGCCCCCATTTTAGTTCGAAAACCAAGCATCTAATAGCACTCTCAAATATACGCCTTACCTTTCAGCCGCCTTGTCTTGTTCTGCAACATACTTTCACTTTCCTGCTTCAAACAACGGGGGCTGTGTCGCCGGGAGTTTAAAATCCCCCTAAGACGCCAGACAGGAAGCCGGAGAAAGTGACTGAGTGGAATTTGATATTGTTTATATATAGTAAACGATGTTCTTATGCAGGGTGGGTTAACCTTGCTAAGTGTAGCGCTGTTTAAAACCAACGGCAACCTTAGGCGCGATTACTCTCTGACAAATGGAGAAACTCCCCACCCCTTTTTGTGGGACTGTTTCCTGTAGGTCAGCGTGATTTTACTGAACAACATCCCTGTCCGAAATTTAGTTCTAACCCTAGCCATAATTCTTCCCTGAAATAAAAGGTAAATGATAGGTGAATAACACTGATAAACCTAACCCTGATTGTAAGCCAAAACTTGACATAAACTGTAAACTTGTCAAATTTGATTGGTTGATTGGAACCCAGCCGGCATTTCAACGTTGGATTACCTTTCGATTTCAAAAATTGGATCAACGTTAATATTGTGAGGTTGTTTCACAGTTGATATCGCTACGTGGTTTCACCGTCTTATGGTTGAATTAATGTTGGTTTACCTTTCGATTTTAAAAATTGAATCAATGTTGATAATACGACGTTGTTTCACACTCTTACCTTCAACATGGATGAATACACTGTTTTACATTAAATTACAATCTAGTTTGCGTTTGTACAGTTTGTCTGTACATGCACTAAATAAACTGTATAAAACAAATGAACATCTCAACTTTGCAATGTTTAGAGGTAATATTAAAAACCTGTAGAATACAATATGAAAATACAAGGGTTTTTTTGTACAATTACAGCACAAACCTTAAATCAAGGCTTTTCTAGCTTAAAATGATGCAGAAGTAAAATCTTTATTATGTACCCACATTATGTACTATACCTTCAACTAGATTAAAAAAAAAACAAGCACAAATTCTTAAGTATTTTAATAATTTTTTTTTTATTTTGAGAACATCATATGCAGTGTCTGACAGTATTTTGTAAGACTGATAGACCTCAGTCCGTCTAGAGAGGGATTGTGGTGGTCGTGAATGTGATGACTGGGGAAGGATGTCGAAGAGGGAGGGTACAGATATTTCTGACCTGGAACTGCCTTTTGTGCAGTGGAGGTGCGTGGAACAGTTTGAGAATGGACACAGGCCAGGACCCTGCAACAGAACCGTGTTGGTGGAAAAGGGGTATCGGAGCATGTGACTGCCTGCCTGAGTTTTGTTAATAGCTGGAGACAGCATCAAATTTGACAGAGGCAGCCACCTACTAATTCACTATGCAGGAAAAATAAAACCCTGCCTTAAATTAAATACATTTAATATGTAAAGGAGAAAAGCCTTGTTCAGTGCTTGGACACATAGTGTAGTTGTGCTTTGGGTGATCCAAGACAGTCGCAGCTCAAGGTCCTTTCTGATGCTGTCCCCTCCACTCTCTTCACTTGTCCACTGTCTTTACTGCTGTGTATATATAAAAAAACAAAAAACATCAAAATATATTATCATTTAATACTCACACTTTACAGTTCATTCAGTTGCATCTACCAATGCAGGTTTATATTGTTTCCCCTAGGGGCTCCCTAGGGAGAAACATTACACAACAGAATCCTATCTATACTTTGTATTAAGTAAATCAATTAAAATCAACCCAAGTACACGAAAATCACAAAATGTTAATACATCAACTAGAAAAAGAAGTGACAGTGAGATAGACAACAATCCCTTAGCAAATTGCCAGTAATCAGCCAGATGTTTGGTGAATCTACAAAAGGGAAAGAAATGGTTCACTGAAAAGTCTTTAAAATCAGGAATTTAATTTTTACTATAGACCTTTTTATGTTTCCGGGTTTCTCAGAAGCGGAAGTCGTCAAAGTTGGCTAAAAGTCTATGGGGAATGAGGGAATAAATTAAATATATTTTTTGTGTTCCCATTTTCTCAAAAAGCAAAATAAAAACTAAACAACAGTGTTTTCACAACTTTCAAAAAGATGAAAAAAAATAGAGAGATTGATAACGGCTGTCACAGACACGCCAGGCCAACCATCACCCAATCACAGCGCACTCCTTCACCCGAATACTAAACACGCACACCTGCACTTCATCAGCACCGCAATCACGGCACTACAAAAGACACATGAACTCACAAACTTACTGTCTGGACTCATTAGCATCAAGACCTACCCTCATGCTCACCTTAAGGACTCCTTCAAGCTACTTACCTGTCTCCAGTGTGTTCCCAAGTCTCCTTCGTGATTCCTCGTGTCGTGTGAGTTCTCTTGTGTCTCCTTCATTCCAATCAGTCTCTGCATCCGCTACCTCTGCAAAGGAAAAGGACAGTATCCGTTCCATTGCCATTACCCACCACCTGAATTCACCTGTTCACTTACCTGCACTGTCGACTCTCTCTTCTGGTTGTTTAAATAAAACCTGTTACCTGCATTCCAGTGCCTCTGTCCCTTCTGTTTGTTACAGAAGTCCGGACCGTAACCGCTGAACAACCAGACTGAGCACCTCAGACCCGTTTCAAGAGCTCGTGGAGGCTCTCCGGCGAGCACTCACCACGTCCATCAACACCACTGCCTCTACTTTACCACCTCCGTACACCAGTCCCATGGCCAAACCGGCGCCCTTCTCTGGTTCGGTGGAGGATTGCAATGGATTCATCCTGCAATGTTCACTGGTCCTGGAGATGCAACCGCACCTGTACCCCAACGACCGCACTAAGGTAGCATTTATAATCTCCCAATTAGATGGCCAGCCGCTTCGCTGGTCTGATACTCTTTGGTCCCAGAATCATCCAGTTACACAGTCATTCTCCAGTTTTGTCTCCCACTTCAAATAAGTTTTCGGAAAACCTGCTTGGGATTCATCAATCGGTGAGCAACTATACTATTTAAAACAAGGTTCAATGACTGTGAATGAATATGCTCTATGCAGTTCAGAACCCTTGCTGCCGCCAGCGGATGGAACGAGCAGTCCCTGATAACAACATATCGTCAAGGGTTGGATCCACGAATGCAGTTGCATCTCGCTGCATAAGAGGATTCCATCGGGCTGGAATGCTTCATGCAACTCTCCATTCGCTTCGCCACTCGTATGCAGTTGTGTCTCGCAGAGCACCAGGGCCAGCTATTCTACACATCTTCCCTCCGCCGACCAGAATCTGTCAGCCCTCCAGAACCAGCCAACGAACCCATGCAACTCGAAAACACTCGACTGTCTCCCGCTGAATGGCAGAGGCGGCTGACCCAGAATGTATGTTTGTACTGTGGTCTATCTGGGCATTTCATCTCTGAATGCCCCACTCACCTTTCTCATCCCATGGTGAGTGTAATTATTCCTTCATTAAATAAAATGAAGCCACTCACCACTATTGTAAACCTTACTGCTGCTGGTGTTTCCCGTCCAGTTAGCGCCCTCCTCGACTTTAGGTCAGCCGGCAACTTCATCCTGGGCGCCCTCCACCGTCAGCTCAACCTTAAGCCGACCGCCACGCTATCTGTCTACCAAGTCCAATCGATAACGGGAAGACCTATCAGTCGAAGACAGGTACGCTCTAGTGTCGGTCCAGTGCAACTCCAAGTGGGCATCCTTCATGTCGAACAACAACATCTGCTGGTTCTGGAGGAGTCCACCACTAACGTGATACTAGGGCGCCCATGGTTAGAGCAGCACAACACCGTCATCTCCTGGAAGACCGGCAAGATCCTAAAGTGGGGCGACAGCTGCCTCCCTAACTGTTTCTCTAACTTCCCTGTGCCACTCCCTCCTTGTTCCGAAGATCTGTCAGTCTTCTGTCAAGCCCCGTAGAGAAACATTCGGTGGACATTCCATCGTGTTGCGCCCTCTTCTGAGACTTCTTCTGCCCTAAAAGAGCTTCCAAGCTGCCTCCACACCGGCCACACTGCGCCATTGACCTGCTTCCGGGTGAGCCAGTGCCCAAAGGAAAAATCTACTCTCTGTCACTTCCGGAGGAGAAGGCCATGGAGGAATATATCAAAGAGACTCTAGCCCAAGGTTACATCCGCCCTTCTACTTCCTCTGCTGCTTCCAGCTTCTTCTTCGTGGCAAAAAAGGACGGAGGCTTGCGGCCTTGCATCGATTACAGAGCACTCAACAAGATCACAATCAAATTCCGTTATCTCCTTCCTCTCGTCCCATCAGCGCTGGAACATCGCCGTGGTGCCACTGTCTTCACCAAGTAGAACCTCTGCAGCGCCTACAACCTCATCCGGATACGTGAGGGGGACGAGTGGAAAACCGCTTTTGTGACCCCTACTGGAAACTATGAGTATCTCGTTATGCCGTATGAATTGGTCAACGCCCCCTCCGTATTCCAGGATTTCCTCATGAGGTTCTCTGGGAGTTCCTCCACAAGTTTGTGCTCGTGTACATCAACGATATCCTGATATACTCCCAGAGCATGGTCGAACATCGCCAACACGTTGCGGAGGTCCTGCAACGCCTGAGGGAGTTCCATCTGTTCCTGAAAGCTGAAAAGTGCTCCTTCCATCAAACCTCAGTGCAGTTACTTAGCTATTACATCGATAGCAGTGGCATCTGGATGGACGAGAGGAAGGTGGAAGCCATCAGAACCTGGCCCACACCCACGACTATAAAAGAACTCCAAAGATTCCTAGGATTTGCAAATTTCTATCGCTGTTTTATCCAAGATTACAGTACCATCACCAGCCCTCTCACCAATTTCCTGCGCAAGAAGCCCAAGTCTCTGTCCTGGAACACCGCTCCCCTCCTCATCCACCCGAGAAGCCCTTCATAGTAGAGGTCGACGCCTCGACCACCGGAGTGGGAGCGGTCCTATCGCAGCAGCAGGGGAACCCAAGTAGACTCCATCCATGTGCCTTCTTCTCCCGCAAACTCAACCCGGCAGAGGTCAACTACGACATCGAAAACAGGAAGCTTCTGGCCATCAAGCTTGCCCTGGAGGAGTGGAGGCATTGGTTGGAGGGTTCACAACATCCATTTGTAGTTCTGACTGACCACAAAAACCTGGAGTATCTAAGAGACACTAAACGACTGAACCCACGACAGGCACGGTGGGCCCTGTTATTTACCCGCTTTACCCACTATTTCCTATCGACCTGGATCCAAGAACGTTAAGGCGGATGCCTTATCTCATCTCCACAGCCCTGATGAAAATACTAAGGAACCTGAACCCATCCTGCCTGAAAAGCTCTTCATCAACCCTATCGTCTGGTCTGAGGAAACCCTGCCCTCCTCCAATGTCTCCACCAACACTCCGCCAGGTTGTCCCCCAGGTTTGCTATACATCACCCGGACACGGCGCACTCCTCTCATTCACTCCTCCCATACGTCACTGGGTACTGGCCACCCAGGGGTCAATGAAACCCTCTCGCTGCTAAAAGAGCGCTCCTGGGTTGGGCCGAGTATGCACAGAATTCCCTGCACCAACCTACCACCATACTCACTCCCTTCCAGTGCATTCCCCCAAACCATCAGAGGTACCAGTGGTCGACTACTGGTTCCGAGAGAGTGAGAGGGTCTGGGACTCCGCACACCACCAGCTACAACGAGCTCTCCGCAGACGAAGAATGACAGCCGACCTTCGTCGTTCCAATGCTCCAGCCTACCAGCTAGGACAGAAGGTCTGGCTGTCCACAAGAGACATCAGGCTGCATCTGCCGTGCCGTAAGCTGAGTCCCAGGTTCATTGGCCCCTTTCCCATTGTCAAGCAGATAAACCCTGTCACATACCAACTCAAGCTACCTCCCCAATACAAGATTCACCCCACCTTCCATGTCTCCCTGCTAAAACCTCACCATCCCTCTGTTTCTGTCTCCACAGAGCCTGGCGCTGCCGCTGAACCCCCCCTTCCTCTCATTGTGGAGGACGGCGCTGCTTACCAGGTGCAGGACATCTTGTTGACATCTCAGGTTGACACATTTTTACCGGCTAATTGTATCTACCATTTTATTCCCCACCCCTACTTATTGTGCTTAATAGCATTTTAACGTCGAGCACGTCCCTAAATTGCGATCGCTTTCTGAAAGAGGCAATGTCTCTGTGCGCGAACTTTGACAGTGTGCCAGTCAGCACAAGTGCTGTACCGAGTTCCTTTTCAGGATATATTGCGCTAATAACTCTTTTTAACATCAAGCACATCCCGCTCTTTATATTCTCATTCATGCATTTCATCACTCTGAAGTGTCAGTAGTGTAATATTTTTACATACTGCGATATATATACGATATAGCAAAGTCTCTAACGATAGACATTTTATTTCATGGTAATGATATATATCGTCATATCGCCCAGCCCTAAGCAATAATAAATATCCAAGCTTATCGATGCTGCAGTGTTTCATAATTTAGCCCCAGGGCCTGTTTAATACCAGGTTTTAGTACCCTCCCTACATATGATAAGTTCATAAGGATGAAAGCCTGTTGTGTCAGTCTCTTGATTTGTGACTGTGGCAGCTATTGTGAAACTCACCATCTTCATGTACTGAGTGTGAATGGCATCAAGGCCTTGTCCTGAAGAATCTCCGCACCAAATGCTAGAGATTACATCTCATCTGGTAACAAGAGTAAACATCATTTTAAGAACTCTAATGATATCTTTACCAACTGATATTGCATTGGTGATACAATTCAAACATATTAGAGGCAATGAGTATGAGCAATGAGTAAGCTGGCCAAATTTCTGTCGAAAATAACTTACATGCTTAAAGTTGTCGACCCCCTGAACCACAGTCAGCATTTATAAGTAAAAAGTATTTAAGTAAAAAATACATACATGTATACAAACAAATAAATAAATACCTTTGAGCAGAACAGTATGGCGTCTGTCTCACTGGCAAACATAACTCCAAACAGACATAGAGAAATACAATAAAATAGATTAACGACCATGATATCCTGTTATCTTAATAGTTAAATGAATGATTATAACTACAAGCATCTTAACATATTTGTCACCTATGTTACCTAATTTAGCTGATTATTTAACCTACAGGCCTTTCAAGGACAATCTCACTGAAACAACCTGGGGTTAATGATTTTAAAATGTGAGACTTCTTTCAAAAACATGTAAAATCAACAATATCTAGTATAAAATGCCAGGTTTATTACAAGGAACCAAGCTAGAGCAGATGTGGAATGCAGAAAAGAGAAAGAATAATATACACAATATTAAAATATATATATACATATTACTTAAGATAACAAAATCTATATTTTTAGTTTTAGAATTCAGTATTGTAGTGTCACATACGTTTGGATGTCAAAGACTTCTTGGCAAAAGAAAATTGCAGATGCATGGTGATATAGGTTAGATATATTGTGAAATAAATGCATATTAAAGTATTTAATGAGCTTTCTCAGTTCACCTGTGTTTCCTCCTTCTCTGTCAGCTTCCCCTTTGTTGTAGAGGGGGTTTTCTGTCTCCCCTGAAATTACAGAACAATTTTTTATCAATATTTGTTTACTATTAGAGATCAAAACGTGTTTGAAATAGTTTCAGTTAATTTTCGCGCTCCATGTAAGTGACGTCACCGATTAACGGTACAGCAACTTTTAGGTTAAATAAATTAGTTTACTATCATCCATTAACAATTTGTCAGCAAAACCTTTACAAAACTATCAAAACATCTCATCTACACATAAAGATGCGATTAAAAGCCCAAACTATCATTAAACAAGAGCTCAAAATATAGAGTTGGTTAGTCAACCTCTTCTGAAAACGTTTGAGATGCTAACGGACTTTTTCGAAGACACTAAATAATTTTTTTGAAGTAAATATTCAACAGAAGTGTGTTAATTACACGTAAAAAAAAAAAAAAGGTACCAGGAACAGTTATATATATTATTTGTGTGGTTTTATGGAATAAACTTTCCTAAAATCTGTGAAAATCGCTGCTTGACGTTTCCCGTTTCCATGGTAACTCAGATCCGCTCCAGTGTTTGTTATCTGGGTAGTCTCGCGTAATCTCGCGATATCTCTTCAGACCGCACAAAAAAATGAAAATGAGCATATAATTTCTATTTTCTGAAATATCGACGTACCAACAAACGGACACAGAAGTGGCAGAATAGGCCTTAATCATTTTTATTTCATATACATTATTATTACTATTATTATTATCATTCTATAATATGGTTAAACTTGTTTTTTAAGGTATAGCCTCTATGAGCTTATTTCAGCATTGATTTATAAGTGATTTTCTTAACCTATTTCAACCATTTTACATTTAATAATTGTTTCACTGTTGAAACACCAACTGACGTTACTTCAACCATATTTCAACGTTGAATTTCGGCCATGTGTTGACTGGGCTTCAACTGTTTAGCATTCGATGTTGTATCAACGTTGTTTCACCTTTGAAACAACAACTGACCTTATTTCAACCAAATTTCAACGTTGAAGGTCGGTCATGTGCCGGCTGGGAATGTTGTTCCAGGATCAACAAAGATGATTATCCAGGAACATGTTGTACTTGGTGACAATTACAAATTGCAGTATAATTAGGGGTTCAAGCACGTAGTGCTGAAACCCTAGTGTAATTGTTAGGATTTTTATTATTATTATTATTCCACCATAAAACTGATTGGGCAGCCAAAACCGTAAGGCCTAGAGAGTTGAAACTTTGTCAGATGGTAGTAGTCTTGCTCGCCACTCAGGTACCCGGACTCGTCCAAATCGGTCAATAGGTGGCGCTACAGCGATCAAAAGCGCGAAACTGCTCATAACCTCTAGACCAGGGGTGTCAAACTCATTTTAAATTGAGGGCTGGATTGGAAAAAAATAACCATGTGTGGGCCGAATTAATTAAGAAAAGAAAAAAACTTACACCGTGTCCTAACCATGCATGACGCGACGCCGCGACAAGCGATAAAAGGTACCTTTTCCATGTTAATTGGAGTTTTTGTCCTAACCAGTGCGACTGCGACACGCAAATATTCTAGGTACGGTTCACTCATGGTTTGCTTCTTACTTAGAGCAAAGATCTTTTATAGTGAAGGTTGGTAATTTCTTCAAGTTAAAGCTGTAACTAATATTTACAGTGTAATTTTTTAACAGACGGGTAAAAATTACGGTTATTTCCTTAAGTTACGGCTTGTTAGTTCTAGCACTCCGTCCGCTTTAAATAAAGTAGAGCCATCGGATTGCTTTTATTTCAATGAATTATCACATTTATTTAAATTCATTATTAAAAGAGAGAGACAGAGAACTGAAAGAGAAAAATGAGAGAGAGAGAGAGAGAGAGAGAGAGAGAGAGAGAGAGAGCGAGTTACCTGCACTGTGTGCGTCTCTTCTTTAAAGTCTACAGTCTGAAGTCCACTCGTGCTTAAGCATATAGCTAACATAGGCTAACTTAATGATTCTTTAATGGATTTATTAAAATTATTTATGAATGACAGGCAACACTGACAAGGCAATCTAAATAAATAATATTCTTTTCTTCTAAATAAATGTTTTCATATATGTCTTTCACTCTGTTTGCAAGTGTAACTGTGTTACTATGGTTACCAATGTTTATAGTGGCAGATTAATTTTGATTTGTAATCAAACGGACTGGAAGTACCTGTGCATTAAACGGTTTTACTGCACACCTTCCAGCCAATTGAATCGAGTATTTAAACAGACCACGGTATAAATTGAAATACACCCTGGGTGAGACCCCCATTCTGCACAGTTATATTTTATTATAACAACACAAGTGAAAGAACATTATATTTCTCAATTGCACAAATCGTTTATTAGAACATTTGAAAAACATTTAAGAGAATCCAGTTATTTAACTGTTGCAATTACAACAGGAAACACACTCTTTAAGGTGCACAATCTCCACCTCCAACATTGCCAAAAGCTAACTTTAACCCAACTGATGGAAATAAATAATAACTGAACTTGTAACAGTTTTGTCGCAAAGCACAATATTATGTTTGTTGAGTTAAAACCGAATTATTGTTGTATAAGCATAGCAAGCATCATAGCAAAAAGGCTAACAAACTTAAGAGTTATACCCACCAATTAACATTAGCCCTTCATTCATGACATGGATACCGTAATAATCATACAGAGAGAATATAGTTGCATACCTTTTATCTTTTGCTCGTTTCTCCTCTTCTTCTTTTCTTTCTTTTTTTCCTGATGACTTTGACCTTTTGTCCATCTCTGTGTTTATTTGGCACTGGACAATAAACAGATTTCCCATCCCCCTAACACTGTCACTCACAACCAGAAGTCAAGACTAAACCATTTCACCTTGGTGACCACACCACAATTCAGAAAAACAAAAATGTGCAGGAACCATAGGCCTGTATTTATAATATTATTAATGAAATGTGCGTTACTTGGAAGAAAGTCAATGTGTGATTGTATAATTCCATTAGAGTATTGCTTCTCTCTCTTAGCCAGCTTACTCATGAGTAAGCTGGCCAAATTTCTGTCGAAAAAAACTTGCATGCTTAAAGTTGTCGACCCCCTGAACCACAGTCAGCATTTATAAGTAAAAAGTATTTAAGTAAAAAATAAAAAATACAAGTCAGTGGCAATGCTTTGGCAGTCCTCAGTGGTGGGGACTGGCATGACTTCTTGCACCAAGGCGTCCCATATTGCCCTGGCAACCTCTCCAACAATTCCTGCCACGGTGTTCACTCCCACACGATAGCTGAAAGAGCACTTGAAGACTTCAGATGCAAAAGCCTCTAAATGCCGTCTGAAACGTTCTTATAAAATTAGCATTTATATCAAGCTTGTATGCTTAGGTTCAGTAATTTCAGTTTAATGGCAATTAATAGGTCCTTTTCATTGCCATTAAATTGAAATTGAAAGTCACACTTTGCTCCTTCGCTGTTAAAAATGACCGCCATAGGTAATGAATGGGAAATAAGAAAACATACAAAAACTCTGAGAATCTTTTAGTGGTAAAAACAAATCAACCACTGTGCAGAAAAAAAGTGCACAGTAGTTAAGGAGTGACGCTCTAAAATGTCAAGAGTTCAAAACAGACACACCCAACCACACTAGTGTGACCATAAAACAGAGCAAGTTCTGGATCCCAGAGTGTTGAAGCACTGTGAGTAATCTTCCTTGTGTGAATAAAGATATGATTCTATTTTGCTTTAGCAAGTGAAATTCCAGATATTAATCCGAATATAATGTAAATGACATGTCGAAGTTTCTAAAATGATTAATTCTGAGAAGTTTTGACTTTTGAGTAGGCCGCATGCACACAGCGCGAGCTGAACTGATTACCACATGGGCTAAAGCTAACACGAGTAAACATGATAATTGTGTCATGAGTGTCAGTGTGTTTAATAACTGCCTATTAATGTTTAATTTGAGTGTGTCAATTTGAGATTTTGAGATTTATGGAAATGTCTGAATCAAAAGTGAATTGTTGTGTTTTGCAAGGCCAGTCTTTCTTTCTATGTGTGTGAATGTGATAATTATTGTTTATTCTGGTCAATAAACTTAAATATAACTTTCACTTTACAACGGGGGGTCAGATTTTATTACACACGTTTAGCAATTTATAAATAAAACCAGCACTAATTAAACATAGTTGCTAGCTTCTTATTGTTCAGTTTATTTAATTGGTGAAGTACATTACAACACAAAAATAATATATGGTTTGCTAAATAATGACTAAAAGGCGTTTACTGTACATTCAGTTAATCATTAATTACTAGCTTATTTTTGTTTATTGCATGAATGTGGATCCTTAAAATGTTTAATACATTTTAAATAATGGCTAATATGCCCTTACTAGCCTATATGTTAAGTTAATCATTAATTATTAGTGTGTATGTGCATAACACATGCATAATTGTGGACCCTTAAAATAAAGTATTAACATAACTCCTTTGAGATCTGCCTCTCTCACCTTCAGGTACAGTCATTTTATGTTCATCTGTTTACATTTATAGAGGTAAGAAGACAAATATCTAAGAAGATGAATGCGTATCATTTCCATTTCTTCTTTCTTGTTCCTTGACAGACCCAAAGGAAAAGGACAGTGATTCCCAAACCGCAGAGAAATGTTGCCCGAGAGACTATTGATGAGTATCAAGCACAAGCCCTTGACAGAGACTCTGTCAGAAACTGAAAAAAATGGAGGAAAACTAAAAATTGAGAAATGACAACAAAAAAAGTAAGAAAAATGCTCAGAGGCGTGTATTAGTTATTTTACTGTTGTGGTGAATCAGCAGCCAGCTATCAAACTGTTTGGTGGTTTACTTTAGTAGTTTTTACTGTCTTTGCACTTCAAACTCTCAATTTTTGTAGAACTGCTATTGTTATTATTCAACTTGCTATGTAAAGTTGAGATAAAGAATTTAGTAATTATTGGTAATTAATTGCATTATTATCAAGTATATGACAAGAAACCTGAAAGTTATCCAACCTCTAACATCTGGCATGATGGCTTTGTAAAATGCATCATTAACATTAAATTCATCAGCTTAGATGAGGTAGTCGAGTTGGTAAGTAGGTACAACCCTGATTCCAAAAAAGTTGGGCCACTGTACAAATTGTGAATAAAAAAGGAATGCCATGATGTGGAGGTCTGACCACAGAACAGTTTTCCACTTTGCCACAGTCCATTTTAAATGAGCCTTGGCCCAGAGAAAACGCCTGCGCTTCTGGATCATGTTTAGATATGGCTTCTTTTTTGACCTATGGAGTTTTAGCCGGCAAAGGCGAATGGCACGGTGGATTGTGTTCACTGACAATGTTTTCTGGGAGTATTCCTGAGCCCATGTTGTGATTTCCATTACAGTAGCATTCCTGTATGTGATGCAGTGCCGTCTAAGGGCCCGAAGATCACGGGCATCCAGTATGGTTTTCCGGCCTTGACCCTTACGCACAGAGATTGTTCCAGATTCTCTGAATCTTTGGATGATATTATGCACTGTAGATGATGACAACTTCAAACTCTTTGCAATTTTTCTCTGAGAAACTCCTTTCTGATATTGCTCCACTATTTTTCGCCACAGCATTGGGGGAATTGGTGATCCTCTGCCCATCTTGACTTCTGAGAGACACTGCCACTCTGAGAGGCTCTTTTTATACCCAATCATGTTGCCAATTGACCTAATAAGTTGCAAATTGGTCCTCCGGCTGTTCCTTATATGTACATTTAACTTTTCTGGCCTCTTATTGCTACCTGTCCCAACAGAATGTGTAGCTCTCATGAAATCCAAAATGAGCCAATATTTGGCATGACATTTCAAAATGTCTCACTTTCAACATTTGATATGTTATCTATATTCTATTGTGAATAAAATATAAGTTTGAGATTTGTAAATTCCTTTTTTATTCACAATTTTTACAGTGTCCCAACTTTTTTGGAATCAGGTTTGTATATAAATTGCTATAAAACCATTACAAATCACATTTTGTCAAGGTTTACCACTTCATTTGTTCTTTTGGCATATGTTTTTGCAATGATAAAACATTACAATTACATTGAGACCTGAAAATGATGATTTTTAAAGTGGAAATCTGGAATAAGCATTTTCTAACCTATCATTGATTTTAAATATCCATATCTGCAACAAAATGTGTGTGTAAGCACGTTTAATTAATGGAGTTAACATGGAAAATGTACTTTAAACACAAAACAGACAATTTTAAAATGAAAGTGACCCAATAAGTGGTCATCTGCTGTCACCTGCTGTTTAAAAGTCATGTTGTCATACTACTCACTAATATTGTTCTATAATTCATATTTAGACTTCATAAAACCATTTTAACATTTACTGTCACTTTTTTTGTCAAAATTAATCACTTCATTTCCATTTGAGTATTAGTTTTAACAGTTGTGCCACATTATGAGTAAAATGAAACCTGAAAGGGGTGTTATACTGAGATTATTAGAAAACATTGTTACCCATCATGTATTTCAAATACTGAATCTACAAGAAAATATGTATGTCTGTGTGTTTGTGTGTGTGTGTGTAACCCTGATAAATGCTGCTCGCAGCTTTTAATTGTGTATTACAACACAAGAACAATTCAATGTTGTTCCTCTTTTAATAAGTAAATTAGTACTAAGAGATAACAATATTTTGCTGTATTTTAAGTTGTGGCCAAAATTGATGTCCAGCCTAGGAAAGTCAACATCTTCATCCTTTATTTGAATATTAAAAATGTGTCATATACTTTTTAGGCATATTGCGTAGTTGTGCTTGGAGTCAATTGTTTTGTTTTTGATAACACAATGAAACATGCTAAATTGTGCGGATATAATTTTTGGCCAGGCTGTCATACAAATAAATTATGAAACCATGAAAACATAAGAGAGAACCAACATAATATTAATATTTTCTATGTATTTTATATATAAAACCTGTATAAAACCTAAAATAAAACCTGTTGCTACTGTTGGCCTTTTTTTTGCCAGATAACTTTATCAGATAAATACCTTAACCAAGTTTAGTGTTTTTGTCACACTCAGTTGCAGGAAGTAACAAGAAGATCATGAACAGGTAAAAAGGCTTTAATAATCCACACTCAAAATAACAACAGGCAGACAAACACAACTCTAGCATTAACAAACATCATTTGGGTAATTAAAAACAAATATTCCCTCTGGACATCACATTGGGTCACTACTGTATATATTATGCTGTAATTGAATTACCAGGAATTCTCTAAAGAGAATTCTAAATCATTGAGGGGGAATCTTCCTTGCCAGCAAAATGATCTTCTCTACAAATTCATTTACAAAACAAAGAAACTCAACACACACATTTAAAAAGCTACACTACAAGATATACTTTGTATCTTATTTACTCCTAAAAGGTTGGTAGTAGTACCTTTAGGGTACATAACTCTACAGTATAAATATGCACCTTTTATGGGAATATAAGGTATGAAGTTGTCCCTTAAGGGTACTGCCCCAGTAACAAGCTGTTGTAACCTAAAAGGTACAACTTTTTTTAACCACAGTGAATAAAAATACCAGAACATACTAATATTAAAGCTGCCATGAGAGTTTGTTTGCTAACTCCCTAATTTGCTAATGCTGCACCTCAAAACATATCTTCATAACCACACCCTGGCAGACAACTATATCAACAAACTTGTACCACCACATGGAATATGGAGGACCACAAGTGTCACGAAAATAGTAATAAAGCATATCATTAATTAATAACTAATTGTACAATAAAAATGTTCATTATTAAATGTGTTTACAAAAATAATTAATCTAAAAATAAATAAATTGCAAAGTAATTCATTATTTTATTTTATAATAGCCAATAAAAGCAGTAATTATAAAAATAATTTATAAATGAAATATTAATCCATCAATAAAAGGGATTTACTAAAAACAACATAAAACACTCAATAAATATATAATTTTAAAAATAATTAATTGGATTCAGAAATTGAATTACAAATCATCCATTAAAAAGGGCAATTCAATTAACCATTTGCATTTCCATTTCTCCGCCGTTTTTCCTTTTCTATTAGCTATTAGATTTGCTTAACCATTTAGCTTCTCTTTTTAGAGTTTCAGTGACACTTCAGGCCTTGTGGGATGGGTGTAACAAGCTCTCTGATTGGATATTACCTGGCAAGTCATGTGCAGATGTATGTCATTGATGTGGAAAGGAGAAAGTGATTGATAGAGAACCTAAAATTGAAGAAACAATTTCCCACACACGGGATGACACAATAAATGCCATCATTTCTTTGGCTGACTATATCGGAAGAAACTCTGAGACGTTTTCCATTTGGCGAATTATATGCTCAAACTTGGCCCGAACAGTGTCAAATGCCAACTGGATGCTTCCAAGTTTTTCCTAAGATGAAGCAATGTCGTCAGAGCTTAGCCATAGTCAGCTGCCACATTACTGTCGATATAGTCAGCCAATGAAATGATGGCATTTATTGTGTAATGTTAAACAGAGAGGCTAAAAAAAGAGAAGCTAAATGGTTAAGCAAATCTAATAGCTAATAGAAAAGGAAGAACAGCGGGGAAATGTAAATGTAAATGGTTAATTGAATTGCCCTTTTTAATGGATGGTTAAATCCTAATTTTGTATTTTTTGAATCCAATTAATTATTTCTCTTTTTAAATTCCATTTTAAAATAAAGTTTGAAATTCCACTATTTATTTATGAATTCATAAATTTATTTTTTTAAATGATGTATTTATTGAGTGTTTTATGTTGTTTTTAGTAAATCCCTTTTTAATTTGAACCATTTATTGATGGATTAATATTTCATTTATAAATTCTTTTTATAATTACTGCTTTTATTGGCCATTATAAAATAAAATAATGAATTACTTTGCAATTTAATCTATTTATTTTTAGATTAATTAATTACTTTTGTAAACACATTTACTAATGCACATTTTTATTGTACAATTAGTTATTAATTAATGATTTGCTTTATTACTATTTCCGTGACACTTGTGGTGCTCCATACCACCTCTCAGACAAATGTTATTCCCTTTAGGACACTTATTTTAGTGATATATTGTATACAGAAAAACCGCCATAGCAGCAATTAGCAAAACCAGAAACTTTACTAGTTATTTTCAGTATTGACACAGGGATAGCTCCTCTATAAATCACACACTCAAACCCTCCAAACATCAAAGAATTAAATATAAAATCCACAAATTACATAAATATAAACCCATCTTCAAACAAATGTGCATCCAGTCAGGATTTATGACTGTTTACCAGGGTTGGATTTTGTTGCTTCTTTGAAGTCCGGGTTCAGCAGAGACATAAGATCCAACATGGCTTGACTAATTTGAGAGCCAAATTTATGAGAATCCTATGAACGAGAAAAAATAGAACACTGACTTTTAGTTTCATATGCTATACAAATGTACAAGAGACTTATTTGTGTCAAACAGCATCATTTTAAGCTAGGTGCACACTGTGCGATTTATAATAGTGCTTTACGATTGTTGCTTGTCAGACTGCAAGTTGTCAGACTGTACGACAGTCAAGACACGTTAAAAATGGATGCACACCTGCTCAGAGTTTTACATCATCAACCCACACACATTCTGTGACAGTGAGCTGCATTACACGCGGGACTGAAATGGTGGCTAACAAAGACATCTCTAATGTTAATTTTGATCATGGCTTGTCTTGAAAAACCACATTCGCCATAGGAGAAGTCACACTGCCGGACTGTGTGCCAAATCTTCTGACACTGCCAGAATTTCGTCTTAGGTAAAATCTGATCTTAACGGTCATTAATCGGCTGTCTGTGAACATGTCAAACTAGCGATCAAAGACTACAGATTTTAGCCTAGGACTATAGGAATCTTTTAGGATTCCCAAAATTTGTCTCAAAGAAAAGATACATAAATCAAAGCTATAGACACTAATCCTTAGTAAACTATATATTTTTTTTTTTAAATAGCACAATGCAAGTACATCATAATTTTCCAAAATAAGATAATTTGCTCTCTTTTATTTAATATTATAAATAATAAATATGGTGATAAATGGTGATTTTTAATAGTGATTCTAGCCACATTTTATACAATAAAAATTTAATAAAAATATACAATAAAAATCTTCCCACTAAGGGCCATATTTACTAAACAGGGCAAATTACACACTGTAATTTCACACTGAACGCGATGTGAAAAAGCGAGGTGAATCGAGGAAGAACGGACCTTTCACACCGAATGCGAAATGACTGATCATCTTCTGCTAATTCATGCCTGCATGCTAGGTGGTGCCGATTAACAATGCATTTGTCCTCGTATGTGTGTCGTATATGACTTTAACATTGTCCGCTGCATAATATTCAGCGTTAAATTAATCAGAGGTTATTGTAATAACCTCTGATTATGATCTAAGTTTGATTTAATAATGGGCAGACATGCATTGTTTGTATGTTTTATAATGGATTGAATGCTAAATCTGCATATCATTTCTCATAAACATCCTTTATTGTTATAAAAATACCATAAGCTGCATAAACACACAGACATATCGTCATAATCATATGTATTTGCCTTAATATTTCATCTGTAGAAAATGTTTCTCTCAATTTTTATATACGGAAGAGCAGGAGATATGATTAAATGATTGACAGATCCAAAACGCGCTCTCATAATCATAACACTTGCGCACATGGAAGAAAATATTGCGATATTGGTGCCGACGATAAGACATTAATTTCAACTTGACTGCAATGTTTTATTCTCCATCAGTTTTTCCCCCTTGGGTTAAACGTTTGACATGTTGCACAAATTATTTGACTAAAATGCTTGTATTAAAAAATATTTTACATTCTACAAATGATAAAACTGTGCTAGTTTTGTGAGGGAGGGACCTTAATGAAAACTGGATGTTTATGATTACTAGGCAACTATAAGTGATTTTCAAGTTGAAATTGTGTATAATGCATAAAAGTGAAATACGTATTAACAAATATGTATTTTAGGTATGGGAATGACATGTTGAGTTTTGAATAGCGTCATTTGGGCTAATTTTGATTGGCCTTTGGGCTGGTTTTGTTACACAGACCTGGTAACCCTGTTTGTACTTTACTTGTTTAACTGCTTTATATAAATTACTATATTGAGAATTGTTACAAAACAAATTATAATTTCTAAAAAAGTATTAGTTGAACTGGAGACTGTTATTAAGCCTATTTGCAGTGCAGAACAAGATGTCAAAATAATGCCATGATCTGAACATTAAACATCTTTGTAAAAAAGGCAAGCAATTCATTGAAATTATGCTTTGCTCTTACAGTTTCTGTGCAGGAGTGCTTGCAGGACACATGGAAGTTGATCATTTCCTCTCCCATGATGATGTAAGACACACCGTAGCCATCATCAGCCACCTTACATAGGAACAAAGCATGAACACAGTGAACAAAGGAGTGCTTGTTATGTGTATGTATCTGCTGAACAGTTACTCACTGGACCAAAGCCTCCTCCCAATGAGATGAATTCAGGATGGTTAACCAGATCAAACAACTCCATCTGTTGCACAGGGGTCTGAGAGGTGGAGAGGCGCCAAGGCTCTGATAAAACCTGCAAGTCATGTACAGCCATACGTACAAATAAACAAACAACTTCATGCACACACATTGCAACTCTTTTCTCACCCATGCCATGAATGGCCTTTATATCACACATTAACATTGTTAACAAACAAAAAGCTACCAATTAATGAGGTTTTGCACTAGTTTAATTCATTTTATTTTTTGGTGCTATTAAACATCCTCCTAGGCTTGTTTTAAGGCTTATTGTTAAAAACAAGTGCTCAAAGATAAGATCTCTAAGGAAATGGCATACAGTATATAACCACTTGAACCCATTTTCTGTGGCTTATCAAGATTGTTATCCTTAACTCTGCAAAATGATCATACATCTCCCCCAAATACAAACGCACACTGACCTCTTTAAGGAAAGGAGACTCTACTCCCAGGTATTTTGAGACCACATATAGGCAGAAGAGGTGCCTATCAATGCCAGATCCAGTCATAGCCAGGCGGTAGAGATTCTGATGCTTTTCAGCAGCTTTTCGGAACAGCTTGCGGCAGTGTTCTCTGTCCTATGAATGAAAGCAGGCAAAATTAAATAATTGGCATGCGAAATGTAACATTAAAGCACAAAGTAAACCTTAGTCCCTCACACCTGTTTCTGTTCAATTTGATTACCCTCTCCATGTATTTAATGCGGCATTCACGCCATGTTATAATTACAATAGTCTCGATATAACACGTGAGGTTATTTTCAGAGCTGTTCACGTCCTTGGACTAGGAATTGTGTTTTAGCACCAACATAAACACCTAAATGTCTCTGCAGTGGTCAGGTGGTACCACGGTCATATGGTACAAGTGGGAGCTCTCAGAAAACTCCTTTCTAACAAGCTGTAAGGACATGAATGCTTTTGAAATTTGAAATCTTTAAGCCCTGGTATCGTCAATGTTAATGTGGTTAATTTACGTTCTTCTCCTGCGATCTCCTGCATTCTTTAATGAATCCAAAAACAGAACACGTTTTTGCTGTGTTAATGTTTTTGTTCCCTATTCCTTTCATCGTGTGCTTCATTACAGCCATACCTGACAGATATAGTTTGAATATGGGAACAGCCAATTAACTTTCCACTGATGTTTTAAATCTAAATTAAATAAACAGTTTTCATTGTTATTTTATTTGACCATTTTAAAAGTGATTTATTCATTTATTTTACTGCTATATTTAAATGTTTACAAATTTATTTTTTAATTGACAAATTAATAATTGATTCCTTCATTTTAATCTTACGTGGCATTCGGTCCTCCATAGCTAATTAGTGCAGTGCTGTCAATAACCAAGACGGAGACAACAAGAATCTCAGGATTTAGTTGCATTATGAACTGCAACAGTTCCTTTTTCAAATGTTTCTTGAACAGTAAAAGGAAGTATTAAAAAATTCAAAGCATTGACGTCACCTCTCCCGCTTCCAGCGCAAGGACAAAGGAACAGCTTTCATCAGAGCAAGAACGTACGGTCTCCGTGCGACCCTCGCGAAACAGACGCGTCATGGAGGCTTCATATGTCAGACAGAAAGTCCCTCTATCCTAAAGTTCACAGAACAAATGAGGTGGTGGTCTAGAAGACAACTTCCTGTGTAAAACATGTCATTTTCGAGCTGTAGTGCAAGCAGAATGAGCATATAGACAAATTACATGTGACAAATTACATGTGACAAATAAGAGGAAGTACTATCCCAGGGTCAAAAATTACCTCTTTGGAATGTTGAATTTTTACACATTTTGCAATAAATTGATTATAAAAAAGTATGTATAAGTACCCTATAATAAGCCAGCTGCAGGGCCAGCTGCACAAAAGAATCTGGGCTCATTTTCATTTTCTTAATGTAGCCTTTCCCAAATTCTCTGAAGGGAAACACATGACAGTCCACATCATCAGCCAGTGCTTGCGCAACAACAAGGGACTCAGAAACTTGTGTCTGAACCTAGAGAAAGACAGACAGAGGAGAGAAGAGGAGAGCAGACATCAGTATGTCTGTGATGGTTTTCATTTATTCTGGTCCTCGAAGAACAGTGCTGAATGTTGTATTGCTAATGACCATACTCAAATCACATACAGTTGTCAATGTATCATGTACTGGGGTCATGGATCAGCATGAAGAAAAATAGAAATTCTAGCTTCTAAAGCCATTTTCTTACAAATTCGTTTCTATGGGAAAATGAAGAGAAATATATTTAATATTTGGAATTTTTAGAAAGAAAAATATTCCTGAAAGTCAACTGAGTTAAAGAATCTATTAGAAGATTGCAATGGATACAAGCAATTAAGCATCATAATATTGTATGACAAACTTGGAACCTCAGCACTTGTATGACTGCAGAAGACTTTATTCCCCTAGAGTAAACTAATGCCTCAATGTTGTCAACAGGCTTCAAAGTTATTTGGTTCCCACATTCTTCAGAATACATTTTTTTTGTGTTTTCGCAGAAGAAAGAAATGCATAGAGATTTGGAACGAGATGAGTAAATGATTTTGGGTTGAGTATCCCTTTAAGAATACTTTTATAATGTGTTATACATACAGACTTCAAGCAAATTGTTACTGATATTTTTCATTGGGTACTAGAACTTGAGTGCTGGCCATTAACTGATCATGCATACAATTATTTCTTCTATCGTTGTACATATACACAAGGAAGTTCTCAAAAAAAAAAAAAAAAAAAAAAAATCCCCCAGTTGCTAATTTGAAAGTGAACTACTGACACAGAAGAGGCTAAGGGGAAATCCCTGATTGAAAAGACAAATTTTCAGACCTCCCCAGTACCACAGTATATGGAAAGTACTTTGCAGAGTTTGGCTGATCAGTGTTACAGCAATCATAATTATAATTAGAAGATTATAGTAATTATAATTACTGTATAAAGATTTAAATTCCTTAAAACAAGGCAAATGGCCTGCATACAAATATTAGTATGAGCCTATCAGCGAACCTTAAAATATGTGAAACATGAAGAAAGTATCCCGTCGATACGGGATCATCAGATTACACTTCAATAAGACTGACTGGCTGTAAACAGACTGCACAAAGAAAGGTTGTGTAACACACTTGGCTGCTACCTTTCATTAAACAAATATTTTAAAAGTGCTTAATTATATAGAACACTATGAGAACCATTTAAAAATAAAATGAAGAAATCAACTACGTCTTAAGTAAAAAATAAAAATGTATAAAACAAATCCCTAACGTTAAATAAATAAACAAGTAAAACGAAGAAAAAAAAAGAAAAAACAGCAAATAGAAAAAAAAAGATTTATTAAAAAAATGTGGCATTTAATGCAGTTAATGTAATATTTTATTGTTTATTTTACCTAACATAAGCATGAATAAACATGTTTGTCAATTTATTTACAGTTTATGTATTATTTGCTTAACACACCTCACAATTGCTTAATTTTGTCTTAAGTGCCACTCATAGTCTAAAGTGTCAAAGAAATTCTAGAAAAGAAAAACACTGCAAATGTTACTTCAAAAAAAAAAAAAAAAAAAAAAAAGCACTGCTTTTATGGTCCAGTCAGAGCTTAAAGTGGGCCTATGATTATTTTAAAAAGTCAATGCATAAACATACTGCCTCATCAGAACATCAGAAAATCAAACCTAGAACTGGTTAAGGTAGGGTATGGACTCATGTTAATGTCATCATCCTACACCAGACATATAGTAGTGGCCAAATGGGATGTCCGTCTAAGAAAAACTGTCTTTATTTCGCTCTTTATTCAAATATTATTGTTACAGCTCAGTTTTGTTTTAGTTTTTTTCCCCCCTGTTGTTGTTATCTTTGTTTTTACAGACTACTAACTGAGGATCCAAACCTGTTCTAATCTGAGGCCTATGTATTTAAGACATCTGTCCTTTGTTTGAGCCTGATCTCTTTGTTTTCTTAAATGTGATGCGATCTGGGAAAACCCGTCAAATGTCGCAATGGAACGTTTTCAGTAAAGTCAAAAAAAATATTTTTTTTTTGTCAAAATTGGGTTTTCATTAAATTATCATTCTATAACATCTTGTCTATCATCTCAGAAAATATCTTGGCAAAATTCACCTGTTAAGTGCAGAAAAATAGCGATTTATTGTGGCAAGACTGTCTTTCTCTAACGTTACTGTTTAAGAACACACCCAGCTTGGGTGTCGTCTAGTGAAAAGGTTTGGTACTGCGCCCAAACAAAATCTTTTCAACCTAAAATTTGGAATGTTGACATTTTTGGCTTTTATTTTCTTGCAGTTTAAGAGTAAAACATGTTTTGTAATATATTATATTTTACATTTTCATAAACTTAAACTTCTATAACCTTTTTTTATTTCACTTTCATAATTTATTTCACTTCTACAATAATCTGACTAGTGTCTTCTTTAAAACAAGACCAACCTTATGTCTATATTCCACAGCATTCTTGAATTACAACCATTTAAGTTTGGATAGTGCATTTCCATGTCTATGAGAAAAAAGGGGGTGACAGTTAAACCTGTTTTTCTCAGAATTCTGTTCCTAAAAAAAAAAAAAGAAAAAAAAAAAAAAAAAAAAAAAAAAGAGCGATCAGCCGACTTGTGATAACCATAACTTTTGTTACAGACAAGCTATGAAAGAAGTAAAAACAGATTTGGAAAGGTATTGAAACCTGTGATATGTAAATGTCACAGATATGTCACAAATTGTTTTCTTACTCACTGTTCTTAAATTATTATCTTTATCATTTAAACCCCTAGTCTAAATAAAAATGGTTTCATATGATATTTTTAGACTCTGACCCTTTCTTTTGTTGCCTTCTTGAGCCGGGATGTAACATAATTAAAAATGTGTTATCATTGCTATTTGTAAGCATATTGTGTAGTTGTGCTTAGTATGTATGTTTTTTCCTGTGAGCTTTTTGTTTTTCTTTTCTCTCTTTTTAAAATTTGTTCTTCCCTCATAAAAAAAAAAAAAAAAAAAGAAAAAAAAAAAAAAAAAAAAAGTACAACTATATGGTTTATTCAAACTTGAAAGGTTATTAAAAACAAATATCCCCTTCAGACATCACTTTTGGCCACTTCTGCGTGTTACTGTGGATAAACACAGAATCTGTGAATGAATCTCTCTTCAAAACATCATTAAGCATGAAGGAGGAAGAAGGAAAAATACATTATTTTTGTGTGTGTGTGTGTGTGTGTGTGTGTGTGTGTACACAAGCTCATCTTGTGAGCATCCTCAGACGTTTTTGCAGATTCCATGAAGAACCTGCTGTGTGACATCAATGACATCACAAGATAGTCTAGAAACAAGGAAAGTATAACTGGAAAGAAGAGAAACTTTTTATCTTGCCTCCAATGGTATGTCCCAGCTCAAGCGTTGAGGAGGCAGTAAGGAGCGCTCAACCTCTCCTCTGCAATTCCCATCTGGAGTGTAACCCAAATGAAATGTGTCTGTGGCCAGAGTGAACTGAGAGAGCGAAAAAGACAATTTGAAAAACATTCTCTCGAACAATGATGCATACACTTTTGAGTATCAAATCATTCATTATTGAAGACAACATGTTTGACCTTTAGTAGATCTTTAGTCGTTCTTAGACCCTAAAGTTAGATCTTTAAGAGGCGTGCAAGTAAAACCCACATGTATTTTGCAGACAGCTGCTGTGGGGGAGATAAATGCAGTCTTTGTCTATACAAAACACCCACAGCTGCTTTAATTGCATATTCAAATGTTTTAAAGGACACTGGTGGTGGGTTGTTGACTAAAACTGGCTGGTCTTCATAGATCAAATGTCACGTTTCAAGTTTCTGTATATTACTGCTGTGAGACCCCCACACTCACCTCCCACAGGTGAGACACTATAGGAGCATCGGCCCATGAATGTTCTGCGTTCAGCCCATTCTTTCCATTCTTATACACCACAACAGAAAATGACTTATCAAACCACCTGAGAGAAAGAGGACAGAAGTCAAACAATGTCCTTGGCACACAAAGTTTCTCAATTAAAACAAGTTACGCCGCTATCCCACCTGTCGTAGCATTTTCCATGAAGGAGGGATTTAGCATAGCGGTCCAAGTTCGCAGAGGGGTCTTCACCCATCATGCCTTCTTCCTGATCATCTAGTGTGACAAAGAATGCGGCTTTCTCAATGCAGTCCAGTGATCGCTTGTTAACTCCAGAGCTGAAGAACTGCTTCCTCACCTGAGCCCAGGGTGTTCTGACAGGACAGATAGTTCATAACACAAAGAATAACTTCCTGGTCACATTAAAGCACTATTACTTAGTCATCAGGGATAACATTCACTTGTAGCTGATAAGGCAAAACTTCCTTGTTACCATCTGAGATCTTAAAAAGGGAAAATCTTAAGAATGTTAGTATGGTCATATCTGGCTTTAAATCAGGAAGAAACATTCATTTTCTTGTTGTTCTCTTCTATTTTTATATACTGTAAAGTTCCAAACATATTATATATGAAAAAAAAAACATTTTGACAAATAGTTTTTTTGCTGTCTGATTATTTGGAAAACACCTGCTGTATATCAATCTTGAAATGGAAAATCTGTCATTATTTACTCACCCTCTTGTCGTTCTACACCCGTAAGACCTTCATTCATCTTCAGAACACAAATTAAGATATTTTTGATAAAATCCGATGGCTCAGTGAGGCCTCTATTGCCAGCAAGATAATTAACACTTTCAGATGTTAGAAAGCTACTAAAGACATATTTAAAACAGTTCATTTTAAATAATTTTATGAAGCGACAAGAATACTTTTTGAATATTGTTGTTACAGCTCAGTTTTGTTTTGGGTTTTTACTGAGCCGGCGATCTGACGTAGAACCTGGAAGTGCTGAACGTAAACAGTGTAGGAGAATGACAGGGTTGAGACGAATTTGTTGAATAAAGTCATTATTTTTGTTTCGTTTTGCACACAAACAGTATTCTCGTCGCTTCATAACATTAAGGTTGAACTACTGTAGTCACGTTGACTATTTTAACAATGTTTTTACTACCTTTCTGGGCCTTGAAAGACGGTAATTATGTTGCTTTCTATGGGGGATAAAAAAAAACTCTTGGATTACATCAGAAATATCTTAATTTGTGTTCTGAAGATGAACAAAGGTTTTACAGTTTTGGAACGACATGGGGGCGAATAATTAATGACAGAAATTTCCATATAAATCAATATTATTCTGAGATTTCTTGTGTCTAAACAGTGACAAGATGGAGGTAATGCTTATTGGTTCACCCCACCAGATACGTAAGGAAAAAATTAAGTTTAAAGACTTAAGTGTGGATGGCTCTACACTGGAATTTCAAAAAAAAAAAAAAAAAAAAATTTTAGGGGTGATATTTCATGCACATTTAACATTTGTTCCCCATGTTCAGAACACTGTAAAGACATAATTGTTTCATCTAAGAAATTTTCAGGGTTCCCACTCTTTCATGAACACCTGATTCAAGGACTTTCAAGGACTTTTTAAAGCACCTTTTGTTTTATATCAAGCACAATAAAGACAATAATGCTGGGTTTGTTAATGCCAATCTGGACAGTATTAAAGACCTACTGTACTGTCTATCATTACTGCAGTAATGTTAAGGTATTTACATACTTTAACGAACTTAAGGGGCATATGACTTTTTTAAAATCCAATGAGGAGAGAGGGCTGGTAGTGTGAGAGAGAGAGCAGGTTTGAACCATAGATGCAATTTTTAGCTTTCTTTTTCTTGCTTTTAACATTTATTTCACACTGGTTTTAGTTTTCTTTTCTTTTTTTATGAATCATTACTTGAAAACATTATGAGAGAATATTATATACATGAATTTTGCAATTAAATGAAATTATATGGATAAGGTAATTGTTAGGCATTAAAAATATTAAAAATTATTTGTTAATCACCTGTACAGAGTATCTGTAAGGTTTTTAAAAATTCATTTTAAGGCTTTTAAGACCTTTTTTAAAACCTGCACAAAGATTAGTGTTTATGGTAACATCCTAAACCATAAAATGATTGTTAAAAAAAATATGATTTCAACAGCAGTTCAAATAATACAAGTTTTGACAAAAAAATTATATTTATTTATATATATATATATATATATATATATATATATATATATATATTTTTTTTTTTTTAATAAAAAACATTTTAGCGGGAATGAGTCAAAATTATTAATGATTATAAACATCACTTTAAAATATTATATATAATTTTCTAAGTATCTTACTATTCACCAATTTTTTGGAATGCATATTAGCTTCTTATTAATCCAACGGTTAACATTTACAACACTGTAACAGTAAGCTGTGTGAAAATATGGGTCAATCTTTTCACAAAACGGGAGACGCGCTGAATGAAAATGCAATTTTAGTCTCTGACAGTAGACAGCGCTTATGGAAATATATTGGTTTCCCCGGTTACCTATGTAAACAAAGTAGTGCTGCGCTTATAAACACTTATTAGGCATTATTCATTGGAACTGATTAACCAATAATTATGTACTGTAGCTCAAATACTGAGCCAAGCATCATTGAATTTGCATTTCCCTGGTTCAACAGGGGCGTAACTGCACATTTGCTGAGGACTGAGGGGTATGCAAGATCATGGTTGGCACCCCCTCCAAAAAACAAAACAAAGATATAGCATACACACACACATAATATATTCTGTAGTACAGTGGCAAGAAAACATATGTTAACATATGTTGTGTCATTAACTTTTTCCAAATACGATTAGAATTATGAATAACAGGGTTGTGATTATAAAGTGAACTAGCTATACCTTTGGGTGATAAAAGTATTGCATTAATAGAATACGGAGCACATTCCTCCTGTTCCAGCACCAACCAACTCTCCCACGCCGGAGTAAAATCTATCCATGAAGTCAAGAACCTCAGATTCGCAGCCCAATAGTAAAAAAGAGAATTAGGCAGGCAGAGCCCTCCCTGTATTTTGGATTTACATATGTGGTGTTTTTTCATATTTAATGTTTTGAAATCCTGTGGGCTTTGTAGTTCCAAACAAATGGGACAAGGATAGAGTCCAATTTTTTTGAAAAAGGATTTGGGCAGAAATACAGGAATGTTCTGTACCATATACAAAAATTGCGGGAGAAATATCATCTTGATTGCATTTACCCTTCCCACAAGAGAAATAGTAAGTGTTCTCCAGAAACTGATCGTGGATTTAAGTTTTGACAATAGGGGTTGAAAATTAGCCTTAACTAAGTTGGAAAACTTTTTTGTCACCTCAATTCCTAGGTATGTGAATTGTTCTGAAGCAATCTTAAAGGGCAAATGATGAAGCCAAGTAGAATCCTTGATAGTAACTGGCATCAACACACTCTTATCCCAATTAATTTTATATCCTGCAAATGTGCCATAGAAATTAATCAAATTAAGGATATTTGGAATGCTACTATTGGGCTCATAAATAAATAAAATTACATCATCTGCATATAACACCAATTTATTATCAGCACTTCTGGTTATTAAAGGTGCCCTAGAATTGAAAATTGAATTTACCTTGGCATAGTTGAATAATAAGAGTTCTGTACATGGAAATGACATACAGTGAGCCTCAAACACCATTGTTTCCTCCTTCATATGTAAATCTCGTGCGTGAAAAACATCACAGAAAAACAGGCGAATCTCAACATAACACAGACTGTGACACAACAGTCAGGATCATTAATATGTACGCCCCCAACATTTGCATATACCAGCCCATGTTCAAGGTAAGGCAGTACTAACGTCTGGAGCTGCACAGCTCCACATAACTCATCAGAAGTTATGCAGGTATTGTGAAGCATGCAAGCAATGACAATAGCGAAAATAATAGATGGATCCATAATAACTGTTCATGATCCATGATATCATGATATATTTAGTGATATTTGTAAATTGTCTTTCTAAATGTTTTGTTAGCATGTTGCTAATGTACTGTTAAATGTGGTTAAAGTTACCACATTTATGTTTCATCATGTTTCCTACTGTATTCACAGAGACAAGAGCCATGCCGTTATTTTCATTTTTAACCCGAAAACGCTTGTAGTCTGTATAATTCATAAACGCATCTTCCTTCTTATCGAGTCTCTCCAACTGTGTGTAGCTTTAGCCACGTTAGCCTGCAGCACTATCAAACTAATTCAGAATCAAATGTTAGCAAACATACTTACGTGATCTGATATGCTGCATCACGAACAGTTTGTAAAGATCAATTTTGAGAGTTATATTATGAACTTCAGTATTGTTTATGCAATGTTTATTGGAGTCGCAAGCTTGGGGGTGGGAAGCACAAGCATCTAAAGGTGTACACACACCAAATCAGAGCATTTTTAATGCCACCCCAAAATAGGCAGTTAAAACATGGTATAATAAAAAGTCTATGGGGTATTTTGAGCTGAAACTTCACAGACACATTCTGGGGACACCATAGACTTATATTACATCTTGTAAAATGTCAATTCTAGGGCACCTTTAATACCCGAATGGGCTCTAATAGCCTGAGCTAAACGCTCAATCGCTAATGCAAACAAAAGCGGAGACAGCGAACAACCCTGTCTTGTACCCCTGTGTAATTCAAAACCAGAAAATATAATTTGATTTGTGAGAATTCTTGCACACGGACTAGAGTACAACAATTTAATCCATGAGATGAAATTATCTCCAAGACTAAACTTCTTCAGTACAGCAAATAGGTAAAGCCACTCAATTTCAATTTCATCGAATGCCTTCTCTGCATCCAATGACAGAATGGCAAAATCTTGTGCTAAGGCTCTGGAAGAGTACATGATGTTAAAAAGACGCCTAAGATTAGAAGAAGAGTTAAGTTTTAGTGTAAAGCCATTTTGATCTGGATGCACCAAGTTTCTAATTACTGTATTTAGTCTGCGTGAGAATTTTTTGATCTGTATTTAGAAGTGAGATCGGCCTATAAGAACCCAGTTCCTCTGGGTTCCTTCCTTTTTTGGGGACTACAATAATAATTGCCTCGTTTAGGGAGGACAGCAGAGACTGATCTATAGATGCTTGTTTGTAAACCCTATATAAATAAGGTGATAGTAATTCATTGTAGGCTTTATAGAACTCATTACAAAATCCATCTGGACCAGCAGTTTTACATCCTTTTAGAGATTTTATAGTATCCGATATATCTTTAATAGTAATTTCTGCACCTAACTCCTCGACTTGCTCTTGATTTAATGAGGGTAGATTCTGTTGGTCTAGAAACTTTGCCATAACTGTAGGATCTATATTTCCTTTAGATAAATACAGTGTCTCATAAAATGTTTGAAACCTACTATTTATCCTTAGAGGAAGTAAGAAATTTTCCTGTGTCTGATTTAATCTTGTATATTGTACGTTCAGATGCTGTTTTACGGCGTTGTCAAGCTAGGTTTATCACTGAATTCGAAGTATTTTTGCTTTACATACTGAAAGGATTTTGAAATTTTAGAAGTGAGAATTTCATTCAATTTATATTTAAGTGCACAATTTTTTAAATATTTAAATATTAGCATTTTCCACATCTAATTCGCGAATTTGAACGTCTAATACCTCTGATTCAACTCTATTTGTCTTTATTTGAAACACTTGATAGGAGATAATACAACCCCTTATGTATGCTTTAAATGTGTCCCATAGCACCCCCATAGAAATGTCCGGTTTGTCAAATAGTCAAATTATGTTTAAATGGGACTCCTTTATGAATAAGGATAGCTGTTCCTCTAGATTTGGCAGAGAAATTGGAATGATATATTTGTCCGATCCATTTGCATCTCAATCTAACATGCAGTACGTTTCAAATGGATCTCTTGTAGAAACATTATATGAAGACAGCGATTTTAAATGAGATAATATTTTCCCTCTCTTAACTGGTTCATTCAGACCTTTAACATTCCAAGTGGAGAAACTTAAACACGCCCCCTTTGCGTTTAGATTATGCGTATAGATGATTATTATTTAACAAACAGTGATTATTGCAACAGATAATCTCAGTCTGCTCCAACCAATTACCTACACACCGGTAGTTGTTACCATGGAAACCTTTAGCACTGACCCACCCTCCCAACAAAACAGTAGCTAACAGAACATGTTTAGCTGTTACCAGAACAAATGTATAGCACAACTCTCAACGAAGTAGAAGGCAACAAAAACGTATAATAAAAGACAAAAAGTAGAAAAGAAAAGCAGACCTCCGCATATTACTTGCAGAGACTTCACAAAAGAAATTTCTACAAAACAACAGACGTTAATCTCTGAGTTATTTCTCAATATTTACTTATCGGTGCCAAACTGTTCGATTGCAAATTTCCATGCTTCATTCGCGTCGGTGAAAAGCTTCTCTCTCTGTACGTCACCCGAAGTTTCACTGGATACAAAATGCCAAACTTCACACCGGGTTTATCCCGAAGGATCTGTCTTACTCTGGCTGCCCAATGTTTTACCACAGCCGACGGGTACTCTCTGAAGATCTGGATAGAGCGACCGTTAAAGGTTAGCTTTCTTTGTGATGACACTTTACGCATGATGTTTTCCATTGTATGGCCATGGTGTACCCGAGCAATAAACTGACACGGTGGGTCACGATCTTCAAGCCGTGAAACGAAGAGCTCGGTGCGCTCGATCCAGCACAGGAAGCTCATCTAATTCAAGCACCTCCATCAGCAGCTTAGCTACAAATTCTCTAGCACCTTTACCGTTTTCCAGTCCTTCTCAGATTCCCACGATTCTTATATTTTGCGTCTTAGAACGGCCTTCCAGATCGATGCATTTCAAACTTTTAACATGAGCTTGTAGTTTCGTAACAACATCTGACGAGGCTGTAGCAGTCTGTTCAAGATGTTCGAGAGTTCCCTTTTGATACTTCATTCATACTGCATGTTGGGATAAACTTTTTTCCTCGATACTGAAGCCTTATTCAACAACGCAGTGTAACTGCACGACCATTGGTTCAAACTGGAAATCTTTTTGAAGCAATGGCGGCACGGCGGAGCTGCGCGAGCCCTTGGCGATGCAGCGTGCCAAAACCCACCAAAATGGGCGGCTATATAAGAGAGCATTTCGCCATAGGATTTCAGATCTTTCTCCTTCAGCGAGGATGACGCTTCTCTTCGCTGGACTTCGAGACTGAACACCTTCGACTTCTCTCGCCTGCTGGAACAGCTCGCTTCTCGCCGTTGAAGAGGCAACCGCCAACCGCCTGCAGCGCCAGCGCCCTCGCAGACTGCCCGCCCTCACGCCGCTCACCGCTTACAAAAGAGCTATTTTCACTGCCGGCTCAGCGCCCGCGTGCCTCACTCTCTCCGCCCAGAGAGCCTTCTCCTGTCCTGTTCTCCCGCCCTGAACAGAGTCCCTGTTGAAGCAAGTGACCTTGTTTCATTCGGCGGTTCTGAGGAAGAGAATGTCATTAGCGGCTTCTGAATCGTTGGAATGGGCCGGTGACTCCGAAGACCCCGCCCACTGGCCGTCTTTAGAGCCCATCGATGCCAGGGCAGGAATGGACGCAGAGTTATTCCGCGTCCTCTCCAAGGCTGTTGAGGAACTCGACCTCGAGTGGGCTCCCCCTGAAGAGCCAACGCACAGCAGACTGGACGAATGGCTCCTGCCAGGACGCCGCCAGGCCCCTCGCCAGCGCCCTACACCGTTCTTCCCTGAAATACACGACGAGCTGACCAAGTCGTGGCGTGCCCCCTATTTGGCCCACTTATGCACAACCACCTCTGCAGCTCTCACCACCGTTGATGGATCTCAGGAGAAGAGATATGAGCAGATGCCACCCCTGGACGAGGCAGTGGCTGCTCACCTCTGCCCTCCTGCGGCTGTGGGATGGAAGAACAAACGGGCCCTTCCAACCAAGCCCTGCAGGACGACCTCTGCTCTAGCTGGCATGGCCTAGTTGTCCGCAGGCCAAGCTGCCTCTGCACTCCACATCATGGCCAATCTCCAGGTGTTCCAGGCAAAACTCCACCCTTCTCTGGACGAGTCTGGAACTGACGCTCCTGCCTTTCGGGACCTCCACAGCGCCACGGATGTGGCCCTGGGTGCCACAAAGGCAACAGCCCAGGCTATCGGGCTTACCCCAGCCTAGGATTACTATGGACCCGACGCCTCCAAAGTCTTCCTGATCCAACAGAAAGGAAGAAGAGGGGGCAACGTCCCGCTGCGCACCCCATTCAGTTCCGGGTGTTGGGGACAAAATGTTTGTTTTGCGCCCTGGGCCCACTGTTGCTGCGCCTGCGCCAAACGCCGTTCTCATGGTGAACAGGTTAAAAAAACATACATTTTCAAAAAGAGAGCAAATTTCCTCTTCCACATTCGTCAGTGCACAGGCCCCAACACAGCGGCCTGTCAACCGACCTAATCCAACACCTTGTCACGCGGGCCGAGGCTTGGCAGGCCATCCTCGGAGTGTGAAGCTGGGTGTTGGGGATAATAAATTGAGGTTACTCGCTGCAGTTTGCCCGAAGACCCCCGCGCTTCAGCGGAGTGGTTCCCACTTCAGTAAAACCAGACGACGCTCATGTCCTTCCTGCAAAAGTGATGACTCCGTTAGGAAAGGGAGCCATAGAAATAGTTCCCCCCTCAGAGAGCGAATCAGGGTTTTACAGCCGATATTTCCTCGTCCCCAAGAAGGATGGCAGTCTCAGACCCATCCTAGACCTCAGACTCCTGAAACGCTCCCTCATGAGACCGAGGTTCAGGATGTTAACGTTGAAACAGATCCTCGCGCAGATATGCCCCGGGGACTGGTTCTTCTCACTGGACCTGAAAGACGCGTACTTTCACATCCAGATAGCCCCCCATCACAGACGATTCTTGAGATTCGCATTCGAGGGAGTGGCTTACCAATATACAGTCCTTCCCTTCGGGCTGTCCCTAGCTCCTTGCACTTTTATGAAGTGGTGCTTTCCCCTCTGAGACAGATGGGAATGCGTGTCTTGAATTACCTCGACGACTGGCTCATATTGGCCTAGTCATAGGACAAACTAACACATCACAGATTCGTGCTCCTCAGCCACTTGGAGTGCCAAGGACTCAATTTCGCCAAGAGCTCACTGCTCCCCAGCCAACGTATATCGTTCCTGGGTGCAGTTTTCGACTCAGCCCATATGAGGGCTACAGTCTCACCAGAGTGCGCTCTGGCCATTCAGCAGCTCACAACTTCAATCAGGATCAGAGCCCCTCTCCCTCTGAAGTTTTTCCAGAGGATGCTGGGGCTGATGGTTTCCGGCTCCCTGGTTTTGCAGCTTGGCCTCCTGCGAATGCAGCCCTAATACTGGCTAAACCTTCGGGTCCCACCTCATGCTTGGCGGCACAGCTGCTTTTTTATCAGGGTAAATCAGGCCTGTATAGCAGCCCTGAGACCCTGGAAGAACCCTGTGGTTCAGCCGTGGGGTTCCCCTGGGGGCGGTATCCAGAAGGAGGGTGGTCTCGACAGATGCGTCCAACTGGGGTTGGGGCACTCTGTGCATGGGCAGACCAGCCTTCGGCTCGTGGTCAAGCGAGGAAAGCCATCTACACATCAACTGCCTAGAGATGCTAGCAGTGAATCGAGCCCTTCGCTCCTTTCAGACGGTCCTGAGGGGACGCCACGTCTTGGTCCAATCGGACAGCATGACAGTGGTGTCCTATATAAATCATCAGGGCGGGCTTTCATCCAGTCGCCTCTGTGCACTGGCAAAGCAGCTCTTGGAATGGGCTCTGCCCAGACTGCGATCAGTAAGAGCATCGCACATACCGGGCAAACTGAATCTGGGAGCAGACATGCTATCTCGGAGCAATGTCCCCTCGGACAAGTGGATGCTCCATCCCCAGACGATTCTCAGATTCTGGGAGATCTTTGGGAGGGCAGAGGTTGACCTCTTCACCTCAGAAGACAACTCTCATTGCCCAATCTTCTTTTCAAAGGACAGAGATGCGCTGGCCCACGACTGGCCCAGCCTCCTTCTTTATACTTTTCCCCCGATCGCTCTGATCCCTCAGATCATCAAACGAATCAGGGAAGACAATCACAGACTCCTCCTGGTTGCCCCACTCTGGAGGGACCAACCTTGGTCCTCGGGGCTGTTCAGGTTTTCGACGAAAGCCCCATGGCCGATCCCCCTGAGACGGGACTTCCTCTCTCAGGCGAACAGGACAATCTGGCACCCCCAGAGATCTGGGCTCTGCACCTGTGGTCTCTCGATGAGAGCCTGTAAACCTCCCAGGGGACGTCTACTAGACACCTCTACGCCCAGAAATGGTCGGTCTTCGTCGACTGGTGTGCAGCTCAAAACGAAGACCCTGTTGAGTGTGACATATCACCGATATTGTCATTTCTCCAGGATTGTCTGGACAAGGGCCTCACCCCTTCCACGCTCAAGGTGTATGTAGCAGCCATAGCAGCGTTCCACGCACCTCTTGCTGGCCATTCAGTGGGATGAAACAGCCTCGTTGTGCGTTTCTTGAGAGGTTCTAGGTGGTTGAATCCCCCCCACCCTCTTACTGTACCCACCTGGGACCTCTCCACAGTCCTCAGAGCATTCAAGAGGGCCCCCTTCGAGCCGCTGCAGTTCGAGAGCACTAACTAGCTTTATGTTGTCTTGTTTTAATGAAATTTGAGTGAAAATCAGCGGAGCTACAAAACTTACGTCTTACTCCATCTTAAACCCGGAAGTCCAATCCAAAATATTTATTTTTTACTAATTTAAAATGCCAAACAAACATTATTTTTCAACAATTTTTCAAAACATTCACATTTATTTTAAACGTTTTATTCATAAAGATTTTCAAAGAAGTTTTGGCACAATGTTTGGCGCCCCTCGTGCGGCGCCCCTGTGCACTGCATATACTGCAAACCCCATTTTTGCGCCACTGGCTCTACGCTTCTCACAAGTCACGCGTTCATCATGTAGGGCTGCTTGCGCGTGATCACAACCCATCTGCTTACACTGTTTTTTTCAGGTTTTTCCTGCTTTTCCCTCAATCAGTAGCGCTGTTTTGCTCTGGCTTTAGCAGTACATAAAGGGCAACTTTTGTAATAGCACCATACTAGGCTACTCTAAAAAAATTTTGTTCAAGTGTAATTCAAGCAAATTTAGCCGCTCAAATCCTGTCTGGAAACAGGACAAGGGATCACATCACTCCAGTCTTTGAGTCTTTACATTGGCTCCCTGTCAGATTTTGTGGGGATTTTAACTTTTCTTGTGAATGAATGACAGAGAGCAAGCACCGCACTTTCCCTTTGTAATTACAGAAGCTGTCAGTCAGTGCAGCGCAAGCTCAATGATTTCGGCACACTTGTGAAAAGTTAGATTCATTGAATAAAATGTGAGTTAAGTGCACAATAAATATTTAATTTTTGACACTTTTTTCCCCCACACGAAAGTGTGAAAACTTTGTTGTCTTACGTTTGAATAACTAAATTAATGCTATGCCTGACTATTTAAGCGACTACATTCTGATTATAAACTAAGTATTACACTATTGATGCTCAAAACACCAGCAAATGACATTTCACCGAATGTTTTCCAGCTGGCTTATATTATTGCGGAACATCTAGGTCAAAATTCAACAAGGAATTAGTAATCTATTACAGGAATCATTACACCTAAACTCTGGAACAATCTTCCTAGCATTGTTTGGGAAGCAGACACACTCTGTCAGTTTAAATCTAAACTAAAAACACATCTCTTTAACCTGGCATACACATAACACATTATCAATTTATTTTTTCAAATCCGTTAAAGGATTATTAGGCTGCATAAATTAGGTCAGCCAGAACCGGGAACACTTCCAATAACACCAGATGTACATGTTACATCAGAAGAAGAATGGCATCTACGCTAATATTAGTCTTTCTGTTTATCCCGAGGTTTACCGTAGTCAGCCGGATCCGGGCCGTATCCGGGTGAGATCGAGGACCTGCGCCATGACACAATCTCTGCTGATACTTCAGGGCTGTGTTGTGGTTGAGTCAACTAGATCATCCACTATGAAGGCCTCATCAACATGACAACCAGTGGCACATCTCAACAACCGTCCATACCGGTGTGATGAATACGATCCTCAACTGGATGGAACTGAATTAAATACTTTGAATGTTGCGATCGTATCTGACTTATGATAGCAACCTGAGTCGTAACAAAGCACTGTTCGCCAGAGGAGAACTGGCCCCCCGACTAAGCCTGGTTTCTCCCAAGGTTTTTTCTCCATTTTAACACCTGTTTGCCACCTGATGTCACCTGTTGGAGTTTGGGTTCCTTGCCGCTGTCGCCTTTGGCTTGCTTAGTTGGGGACACTTGACAATTGACATTTGATATTCAACAGTGCTTTGATCTACCTGCATTGACACTATTCCTTAAGAGCTGCTGTGCAGCCAAAATAATGTACCAGTTATCACTGTAAAGCTGCTTTGACACAATCTACATTGTAAAAAGCGCTATATAAATAATGGTGACTTGACTTGACTTGACAAGCTTAAACAGTTCCCATGATAATTCTTGCTACTGAACAACAGATATTGTGTCTTTTCAAATAAATAATGAAAGATATGTAAGGGACAGTTAGCACATGGCTTTACGTTCCCATTATTTAGCTATAGGCTGACATTCACAGAGGTGATATGAAATGCAGTCCATTAAACCCTCCCAGTATATTAAATATAGCAGATTGATTCAGCATCAGAGAAATGTATTGAAAAATCAATTGCATTGATTTTTGCACTCAAGTAAAGGTTATTTCAGGTCATTTCAAATCTAGTGCACAACATCCTCTCATTTCCTCTTTGCGCTTAATGCACAGTTGCTTGCTCAGGCTTTTATCATCTACAAAATTCCAACTTGCACAGATCTTTAAATATTACATAAAAAGTAGCAGCATTAAATGTATCGTATGATCTTTGTCTCACTGCCAAAGTTCAACCCTCAGGTTCAAGGCACTAATGTTTCAACCTATACTAGTTTTTTGATGAATATTGATGGAGTTTTTTATCCATCCTATAGAAAACAATTGTAGAATTAGTTTGCTTACTATAAAAGCTAGAAGTGTTTTGAGGCCTCTTGGCCTATGTAACTGCAGGGGTCAGACAAGTTTACTTGGCCACTGAGCATATTTTGTTGGTAACAACAAACAGGACAACAGGTGGCTGTGAAATAAACAAGACCATTGTTAAGTGCGTCATATGCAGGCTTCTTGCCTCTGGGGTGTATTGACTGGTTTGATACAATGGGAAAAGGGTTGACCATCAAATTGGCAGAAGGCCCATGAGAAATTAAATCAAAAGATATACAGTAGCTAGAAGTTGGTCAACCTTACTAAGAAAATTGTCTCTTACAGAAGCAACACCTGCAATCATATTAGTGAAATGACTATTGTAGAAAAGTCGGCGAGTACATGGGAAAGATGTGTGGGGGGAGAGCACCTGTAAGTGAGAATATGGGAAAATGTAAGAGTGAATATTACCATCCAATGATATTACTTTGGTGTGTTTTAAGAGATAAGAAAAATGTATAAAAACTGTGCCCCAGCTAAGAGAGATTTAGATGTGGAGCTAGCATCTCACTTTGTTGCTTGTCAATAAAGTTAAACTCCTGCGACCTGGAACTTCGACTCAGTTTTTCTTTGAGACCAGAACTGAAGGGACACAGAGACATCGAATTTGCCACGAAAATATCTGTATGGCAAACCTCAGGGGTCTGTAAGTATATTAGAAATATACTTTATGTACTTCTGAGAAATATACTTAAAATTGCATTTAAGTATACTTGACTTATACTGACAGAAAAGTCTAAGTATATTTGGCCAATAATTGGACTCAGTCTTTTGATAGAGATATACTTAAAAGTATATTTATAAAAGTACATTGTTTGAAAATATTGATTTATAAAAAATTTTTTAAAAAAAGATATATTCCTAATTTTGAATATCTGAATTTTTGTGTAGGCTAGTACACTGGTAGTGTACATAGGAATTTACTTCAAATCTATTTCCCTCTTTCCTCGCTATTGACTGAATTTTCAAGCTATATGGTAGGGGGCACTGTTACGCATCTTCTGAAAGAGTACAGAATCTCCGGATCAAAACGCAGGAGAAGAAGTTGAAACAAGCAATAGAAGATTACTCACACAAATGTAAAATAAAGCAATTATCAAACATTAAACAAAATATAAATAAAAACTGTCAAACGTTATGAAGCTTTGGGAGTGTTTATGGACTCGATCTACTCCACCTGTGTTTAATCATCGTTCGGAAACCCACCCGGACATAGTCTTTGACAAAAACGCAATTTTCTCAGCTTTTTGTGTAAAATGTTTCCTTTTTTTTTTTTTTATAAAACTTAACCACATTTAAGTGTTGATAAAACAATTATTCATAAAGCGGGAATCAAATGTTTTTAAAATAGAAAGAGTTAAAGTACAGTTAAAGGTATTTTAAGTATATATATATATATATATATATATATATATATATATATAAACCTAAATAGGAACATAGTAGTATACCTAAAGTGCAAGTGATGTTATGTTCACTTAAAGAAAACTTACAAGTATACTTGCACTAAACTAGTAGTTTACTGAGAGTATATTTCGAAGTGTACTTTCATATAATTTATGGTGCTTTCTGGAGTTCTGACAGCCCCTACTTTACTTTATGGATTAGTTGTATGTAAAAGACCAGCATGAATATTTTGTGCTCCATAAAGAGAAATATTTTGAAAGAAAAGAAAAAAAATCTGGAGGCAGTGCGCACTGTTAGCAGAAGTTAAAGAATTAACGGTTTCTGGTTGGCTGGTGCTGTAACAGCACAGACGTTATATTAGGCTTTTATAATGCATTGCATCATTGACCTACTCATTCTTTATTATGACTCATTTCCACAGAATAGTAAAAAAACTATTTTTTTCTCCATGGAAGACTTCCCATGTATACTGCCTGCTTCATTATGCTTTTCCTTCACTGTTTGTGGCAACAAAAATAATCATTTTTGTTTTGTATTAAAAAAAAAAAAAAAGATATGTAGTTAAGTTATATTTGTTCAGCCTAGACAGACTAATTATGCAGTGTCATTAAGTACAGGTCCTTTGCCTGGATGTCTATGTATTATATAAAAACCTTTATATTATTCTATAACCATTACTTTAGAAAATATTCTTCTAATGTTACTGTCTCCAGTGGATGCATCACTTTTGCATTCCTTATTTCTTATCCTTTGGGGAGACTTCAGCTCAAAAAATTCAAGAATAGCAGCTTATCAAATGGAGCTTATCTCCATTTACCACTTTATTATCACTATTATTACTCTGTTAAATATTAAACAATCCCACCCATCCATGCTAAAATGTGAAAACTGTGCACATTATGTGTCTTTGGAAGTTACTGTTGATAACAGCATGAAAATGTAAACATAATATCATATTACATCATATAAACCATGTGTTAAAAATCGGCCCAAAAACTCTTTCAGTTTTAATGTCTAGAAGACAATATGGAATAAATGGAAATTATATAGTTGTCACAGATAGACAGATTGTCTAAATATCTGACCTGTTTCCTGCTGTCAGCGCTCCTAGTTTCTCCTCTCCTGGAGAAGGAGGTGAAGGGTCATCCAAGATCCTTTGAATCTGACACTGGATCTCTCTGGGTGACAGCAGGCGTCCTGCTTGGTAGACCCATAACTTGAAGTAGCGGCCCCTGTGGTACACAGCGACAAACTCGCTGTCCTGCCAGTGCTGCAGCACATCTGAGAGATCAAGAGACTGTCAAGGACACAATATCACTTTTTTTCATGTGTATTTGTGTGTGTGTGTGTGTGTGTGTGTGTGTGTGTTTACCTGTCTCCTCTCCAGGTGTGCGTGTGGTGTTGAACATACGTTCACACTGAGCTGCACACAGCGGTATGACCGTACCAGGAATACGACTCTAGATAAACCACAATGAAGGAACTCAATGACTTGCAGCAAAACAGTCCAAAATTTCTCTATATTCTGAATTGAAAAATACAGGAGTATGACCGTGTTGCTCTGTTTACAACTAATTTATAATTCATATTTTATATACGTATGGGTCTCATTAGCTATAGGTGTCGCATACAAGAAATACTGTCTATAAAATCTTTACAATAGATTAAAATTTATATCAGTGTAACAATTCAATGTATCAAGTTTATACTTTTTTCATCACTTTTAATCAACTTCTTGTCACTTGATGTGACTTGTTGGTCTGGCGTTGTGACAAATTCATTTTTTGCAGATATTCAGTGTAGTCTATCAATTAATACTAGGTTATAAAACCTGCATGTATTATTTTTTTTTGCGAAATGCTGTTTAAAATGATTTAAGTTTAGCACACCACCTTGCAAAAAAACTTCCTGACAGTTACCAACATATGTTGGTATGATGCATATTTAACATATGAAACATAAAGCTAACTCTATTACTGTTTTTAAAAGGAATCAAGAAAATACAAGGAAATGACTAAGTGAGATAACAGGTAGAGACATGATTACTAAAAGCAGTTTCTCATTCAGAACATCAGAGTGATGTTGGGTAGGGTTTGTTTCAAATTCTGCTGAGAACATTGAGGCTTGTAACATACAGGATTGAGCTCCTCTCGGTTGACCTTGCGGCGATATAGGAACAGGGCAGTGATGGTATTCCCAGCTCGAGCTGCCTGATTAGCAGTGGGAGTCACATACAGGAAATCCTGTTCATGAATATGAATTATACAGACAATTACAAAAAAAATGCAAGATTTAAAGTATCCACCCCAAATCTGAAGTTTTACTTTCCTAGTTCAAATAAGAGGTTTGGTTTACTGAATTGTTTCATTGTTTTCGTCAAGGCATCTACTGTTACAATACAATTAATTCTAGACAACAGATTTTTCCCCCTTTGTAAACAGTGATCCTAAAGTATTTGGACACTTAAGCCACACCTACAAATCTAAATGCCTGAACATCATTGCATTAGATCAAATATAAGAGATATAACACAATTTAAGCACAAAAAATACCATTTTTATATAGGGCATTTACATTTTCATTAAGTGTGCTTTAGTGTCCAAATACTTTCTAATAAACTTCAGTATGCACAAACATATGTGAGACTACATTTCTATATTCTTAGGTTCACTTTTCCTTCAACACCATAAATTATAAAACATAGTGGACAAGTTGTCCTTAACAGCAATGGTATTCATTAAATGTCTTAATAAGCATAATGAGCTTAAATGCTTGATGACATTAGGGATAAGTGACAATGAGTATGCTGTAGGCTCACATACCATGCCATAATAGTTACTGTTGACCATGATAGGACTCCGACTCCGGAGGTAAACATACTCTTCCCACCAGTCACTAACCTAGAAGATACAAAGAAACTTTAAATATCACATACTAAATTATCCCGATCAAATGTCTATATATAACAATATATATTATTAATTATAGGTCTCCAAAGGCTTTACATACATTATGATATTGCTGTGTTGATCTGACACACACACACACACCAGTTACATGGTCATGCACTTGGCTATGAGAGTATCAGAATGTTGCTTAAAAAAAACACTGTTATTAAAGGGTTGTTATTTAACAGAAAGCTGGGATACCCACTGGCAACCAATTAAAAAAAATCTCAAATCTCTCTTCAGATCATATTACAAAGTCATTGTTAATGATAAAGTTGTTTTAAGCATCTAACATTCAATAACAATACATTTTTATTAATGATTAATTGATTTTGAACAGCTATAGTACTGCATAATTATAATAATGCAACTCTATGCACATCATAAGACTAACAATAGTTATGACATTGACCAGAAAAATAACTTTACAGATTTCAGCACATACATAGTTTGTGGCCCACAGTGCTTTGAGTTTGAGATATCTTTGTAGGCGGTTACCCAGACTTTTCTCAAACTCAGCAGTCAGTCTCTTCATTCGCTGAAAACCAGCCGCATCGTGCAATGGCTTCACTGACTCAAGATACTGAAACATAGAAAATGGTTGAGATAGCATTCAGTGATATCTTATAAACCCTAAACCTCCAAGGACCCTGCCAAATTCTATAAAGATGGCACTTCCCAGCAAACCAGCACTCATGCACATTGCATGCAAACAATTTCATCCATATTATATTGACTCACTTTTTCCAAAGTGTCTTTAATGGGAGGTACAGGCAGGTGCGGTAAAGATGTCTGATAACTGTACAGTAATGGCTTTCTTCCAGACAGCAACCTAACTAAGGTCTGACAGGGAGGACAAGAGAGAGAAAGAAACAATCAAGAAAGGTTTCAACAATAAGAATGTCTTGATGTGGTCCAGCATAAGAGTTTTGGGCCAGTCGACTGTAATGTCACATCCACATTGGGCCAGTGCTGTGTTTTCAACACTCTCCACATCCAGTGATCATGTACATGTGTTTTTATGCCTTGAACCCTCCACCATTTAGACTTCTGTGATGTACTGAACAGTGCTGTAGGAAATTGTTCTTACTTAAATGTCACCAAGGTTATATTATCTACTTGGCTAATACAGATGAGGATTTGTTGAAATAGCATGAATGATTTGTGACAGTCTTTAGAGCATTAGCTTGAATGCATTAAAATGAGAGAAACATTTTAAAAGTTAAACATTTGTTATTCTGATTTTTTTCCCCTAAGATTTCTATCTGGATACTTTAGATCAAAATGTGTTGCCCATTCTCGTTGTGAAAGCGCCTAAGCAACATCGTTCGGCAACATTTCTCAAAAAGCTGCCCCATGTATCATCACCTTAAGGGCCATATTCAAACAATCTCTTTATTAAAAGTCACTGGACTACATAAAAACAAGTTGACAAGACATTTTGGTGTTCATCCAAACATCATCCTCAGTTGTAAAAACACAGGAAGTAACTACACTTCTAAATATACTTCAAAAAACCAAATGTTGTCTCAGTGTAGTCATTGGTTTATACACAGGAATGTTATGCTTAGAGAAAATCCTTCTGAACTTCTCAGAGTGGGTTGGCTTCCGATATACTTCCACTTATAATTTCCTTTTTTCCCCCCACTTTTATGGCATAGTCCAAAAATGTCAGTTTGCTCTCACACATCTCTTCTTTGGTGAACTTGATGTTTATATCCACTGAATTGATATTTTCAGAGAATGAAACTACCTCATGTCTCTTGATCTTCACCCATGTGTCGTCCACATATCTGAATTCTAAACCCATGGCTTTGGATCTCCCCCTTATACGTGGTCAGCGCTTTTCTTTCCACCTCTTCCATATACAGGTTAGCCACTATCAGTGATACCAGAGAACCCGTCACACAAATACAAAATCCTTGGAGTTTTGTATATGTCGCTCCGTCTTACCAACCAAATGTGTTAAAATGGTAGTCAGATATTTTGCCACATTATATGTCACAGAATTAATACTGCTCACCACTCCTTTATGTATTTTTCGTAATCCATATATACATATATCCATTTCTCCAGGGTAAAGGCAAAAGTGCAATTTACGATCTATAAATTGTTGTTTCTCCAATGACTGTAAACAAATAACTTGTTTCTTGTATTTACCAGTGGGATCATGCTTTAACCTTTCATATGTATTACTAAGTGCTATAATTTTCCAGTAAAAGTGTTCATAAACTTAAAGCTGTCATGAAGTTACATTTTAAATATTTAATTACATACAGAAGCCTCTTATGATGTCAAAGCTGCATGTATGTGATCAAAATCTGTAAAAGCAGAAACATTGTGAAATATTATTACTGTTATTTAATTGAATATATTTTCAAATGTAATTTATTCCTGATGGCAAAGCTGAATTTTCAGCATCATTACTCCAGTCTTTAGTGTCACATGATCCTTCAGGAATCATTCTAATACACTGGATTTCAGGATTCTTTAATTAACAGAAAGATCAAAAATCTTTTGTAACATTATCTCTTTGCTGTCACTTTAATGCAATCAGTTTAATGCAACCTTTGCTGAATATTTTTTCAAATTGTTCAAAGAGCATATTTTTGCAGAAATTACCTGGAAAAATAAACTGGCATTTTTTCAATGCTATTTAGGCTAAATGTAATAAAACACTAACCGCCCAGACTTTAGTCTTGGTAGAAATGCATCCATGTTGCTCAAACATCCATCGGTGGTATGACAGGAGAAGCTTCAGACAGAACCTCAGGGCCAGAATGAGAGACAACCACAGCAGAGTGCTAAACAGCAGCGCCGACAGCATAGTCTGACCTTGAGCACTCAGTGACAGACTGACAGGAGAGAAACACAGAGGAGCAAAACAGGAAAAACATCTGAAAAAGTTGGTTCTTAGTCTATAGTTACAGAAAAACTATAGACTAAGAACTCCAATAATAATAATAATTACCAATAAAAGATTCTGGGAGAAAACTGGACATTTAATGGATTTAATTAAGAACAGTAATAACTGTTTTGAGAGGATAAAAAAAAAATAAAAAAAATCAGAAAAAGCCAGAGAGAAAATAGTACTTAAATATGAAATATTGCTTGAATAAAAAAAAGAAAGTGCTTAATCTTTCCAGCTTGATTTTTATAATTTCAACTATTTACCATTTAGAAGATAAAGCCCACTAAAGGGTAAAAGTGTTACCTGAGGGGAATGCGCTCCCGAATCTTGGCAATGAGGCCCATAGATGGATCGGACTGCATGTACATAGTGGCCATGATTGCTATGACAACAAAAAGCCAAGAGGAGGGGCTAGCTGGGTATACGCCTTTAATGATTCTGTTCTGTCCATGAAAAAGTAAAAACTTCATAAGTATTACAAACACATACATTGCACTTTTGGGCTACAGTGACACAATGTCTTGATAGAAAAGGTATTTTTTGGATTTTAACACTGGAAAAATAATACCAACCCTGCAGTTAGTGAAGTCACCATTAAATCAAAATTGACTATTCTTAATTTCTTAATGAAATATTAAGAATATTAAATGATCATTTATAATAAATACTGCAATATTCCTTTAAAAAAAAAAAAAACATTTTTTAATGTTTTGATTTGTTGATTTTGACTTCATGGTGACATTAATGAGCTTCATTTCATGGCAGAACAAACGTCCTGTATTTAAATTTCATATAGTGTTTTCGTACATATTTTTACTCATTTATATTACAAAAAAATTACAACAAAACTAACATACGCGTGCACAGAATTTTTTAAGATTTATTATATTTTTTCACATTAATTTGAGTCACTGACCTTAATCCTGCTGATGCGTTTCTTCCAGGATCGCAGTCCGGACAGGTAGATTTGATTGAGGGCTTGGTAGGACAGATGCAGGTTGATCCCCTCAGGAGAGATGGTGAACTGAAACGCTACTGCTTGGTGAGCCTCTGCCATCTCTATAGACAGAAACAACACAGCAGTAAAAACACACTGGATCACTGAAATACAAAAAGCAGCATACTTTATATCATTCACTCATGGTATCTGCTTGCAATATAGTATTCAAAATAAATATAGTTTGCACCAAATTTTTTTCTGTTTTATTGTAACAGTTCAATCCCTTATTAAAGCTAATGGTTGAAAACCCAAGATGGACTGAATGAAATATCTAAATATCTTCACAAATGTCACTAAAGGAAACTGCTGTCAGTATACCAGTCACATCTAGTAAACAAATGATACTTGTGCAAAAGAGGCCAAACTTCACAAACTGAGACTACAACTAAGACATCAATGACCCCTAGTGGTTATTTTGTTGCAGGTATTCACATAATAAATAAGATCATCCTGAAAGTCTTTTGGTTGTGTGTCCAAATCCAAGAAATCCTGGCATAATATTAAAGGACAAAAACAAAAGAAAACTTTAGCAACAGGACTAAGTTAAACATGCAACTCAACTTAACATGAAAAAGATGTGGTCAGGCACAGTTGGTGTGAACAAGGTTATGCAAAGTGAGCAGTTATGCTATGTAAATAAAAGCTTGTTGCATTCTCCTTTGCCACTCATCAGTTATAATTGCAGCACTAGGCTTTGCTTTGAATGAACACATGCAGAGAATGAAGGAGGTAAAACACAACCTCTTCGAGCATTTTTCAGTTTCCAAGGTGGTGTTTATTGGGAATGTGTCTTATAAGTATTAGCATTTAATAATATCAAAAGAGAAAACACACATCCACACAAGCATATGCCCACTTTTATGAAACACTGACAAATTTGAGTTTGGGTTAATCCATTGTAATCTAAACTCCTCCGTTCAAACCACAAAAAGTGTGAAAATATTATTTAATTGTGTGCATTTAAATGCTAGCTCTGAAATATTTTTTAGCAAATAGCAAGAAGGTCCCCCCCAGAAAATGTTTACAATGTCATTTAAAAACTCGTTTCAGATTTGTAATGACAGTAAAGAACACTTCAACCCCAAAGTTGGGACATTTTGAAAAATGCAATAAAATCAAGAATCTGTGATGTGTTAATTCTCTTGAACATTTATGTAACTGGCAAAATACAAAGAAAAAATGTCCAGTGTTTTCACTTGGAAAATTAATTGTATTTTATAAAAAATATGAATAAATTTAGGTTGTTATGGCTGCAACACACTCCAAAAAAAGTTGTGACAGAGGCAAAATAAAAGTGAAAGATCTGTTTTGAAACGGTCCACAATTAGCAAATGAATTGTTAATAGGGGAGGAGATTCTGTTTGGGTATAAAAGGAACATCCAACAAAGGCTCAGTCTTTGTCACTTAAAACAGTCTGCCGGTTTATCAAGAAATGCATCTTGAATCTCTGTTACGCAAAGGAGAAAGCTATACATCGTTTCTATGCAGAGATGCAGCCAAGTTCTCTGGGCCCGAGCTCATCTCAGATGGTCCAAATGACAGTTGAAATGTGTGCTGTGGCCAGATGACACCACATTTCAGCTTGTTTTTGGGAGAAAAAAAACCCTGAAAAAAATCAAGTTCTCAGTCCCAAAAGCGAAAGGGACCAACCAGACTTTCATCAGCGACAAGTGCAAAAGCAAACTTCTGTCATGGTATGTGTGCGCAAACAGCTTGGGTGAGTTGTATATGTGTGAAGGTACCAATGACGTGGAGGCGTATATTGGGATTGTACAGAGACATATACTGCCATCAAGATGCCATCTTTCCTGAGAAGTAAGACAATGTCATGCCTCATTCAGCATGTGCTACATCAGAGTGGTTTCTTAGACACTGTAGTGGATGTGCCCAACTGCCTGCCTACAGTCCAGATCTGACTCTTATTGAAAATGTATGGCCCATCATGAAAAGGAGAATCAGATAATGATGACCACGAACTGTTGAGCAGCTGTCTTGTATCAGGTGAGATTGGGCAAAAATTCCACTTGCAAAACTGCAACAATTAAAATTCTCAATTCCGCAAATGATTTAAGGAATTAAAATTAAAAGGAAAGGTGATGTGACACAGTCATTAAACATGCCTCTGCCCCGACTTTTTTGGAGTGTGTTTATATTTACAAAATACAATTAACTTGGTCAGTGAAAGCACTGAAAATCTTTTCTTTGTACTTTTGTCTGTTAAATAAAGGTTAAAGAGTATCAACGAATCACAGATTCTTGATTTTATTTGCATTTTACAAAATGCCCTAACTTTTTTGCAAATGGGGTTGTACTAGTAAAAGTGTTTTAACCCTTGTGTATTGTTCAAATTCACTACCCTTTCGTTATGTTCGGGATGAAAACATCCACTACATTAAACTGCTGTAAAAATGTATCAGATAAATTTTTTTTTTTTTTTTGCATAAATCTGTTAATCAACCTCAGTCCTAATCAAAAACTACTAAATGTTTTTTTTTAAAAAATCCAGGATTTTAACTCTTTTATTGCAAAGTTTATAAATGATGTCACTGGTTTGGGGGGGGGGGAAAAACACACAAAATGACTTATTTTTAATATAAAAAGTGATTGTGGACTGGATATGTTTTTACCTTTTATCACAGTCTTGGACATGTGAAAGATTAGTAACAACATTGGCTTTGATGCATTGTTAGTTTTTTGTGCAGCATCAGATTTTAATTTTTTCTCCCTCATTTACTGTTCGTGGCTGTTTTTGCCCCATTGACTTACATTATAACGACATTTTTTGATTTGCAAAGCCATTACACCATATAATTATGCATTCTTGATTGTTGATGGTTTTCCCTGTTGGGAGAGGTAAAATTTGTAATTTTTACAGTTGATCACCAGGTGGCACTATTAACCCTTTAGATAGGCCTGTGCAAAAAAAAGCTTAGTTTCTGGCTTTTATATGGAGTCATATGGAGTATAACAGCATATTATAGTGTGTGTGTGTGTGTGTGTGTGAGAGAGAGAGTGAGGTAGAGACCTTTGCGCACTTACCTTGATGCGTCTGAGAAAATCAAAATATGCACCTCAGCTCTCAGAACTACATGGAGTAAACAAAAACAAAGTAAGTGTATTTATGCACCTGCTGCCTTTTGATGGTGAGAAGTACGGATGGCCTTTGTGTGAAATGCTTGTCTTTTCTTGATGGTAAAGCCAGTTTAAAACCTTAAAATCCTTCAGTGATACAATTTTCCATTTTTTCTGTAAAAAATCTACTCTGCATCAGATTTATGAACATCTAACACCTATTATGAACCAAAATGCAACAACTCCAATTTCTCATTTTGCAGCACCCATGGAGGTTGGTCATGCTGACAATGAGGTCAATCATCTCCGTAAAAAACAGATTGAACACAGAATCCACGTTCTGGACCCTTGCGATGGCATAAAGGCAGGAACACACCAAGCCGACAGTCGGCTGTCGGGCAGTTTTTGTTCCTCGGCCGACTAAGTTTTCTCAGTGTGTTCTGAACTGTCGGCTGAAGTTGGTCCTCGTCAGCTTTTTTTCAGCCGATTCGACATGTTGAATCGCCATCGGAGCTCATTGTTTGTCGGGCCATCTGATCAATCTGATTGGCTGTTCAGCTACTGCCACCTGCTCGTACGGAAAGGCATTTCATCTTACGCAGGCGCAGAATGAACTTGCTACTTAACTATCGGCTGTCAAGCGTCGGTTTGGTGTGTCAGGGCAACTTTGGACCCAGACCCTGCTTGACGTGAGCCAACTCTGCTTTCATCGCCACTAGTTCGTCGGCGTCGGCTTGTTCCTTAACGCGTCGGACCTGGAGTCACGCATCTGGCAGGCTGAAGAAAGGGAGTTGTCTCCACGTTGGTGGAAAACCACACTTCACCGTTTCTCCCAATCCACCCAGATCCAGGATCCTCTGAATCCTCCTCGCCTTCAGTGAAAGCTGGAGAGGATGATGAGGGTGCCACAACAAAATCAGGATCTGACTCTCCTGAGTCTGTGGTGTCAGAGGGAGAAGACAATACATCCTGCAGCTCGCTGGAGGGGTCAGGCTGCATAATCATTTCTAAAACTTCGGTACAAGTCAAGCCCTTTCTCATGTTGCTTGCTGCTCTTCTCACCATCAAATGACCAGCAGGATGGCATGCAAGTGTTTAAATCCACTTACCTTGTTTTTGTTTAGTTTGTACTTCTCACCATCAAAAGGCAGCAGGTGCATAAATACACTTACTTTGTTTTTGTTTACTCCATGTAGTTCTGAGAGCTGAGGTGCATATTTTGATTTTCTCAGATACATCACGGTAAGTTGGCGTAAGGTCTCTCTCACACTCTCACACACACACACACACACACACACACACTATAATATGCTGTTATACTCCATATAACTCCATATAACTAACTAAATTTAATTTTTTTTTTAAACATTTAGTAGTTTTGATCAGGACTGAGGTTTATTAACAGATTTATGCAAAAAAAAAAAAATTTAAAAAATGATGATACATTTTTACAGCAGCTTAATTTAGTGGATTTTTTCATAACGAAAGGATAGTAAATTTGCCCACAGTGTATTTTTGAGGTTTTGAAAATTTTCAAAGCATTTTCCCAAAATATGCATCAAAATAAGATGTCACCAAAAATTATTCCATTTGCTGAAACAGAGAAAGTTGTGGCCAAATTAATACTCAAAAACACCCCATAGTGGATGAAAACATCCCCAACAACACGTAAGGGTTAAAATAGTTTAAAACAGGGTGTGGATAAGTATAGATAGTAAAGAAGTGCAGACAGTACGGAGCCCCTAAAGAACGTGGTGGTGGGGAAAAAATTGGAATGGGAGGGCGGAAAAAATTCAAATCTTTGGCATTCCCTTGCAAAACTTTGCGTTCCCTCGCAAAGATATTATCGTTCTCTTGCTGCAAGCTCGGACAAACACTTCATCTTTAATGTCCGCTGCCTGGCAGTAGTGTTTCAGTCAGCTCCATACGTTAATAATGCACACAAATAATGCGCAGTTCTTAGAGTTTGAACTTGTTGTACTCAAATATAAAGAAATGCAGTCAGTGGGCTTGAGCCCCTGCCCCTTTGATCGCGAAAGTGAAAGTGCCCTTTGTGGTTGCATCGCGGTGCCCCCGCTTTCCCATTCCGGAGCGGCGGAGAGATAAGTCTGAAGGGACCGTCTGAAAAGTTCAAAACCCTTTTGCTCATTTTACATTATGAAAAATACTCAATAACTTCACTGAAAAACACTGTACTGTCACCAAATTCAGTTCATACATCACTGCTCTCCTGCTGGTTATAGGTACTACAACACTTAGTTTGGCAAGTTGCACAAAGGCCTTCTTTACACAAATGATGTTGGAACAAAGCTTACATACTTACAACAGCTTTTGCATGATAATTGCTTACTGAATTTGATGGCATTGCAATGTATTTAATATTTTTTACTAATAACAGTGAAGTTATTGATTTTGTTTCATAATAAATAATCATAAAAGTTATGCATTTAAAAAAATCTATAAGTACCTATAACCAGCAGGAGAGCAGTGATGTATGAACTGAATTTGGTGACAGTACAGTGTGTTTCAGTGAAGTTATTGAGTATTTTTTTCATAATATAAAATGAGCAAAAGGGTTTTGCACTTTTCAGACGGTCCCTTCAGACTTGTCTCTCCGCCGCCTACTCATAGTGACCAATTTATTATAAAGCACATTTGAGGAAAATTGTGTTTTTCTCGTTGTCTAGGTTACTATGATTGGAAATAGCTGCATTTGTGTTTTAACAAAGTTTAGCTCACGAGTTATTGATCCGGGAAGTTCGAATCTGTGAATATATTGCCAACTTTACTGAACTCCTCGAGTTAAGCACTGACTGCATTTCTTCATATTTGAGTCCAACAAGTTCAAACTCTAAGAACTGCGCATTATTTGTGTGCATTATTAACGTATGGAGCTGACTGAAACACTACTGCCAGGCAGCGGACATTAAAGAGGAAGTGTTTGTCCGAGCTTGCAGCAAGAGAACGATAATATCTTTGCGAGGCAACAAAAATATCTTTGCGTGGGAACGCAAAAGTTTTGCGAGGGAACACAAAAATCATTGCGTGGGAACGCAAAAGTTTTGCGAGGGAACGCAAAAGATTTGAAAAAAAAAAAAAAAAAAAAAAAAATCCTCCCATCCCAATTTTTTTTTTTTTTTTTTTTCACCAGCACGTCAAATTTCCTCCCTTCCCAATTTTTTCTTCACCACCACGTCCATTCAGGGGCCCCGTAAGACAGACCTTTATCCATAGTCTAAGGAGGCGATAAAGACTGGCATTTTGTAATCGCTAAACATGGATTTCATAGGAAATATGATAAGAGATTTGGAGGAAGGTTTAAATGTTGTTAAACTGGAAAAACGTGGTAGTAACAAAACTAGAATACCAGCGAGATAAATTTACTGGAGCTCTTCAGAGTACTCCGGGATTCCGTGACGCAATGTTTGGGTGTGGCGTCATTTTTTAAGAGTTTGTTGTACAGGTCAATGAGTTTAAATTATTTTGCATACAGAGCAGCACAAGAAAAAGTAATAATAAGATAAAAGTTTCCTGGTTTGTGTTAGTTTGGGCTATTATACGGACATAATTAAGTGAGTGCGTGACGTGTTAAAGTTGCTCCAGTTTAAATTTCTGCGGGGGGAAAAAAATGTATCATTGACCTTACAAACAAGCAAACAAAACAACACTCAGCAAAGTTTCTCTGTAGTGCATTACATCTTTCCACCCCCTTCAACAATCGAGAATATTCCTGAACGCCGTAGTCACTGTAAGGTTAGTCATAACACGACAACAACACACTGCTAATAATTACCGGTTACAAATCATGTATTTTCGGTTTCATGCAAAAATAGGCTATGACATGTGTGAAAAATCATACCTGAAAGTTTAAATGGTAGCTCGGGAAGAGTTTTCTGACACCGATGTAAACTTTAGGCTCTCCACCCTTTCACTTCCACAAGGCAGCAACACATACCCGTGATGAAATGTGCGCGCACACAAACTGTCTCTCATTTACATACGCGATGACATCACGTGGCACGGAGGTATAGACTTACTAGTCGCATGAATAGCAGTATACTAAGAATTTATGATTTTGTATGATTTTCTGGCAGCAAGGACTTTGAACTGTCATCATCAAAGCTCCAAGTTATGTGCACTTATTAAAAGCACACCTTTGTTTCAAACTCAATGAGAGTTTGCCTTCTTGGTAAAAATGTAATAATAAACATATATACCATATAATAAATAATAAGAATTATAATGCATTTCTTAAAGGGATAGTTCACCCAAAAATTCTGTCATCATTTACTCACCCTCATGTTGTTACAAACCTGTATGAATTTCTTTCTTCTGCTGAACACAAAAGACGTTGAAAAATGTAACCAGACAGTTGACAGTAGCCTTTGACTTCAGTAGTATTTTTTCCTACTATGGAAGTCAATGGCTACCACGTTTGATTACCAGCATTCTTCAAAATATCTTCTTTTGTGTTTATCAGGTTTGGAACAACATGAGGGTGAAAAAAAGATGACAGAATTTTCATTTTTGGGTGAACTATGCCTTTATGAACTATGATATTATCTTCCTTATTGACTGAGGTGTTCCTGTTAGTATTTTTTCTTTTCATTTTATGTTCTTTGTATTTCAATGCAGTGTTGTTACTTCTTTGCAATAAAAAGCAAGTTGCACAACAGAAAAGAAGGATGAAAAATTGGAACAATAGGTAAATAGAAAACTTAATAAAAATAAATAAATAGATTAAGTTAATATAGAAAACGTAATGGCCAGAATAGTTTTTGTATTGTTTATTGTTCTTTATCACAGGCAATAATAGTGCACTTTCATTTTTTAAATTATAACACAGACATTTATTTTCTCGTCATTATTTTTTCCCTCCAATTCAATGACTTGCATTTCTTATGAAAAAATGTTCCTACTGTGCGCAATGGGGAAGAAAGAGTACAGCTTTACAATCTTAAGAGGAGTAATCAGTTATGACGACAAAGATAATCAATAATCATCAGGTGAATATAGAATGGATAAAGAATGAAGATACGAGTAATATTTTCTGTTTACAATGAACAGAGATGGGGGGGGGGGGTGAGCATACATTGGGGGCAGGCAGGGCATATGTATATAATGAGAGAAGATGGAAGGGGTGGTCTAAAGTATAATTCTATGATTGGGGGACAGGAGCAGGATGAGGTATATAATGTATGGTAAATAAGTGAAGACTAACAATACATATGAAATGTGATACGTGTGCTGTATGTGTGAGGCGAGTAACAAAAACAGAATATCATTCAGTGCATAATGTGAAGGGGAAGAGGAAGGGATGGACACACAGAGCAGGAGAGTGTTATGAACACAGAGAAAGTATGTGGAGTGTATTTCACATTCACTCAGAGCTGGTGTCCACACAGTCTGTATTTGCACACTCCCAGACTTACCCTGCCTGAGAACTAACAGAATTGAACATAGAACATCTTCAGGGTTTTGCTCTGGCATTTCCTCTGCCTCTGCAAGTGACTGGGCATGTTTGAGAGCGCGCATGCTGGCTGTTTTGTATATGTGGACTTAAGGCATTTGGAGTGTACTAAAATAAGAACATACCCCTTATTATATCTAATGAACAATGCTCCTAAACATTCAACAGTAGTTAAATAAATTCAATGTGCTATTCGAAATCAATTCATGGTGATGCAGGAGCTGCTTGATGACTACACAGTTCGAAGCTCAGTGTATGTGTATTTCCGCTATGTTATTTTTGGGCATGTGGATGTGATGGCTGCGGGATGGTGGCAGAGGTGGGACCAGAGCAAAACCTTGCTTTGCATTTAGTGCTCCTTGCGTCAGGAAAAGAGTGGACCAGAAGGTGGGAGAGAGAGTGGAGCATTACGGTCAGATTCTGGGCTTCAGGGCAGAGAGGCTCATTGGAGAAAGAGCTTTTAAGTGGATATTCAGGATCAGGTTCCCCTCATTCGCAAACATAATGAGCTAAAAAGCCAAACTGATCCTGAGTCTGCACTTAAGAGAGCACTTCACTGATTCCCATGGGTGGGCGAGAAAAGGGACAACTATTTGTTTGAATACAATTCTCTTTTTAGGACAGTGCATTCCAGTATCAAAGTCCAGTTATCATTCATTTTATTTCATATTGTCAGTTTTGAGAAGGAGAGTCTTCTTGTGTGTGTAAGTGTGTGTGTGTGTTTGTGTGTGTGCATGTGTGAAAAAAGACAGAATACTGCTCGCATTTCGTACGAAGGGTTGGCCTGGTACGCACGAGTCCGAAACTTTGGGCTCTTGTCTGGGTAACATTCTCAAAGATGGAGAGCGAACAGAGAGGGACCACCTTCTCGTTCCCTCTATTTTGTTCCTCTGCTTCCATAAGGTTCACTTCAGTCTTTATGTTGTACATCCTTAAGGGTTTTGAAATGTTTTCCCTGTGGGAGACGTCCGAGGCATGGAGTCATTGCTTGGTGGATTTTTCAAAGTTGTTCTCCAGTTTACTCCTTTGTGAGTTTGCTTTTTTTAAATTCAAAATGAAATGAAAATGAGATGAAGAAAATTAGGCTGTTGAAATGGTTTTTAAAATGACATTTGCAGCATACAAATACAACTAGGAAGTTCTCATTTTTCCTCCCATCATTTTGACTTGAGCAGCCTGAACACTAATAAATAAATAATTTAATAAATAAATAAATAAATAAATGTGTCTCTAAATAAATCAATTAAAATGTAAATACTTCTATTTTTGTTTTTTCACATTCACTTTTTTCATTTTGTAGATGGTAACATTTCACATCTAAGCTCAAAAATATAAATATAAAAGAGGACACAAAAAAGACTTTATGGAAGTTCTACTAGGAATCAAATGAGAAGATGGTGGAGGCTAAAACATTTCCTTTCTCGTTGTCTCTTTATATGACAGAAGAGAGTGACTGTGGCTATTTCGTTCCTCTTGTTCGATCTCTGTGTGAACATGTCATAGGAAATCTAGATGCCTGCTCATCCCTCTGTGCCCTGCTTAGTGAGTGGGGTGGATCTGAGATACTCTGAGAACTGCAATGACGTACAACAGCCTAATCTTTACAGTTTCCAACAGTAGCTTTCAGTGGGCAGCTCTCCACTGTGTATCTGACGCTGACTGATTTTGGATCTACAACATAACACAGAGTTCAGGATCTACAATGATAAGTGTTTAACATAGCCTATATTTCCAACACTTAACATCTCACTAAATGCATAATCCGACCTCAGCTCATAAAGCTATAGTCACATAGGACCATAGTAGCATTTTGGGTTGCAAAATTTAGATTCCCATTCTAAAATAAAATGAAATAAAAAAATCCTACTCTTTTCTTTTACACAGTGTTTTAGAAATCCTTTTTGTGCTCCATTTGGTGATAAGAATGAAGAACTTCCCACTTTTTCCTATTCTGTTTGCTTTTCTCTACCTCAAGCAGCTGTGATTTTCTGATGGATCTTTGCTTATGATAATGATTATGATTATGATAATGATGATGATAAGTTTGGGAGACATTCTTTCCTGTCCCACTTGGTGTTTGTTCCTCGGTTTGTATAGTTCATTGCCATAAGATCACTTGATATGACCATGGATGTCAAACTCCTTGTTTGTAGTGTACGAAATAATTTGTAGCTAGGGTTTATATTCAGCGATACATATCGTTTACCTTTTCAAATCATTTGCTCCTAAAAGGATAAGTGATATTGAAATTTTTTTTTCTTCAGATGAATATTTGCATGTAAGAACACTTCCATGTGGATAGACTCCTGACTGTTCTGTTGCAGTTGGATCCCAGGGTTTCCGCAAGTGATGTGAAAATCAGGGTTGAGTATACCTGTTGTGTACTGTGCAGATGGACTTTGAGGGAGTCATGTCTGGGGGGAAATCAAAGGAGGGGTTTGTCCCCACCCGCTCAACAGCTTGTCTGATTAGTTCACTTAGGGCTGAGACTGGGTCCCATTTGAGGAAAGGAGGCGAGTTTTATCTTTGCCAGACCCCTTCCTTTGTAGAACACTCGCACTGCCGCCAATACTGCTCCCTTCACCTCGATCGCTGCGTTCTGCTCGCTCACTGCGATCACCTCCGCTCTCCGAGCGATGAGAGTTCTGACGGGTCGGTGTGCTGGGTGGGCGAGATGAAAGCCCATTTTTCTCATCTGGGAGAAAAAAAGAAAACATCAGGGGGGGAGTATGCTTTGTGGTTGAAAACATTTTAATTCAAATACATATAAAAGTTGATTAACTAATTTAATTCATTTTAGTTTTAGATTTTGATACATGGTATATTATAAAAAGTTTAACATTTCACTGAGAGACATTCAAATAAAAGGAAAGATCTAAAATCCAAACTAAAAATGGTTTTTGATACATGGTATATTATAAAACGTGAAACCTTCACATTTTGCCTGCATTATGCATGAAAACATTTTTAAATGACACCAGTTAGCTCTCCCGGAAACAAAGCCTGACCCATCTGACCTGGTGTGCGAGACAGTTTTTACATCTGTGCCTGTGGGAATATTAGTGGAGCTGGATGATGAAGAGTGGCTGATAGATTGGGATTCGGCATAGCCACTTCCCACCCTTGCCCCCAACTTCCTGTTTTCATTTTGTTGTCACACCCTGCATCCCAATGTGCATACTATCCACCCTAAATAGTATTGAATATTACTAATGTCACATACTATTTAGGATGGACACTGGGACGCAGGGACAGTCATTGTTTCATTGATTAGTTCACAACGGGTTCATATTGAGTTCCATTATCTTGTGTATATAATCCCTTCACTCCTCTCCGTTCATTGTCTTGTGTTGGTTGTGTTTAGAGCACACTGTTTCATTTTATTTTAGTGTTGGATGTCACTTTTTTGTTTTGTTTTAATAAAGTTAAGCTGTTTATACAGTCTGCTACGCTCTAATATTATAATTTTGGCTGCCCTAAAATACTACAACTAAAAATAAAATAAAAAATAAATAAACTGAAACTAGCACTGATAGAGTTAAAACTATTGCACATTAAAATTTTGAATAAAATTAAATGGAGAAAAAAAATGAAGTCATTCACCTGCAAGCGCCTGCACAGAGGGCTGGTCGTGTGTACTGAGAAGCTGAGCTTGAATGGTCTCTACCACTCTTTTAAACCTGCGACTAGGACCTGCAAAGCAATGTTATTACATTTGTAGAAATGACAGCATGTGCAGACACAAGACACAGGCTCTCTCATCTTTTTAAATACCTGATAACAGGGTGAAAGTGACGCTGTAAATGCCAGTCTCCCTCCTTCCCTCCCGGTCTCTCTCTTTCTCCCTCTCTCGTTCTCTCTCTCCTTCAGAGAAAGCAATGTCAACCTGAAATTTGACAGGCTTCTGGAAGACAGACGGACCTCCAGAGGACTTGTATTCTGCCCGGAAACTTGTCTGAGAGATTACACTGTGACTCAGGGAGGGAATCTAAAGGAGAACAAAGATGTACATCAAAGTTTGAATCAAAAAAAAAAAAAAAAAATTGAACAAAGATTTTTGAACTGAAGAGGAAGATGAAGAGGAAAAGAAGATACTAACTGATAGAAAGGCGTGGACAATGTCGGCCTTAATAGAGCTTAGTGGTTTGTCTCTGATCACCACAAAAATTTGCTCTTCCCTCTCCAGACTGATGAAATTTCCAAACCATGACTTCTTTGCCAGCCTATAGCATAAGATAAAAAAATATGCAGATAAATAAACATTACACACAAAGTACACATTATTGCTACTGTTGCATGGCTCACACTGTACACAGAATACACATTAGAGACTTTATAGCATCATTAATGGATTTAGCTATTTGGTTATAAGTGTTTATCTTTATAACCAATGATCATAGAAATCTTTATTCCTAGAATATTTTTTCATTCCTAGAATTATACACGTTCAGGGAAAAGTAGCCAAATATGCCGGAAAAGCATCAAAACAAACACACTGAATCATAGGAGCAGGTTGTTGCTGTATCAGCACTGAATTTATGGTACATAGCACATGTAGATTTAAAGATGCAACAATATTAAAATTCATTGTCAAAACAAATGTCAAAATTCAACCGATTTAAAATGGCTGATTTAAAATTCTATTTTGTCTAAATAAATTAAACAAAAAACTAAAAATCACTCATTTTAAATTTCACAAGTAAATTTAAAATTCACAACACTGCAATGTAAGCAGTGTTATTTTAGTGTTATTTATGTATTGTAGTATTTATTAATATTCTGAATTGTGTATGTTTGAGCTGTTTTAACTGAAAGCAACTTGTACTGACAGATAAAATATGTCTGAGCCATTGTTTTGTCTCAAGATGCACATCAGTAATGTTTTTTTTTTCTAAAAAACAAAATTTATAAAAGCTACTTAAATGCCCTAAGTGAACAAAGGCCTAATCCTGGCTTAATCGAAGCCCTGTCTGTAAAACCGGGCCTTAGTACTTCAACAAAAATATTTTATTTCAGTTAGTTGCCAAGGCAACATTTCTACGTTTTTTCAAGTTTTTCAGCGAATGTGTATTTTTAATTTTACTTCTTCTTTATTTTAAAGAACGAAAACCATTTTTAATAGTTTTAGTTAACAATAGCAACATTGAGATTTGCTAAATATTTCATTTAAAGGGTTAGTTCACCCAAAAATAAAAAATTATGTCATTAATTACTCTCCCTCATGTCGTTCCACACCCGTAAGACCTTCGTTCATCTTCAGAACACAAATTAAGATATTGTTGACACAATCTGATGGCTTTACAAACATTTGTTTCCAATCAGTGGTTTGGAGCGTGAAAGTCATGTGATTTCAGTAAACAAGGCTTCGTTACATCATAAGTGTTTCGAAATTTCAACAGTTCACGTGACTTTGGCAGTTTGATATGCGCTCTGAACTGCTGATTCAAAACAAAAGATTTGTAAAGCTTCGAAGCTTCATAAAGCAGTGTTTCAAAATCGTCCATCACTAGATATTGTTTAATAAAGTCGTTATTTTGTTTTTTTTTGGCGCACAAAAAGTATTCTCGTTGATTCATAACATTAAGGTTGAACCACTGTAGTCACATGAACTGTTTTAAATATGTCTTCAGTAGCTTTCTGGGCATCTGAAAGTGTTATTGATCTTGCTCTCAATAGAGGCCTCACTGATCCATCGGATTTTATCAAAAATATCTTAATTTGTGTTCTGAAGATGAATGAAGGTCTTATGGGTGTGGAACGACATGAGGGTGAGTGATTAATGACAGAATTTTCATTTTTGGGTGAACTAACCCTTTGAACTTAATCTTAAAGTAAAAACTAATCTTAAAGTAAAAATATGGGAAATGAGCATGAACAATATCCACCAATGGCTATACAACTAAATGAAGACAAAAAAAACTGAAATATCAGGCAATCAAAATTTTTTTTGTTTTTAATTGTTTATTCCTCTAAACACTCACTCTGGGCTGGACTCTGGAGTTAAACTGGACATGTCTTCTGATGTAGGAACTATTGAAACAAACAAGAAAGTCAAGAATGTTACAGTGATGTTTGATTGATTAACAATAATAAGATGTCGGTTAAAGCTTCTCTCACCCTGTAGCCTTCGGCGGTGGAACCGTGGCGATCCAAGCAGGTTGTTTTTGAAGGAATTGAGTCGTGTCCTCCAGTGGGCTGAACTACTGGCAGCCATTCCACCACTTCCCCCAGGACTGGAGGGCGGGGTTAGGGACAGGGAACCACCACCCACACCACCACCACCTCCTTCAGCTCGTGAGGAGGAAGAAGAGGAGGAGGAGGAGGGCGGGGTGGGTGGGGGGTGCTGGGGATGGTGCACAGGGGTCCCCAGAGGGGTGGGGATTGGGGAGCCCTGTGGGGTGACCTGCGACACATGGGCAGAGTTAGGATAGATGGTCTTAGTGACAGACTTCAGGACAGAAGGAGTAGGGAAGAAGAAGCGAGGGATGGGGGACAGGAGCGGAGAGGGGGAAGGCGAAGGAGACGGAGGAGTCTGCAGGGGGAGGGACTTCATAGACTGCAGGTGGGGACGGTCAGAGGCTGCTTTTGAGGGCAGGGTCTGGGTTTTTTGGTCAGGCACACGTTGGGATGCCCGGGGTGTGGTGGAACTTCCTGCTTTGGGGTCTTTAGACTGGGCGGTGGAAGCAGAGGTGACTTCAGTTTGGCTGAAAGTGAAAACTGGGCTCTGACAGGTAGGAAGAGAAAGGATAGAAGAATGGAGAGGGAAAGAGGAATGGAGAGATGGACACAGCAATGGTCATGAGCGTTAATGAAAGCTATGGTATATGATTATTAACATTAGAATTCAACTGAGAAGAGTTAGGAAAATGATGCATAGCTCTTTAGTATGTGAAATCTAGTATAAATTAGTAAACAATAGTTAGGATGCAAAACTTGCAAGTTAAAACATGCTAAATATATTTGTGTGTGTGTGTGTGTGTGTGTGTCTTTGGTGTGAATAATGACTCCAGTATGAGGACAGTATGAGGTAGATGAACATAAAAAAAAGCAACTGAATCCAATTCAGCTTTGCTATTCATACCACAATAACAACAACAAGTACAACACTTTTCACCATTGTAAACTGAGCACTGCATAGTGGTATTTTATCAGTATGGCCAACAAGTAACTTACTCGAGGACTGCTGAGGGGACTGGATGAGAGGCCGGTTGAAGCTCCGCTAACCGACCGGGACCTATCAAAACACCAGGACATATCAGTCAAACACCCCTTTATGTTCATGGATATGTTTGTTTACTTAGATATTCACATTTCTAGTGTCAGTAAAAGTCTTAGCAACTGTGAAAGGAATTATTCACTTTACACCATTCTCTACAGACTTGATTTCCACTCACTGATCTCTATTTATATATAGATAGTTTATATAATATTATCTATATAATATATAATTTTTTTTTTTTTTAATGACAGTAGAGGAATTTTATTTAATTATTAACTTAATTTTGCTATTTCAGCACATTTATACTGGATTGTGTTTGATTACTGAATAAGACACAAATTTGCACTAAAATATACACAAAAGTGATGCAACTCATTTGTGAATTTGCCCCGTAAGGTTTTACCTGTACATTTTTTTGGAAGCCACTTGAAGTTGAACAGAGGACACACACATGTGGTACATCAAGCTTGACTTTCAGATGAAGGTTATTATAAAATCATCTTAAACAGTTTGCATGTACCTCTGGCTATGTGCAGAGGTATCCAGTGCTCTGCGGGGAGGTGTTGGAGAGCCCTGGTCTGTCACACTCAGTACCTCCAGACTCTTTCTTTCCGGCCGACAACGCCCATGACGGGTCAACATGGGCGAGTCCACCCGCTTACGGGGAGGATCTGATTACACAACCACAACAACACACATACACCCACTGTAACACAAACATCTACTGTGTACACTTCATGAACAAGTCACATTACAAACCTTACTATATCCAAGATGGAATCTAAGGTTTGTTTTTTATATATAACTATATATAAAATATACAACTGCAATGCAACAGAGATTCTCTGTATTACAGTGTTAGAAGGAAAATTAGCATAGAAGCTGAAAAAGAAGTCCTTTTCAATGTGTAGATGAGAGAAAGAGCTTCTAAGCAACAGGGTAAATACTATCTGCATACAACATGGCCTATATGAGAGACAAGTCATGACATGAAAGTGAGATGATAGACAGTAAGGTGTTATTAGTCAGGCAGTAGGGCTGCACGATTTGAAAAAAAAAAAAAAAAAATCAGATTGTAATTATTTTCTTATATTTTGACAAGATTCTGTCAGATTTGCACTGCTGTCAAGGAGTATGTTTGATTCACTGTGTTATGGTTTGGTTCTGTTCGGTTCCCACTTTCCTGTGTTCCCTTTACTTGTTTGTTTTAATGATTTTTGATTAGTTACGTACCTGTTTCTGTTCCAGTTAATTAGCTCACTCTGTGTATATAGCCCTTATTTTCTGTTTGTCCCTGTTCATTCTCATTTCAGTGTTAAGTTGGTTGAGTGTGTCTTGTTTTGTTTATATTGTTAAAATAAAAGAACTGCTGAATTAGATTGTGCCTCTCAACTCTCCTTGATGCAACCAACTTGACAACTGCAATATAATAAACATTTAACATTTTTACAATTTGCTGCAGTTTAGATATTTAGGCAAAAATATCAAAAATATTTTAAATCACAATGTAATAGGGTGTGCAAAAACTACAAAATAACAAGTGAATTACTTTTTGCATTTCTGCTTGGACTCGAAAAAATGAAAAAAAAAAAGTTTAAGGGTTCGCAATTGGGTATACTCATCAAAAGAACCAACTCAGACTCTTTCAGTTATCAAAAAAATTGTTCTCTTTGCTTTTCACATTGTACCAGAAACTTAAAGGGAAATACATTTTTAGTCCCCTTTTGAGTCTCACTCTGCTTTACATTTACAGTTGTTGTTTTTTTGTCCCAATTAATGTAAATAATAAATTATTATTATTATTAGCTTTTAATTTTAGAATACAATAGTAATTTTTGTATAGTTTTTTTATTATTTTATTTTTGGTGGAAAACTGCTTGTCATGTTTACATTTCCATGAATGTAAAAAAGTGGATTTGCCACTGTTCTCAGTGCACTTTATGAATGATTTATTTAGATTATTTCAAATTTATTTTAAATTTTATTGTGATTAACTGTGCAGCCCTATCAGGGAGAGACATTCCTTTCAAATAACATGCCTCTTAATAAACAAAGGTTATGTCAGTAAATGGTAACATGACAACTTTTTCTCAGTATACAGTCCTGCTCTGATCCAACCTGCAGCACCTGTTCTCCCACTCACTACACTGCCCTAAAACAACCACATGCTCCAACTGCCCTGTCAAGCTCTTAATGATGATGATTCTCCACCTTGAAGTCTCTTTTTAGTCCTGGTCTGGTCTTGATCTGTTTATTTTGGGGAACAAGCCCTCAATATGTTACATTTACAAATCACTGACGTTTGCCTTAGAGCCCTTAAATGAAACTGGCTTACTTTCAGGCCTAAAGCAACAGCATGCTTTCTAGGTTACCAACTATTCTCATGGTGTTCAATGACTAGATTTGAACGTTACAGCAACAAACACAGACCTGAACTCCGAAAATTCACTCACCAACATCATTTCTAGGGGGAAGATGTTCATCTTCATAACTAGGGTAGCGCTCCTTTCTGTCCAACAGAAGGTAGTATATCAACTTCTCCTGGTTTTCTCTGGGAAGGGAGAGAAGCCAGTCAGAGGACCCAAATGATGTTTATTGTATCGACAAAAGCATTCTTTAAAATAATTTTTTCACAGAAGAAAGCAAGTCATCCAGAATTGGAATGAGTGAGTGCGTTTACATGCACGTCCTTAACACGATTATGCTTAATAAGCCGACAATGCACATGATCATGTAAACATGTTAACCCGTATTCCTTTATGTGCACGTGTGATATGTGACAGGAACGTGTCTGTGAATTTAAGCACATCCAGACAGAGCGAGCATTTTGCAGTAGGCAGGAGGAAATATATTGCAGCCTCAGACTCTTTCTTAACCCAAAAAATTATAAAAGTGTGTTCTCTCCCGTGCAGCAGCAGAAGAAGTGGTTCAGTCAAAATGCTGCATCTGTAACTGCATGAGAGGAGAATATATGAGCCTCAAGTTTCCCGCTGACATGTTGCAATACTCTTCTTCTGTTTTTAACACTTTATTTAACTGAATGACAAATAAAAAAAGCATAACAAATGTAACACTCAGAGTCGAATACACAAATTATTAAGTTAACACATCACTACCAGGAAATAAGTCACCTCTGATAACAGATCACTCTAAATTTCAGAAATGTTCATATAAAAATCACACAGTTAGCTAACAATGTATTAATTTTAGGCAGAAACAAAGAGCTCTTCGAAGTAATTATTTCAAGTTGTGAACATAATGATTACGATATATAGAAAATTTTGCATTGGTGCATGTTATTTCAAAGTTTGCATCATCTGAAGTCATTGCAGGAGTTAATTATTGAACTGAATTAAACTTATTGAACAAGAAAAAATTTAGGGCGGGACTTGATTTTGTCCATTGGGAATTTAATAGATCTCATGTGAGTGACAGTTGGTGTCCCACCATCATGCCGCAAAACGTCATCAGAGAAGAGATGTTATTGCAAGAGGGAGGAGAAGTTAATTTGATTAAAGATTATGAGGGCACATGAATGTAAAAAGAATAATGTGCACGGATAAATCATTTTTAATAAACAATGCAATAATACATAAGAAATAGGATTGGTGACTTTAAGATCTGTTTGCTCTCGTTTGAAAACTTGTTAAAGCTGACATCACGCACCACAGCTTCCAGGTCCAAACGCTCTATCAGATGCCAAAAGAAAACAACAAACGGTGCTAATATACACTCACAATGTGATGTAATACTACCAAAAAATCTCCATACTGAAATCCCAGATGGCCAGACAGTGATTCATCTTTTATAAATCTCTAAAATATTTGTGTCCGGGATGCTGTGAGCACAGAGACTATTTTCAATAAGTTTTTAATGCATAGCTTAAATGTCTAATATGAATAAATAGTGCTCATAAGAATACTATAATGAGTATTCTCAAGTGAAACGAGTTGGACCCAGAAACGTCACAACTTAACAAGTGGATTCTTTTCTGAATGACAGGCTGAAATGTCTTGAGCGAGCACACACACAGATGTTCAGACTCACTCTTCACACTGCAGGTCTCTGGTGAGCTTGACACGGTCTCTGAAGCAGCCCAGGGAATGCATGCTCTCCAGAACATCAGGGTCCAGATCTGTAAGAGACAGAATCCTCTTCACACACACGCGTCTCGGGGGTGGCTGCTCTGGACACGGCTCATTCCTGCCCCCTCTGAGACAGAAAAACACACAAACAAACCAATGTGGAGTACACATTAGATGCAACAACACAAAAAAAGAAAATTTGATTTTAATGGAATAGTCCTGTGGAACTTAGAAGAATTTTTGCAGACAAAGAAAAGACCAGAAAAGTGGTCCTTATGACTTGCACGCTATATTCCAGATCTTCAGAAGACATGACAGCTTTATGTGAGGAGCAGATCCAAATTTAAGTGGTTATTTCTGCTCCTAAATATGGCAATGACGTTTAATTTGTTTAATTAAAAGCAATGTAAATTCAGTCTGACTGTTACACAAAACATTGTGGAGCTTGACAAACATACTAAAAACTGTTGATGAGTGAACAAAAGCTGCTCAAAGATTTTTCAATTCTGCTTTTGTATTCGATGGGGAATAAACTGCAAATGGTGAGAAATTATGTCAGAATTTTCTTTTGTGAACTATTCAAGATAGCACACACGATACTTACTGATACCAGGGGTGCTTTTGTATTTCTTCCAACTGAGAAAAGAAAAAACAAGAATTATCATAAATATGCCTTGGCAGTACAATAGGAAATTAATACTTTTATTAGCAAGAATGCATTAAATTGATCAAAAGTGACAGTATAAAGACATTCATAATGTTACAAATGATTTCTATTTTGAATAAATGCTGTTCTTTTGAACTTTCAATTCATCCTGAGTAAGTATCACAGTCTACACAACAATATTAAACAGAACAACTGTTTTCAACATTGATATATATTTTCCACATTTCCAGCGTCCGTGTCATCAGAATTATCCACACACACACTGGATTTGGATTTGGCACAGGTTTTACGCCAGATGCCCTTCCTAACTCAACCTAGCACTGAGAGTTCTAGGACACACACTCACACGGCAGATATTTGGCATATCAAACCCAGCTAACCTGCATGTCTTTGGACTGTGTGGGGAAAACCAGAGCACCAGGAAGAAACCCACACTGACACGGGGAGAACATACAAACTCCCTGGGGCTTGAACCATAGACCTTCTTGCTCTGAGGTAACAGTGCTATGCCCCGAGCCACTGTGCCACCCATTTTCAGCATTGATAATAATAAGAAATGTTTCTTGAGCAGCAAAATATATTAGAATGATTTCTGAAGGATCATGTGACACTAAAGACTGGGGTAATGATGCTGAAAATACAGCTTTACCATCACAAGAAAAAATTACATTTTAAAATATATTCAAATATAAAAAATATAGAAAAATTGAAATATTTCACAACATTACTGTTTCTACTGTATTTTTGATCAAATAAATTTAGCCTTTTACCGACCCCAAACTTCTGAATAAAAGTGAATGTTTAGGCATGCACCAAAATTTCAGCCGCTGAAAATTATAGGCCAAAAATGGCATTTTCGGTTTTTGGCCGAAAGAGAAAAAAAGCCAAAAAATATATGCCGCCCTGCCCCTCCATGTTCAGCGCTCAGGTTTCATTCTCATACAGCTTCTTTTGTTACTTTGCGAGCGGCTCCACTTCTGAAGATGCACAACTTTGAAGCGCCTCTATGCACGTGCACTCTGTGCTCAGTTGCTCATGGCCCAAGCGAATAATCCACTCATGTACCTCTCACACTCACCTGAAAAGCAAAGTCCGCTCAAATAACGTGCCGACATGAAATTTCTCTGGAGTAGACTTGTTTCTGTTTGCAATAGCCTTGCTGTGCTGTAACGTGGTGTGGTATAGCCATGCTGAGCAACGCTGGTAAAATGACGCTACCCTCTCATTCACTGATCCATTCCAAGCTACGCTCTGCTCACATGCTCTGATAATAATAGATTTGTAGGACTATACATTATTTGGATAATTGGTCGAAAAAATCAGTAAAATCTGATTCTGTTGCAGAACTGAATGAAGAATAATATTAATATATAATTATTAATATATTAATATATAATATATTTTCTATCCAATTTTAGTTTGATTTTATTTATTGGCTTGTACTTTTTAAATTCAGATTCAATAAAATTACGGAATTTAATTAAAAGTTTAATATTAATACAATTATACAAAAAAAATGTAATATAAGAAATTAATAATTATTGAAAAAATTATTTTCAGTTTCGTTTTCAGTTTTCAGCCAAGTACATCCAGAATTTTCAGTTTCGGCCCAGAATTTTCATTTCGGTGCAACCCTAGTGAATATATATTACTATATCTATATATAAAAAGAGGTGAATTGTGTGCATGTTCTATACCGTGAGTCGTTTCTCAGGGTTGACCTCAATCATGCCACGGAGGAGAGCCTGGCAGTCTGGAGGAATGAAGTGAGGCATGTGAAATACTCCACTCTTCACCTTCTCCAACAGCTGACGCAGGTTATCATGGTCAAAGGGCAACGCTCCCTGTGAGGTGAGATGTTACAATTCACACACATTTCTGAGTGCAACCGAGAGCTAGCAATTTTAATTTTATTTCCTTAACCACTAACATTTTAACAAGTTGCTAAGGAGAGGTAAAGAAGGTATTAAAAGCGGGAGAGTTATCGAAAAGTACAAATATAACATGCAGCAAGCTTCTTACCACCAACAGAGCAAAGAGAATAACCCCACAGCTCCATACATCTGCCCGACGTCCATCGTATTTCTCTCCCTGTAAATACCAAAAAACTCTAAGTACAAATACACACTGGCTGTTTTGTTAGATTTGAATATATGAGACTTATACAATAAAACATGGTGCTTATGCTCTAAGAACATCATCCTTACCCTGATGACCTCAGGACATGCATAATGGGGTGATCTGAAGATACATAATGCAGAGTATTAATACTTCATCTTCAATAGCACAGAATAGCACAGAATAAACACAAACTACTGACCCACAGCTGGTCTCCAGCAGGCTGTCCCCAACCTGTAGGGAGGCCATGCCAAAGTCAGCAATCCTGATATTATTCTTCTCATCCAGCAGGAGGTTTTCAGGTTTAAGATCTCTGTGGCTGATAAATAAAGGACGTAATGACAGCATTGTAATATATTTTTGTATACTGTAATGCTCTTCCTAAAGTATCTGAAACCAGAATTCCTTTACAGAAAAAGAATGACCTATTTATTGTATTGTATACTTTGCGGTATGTTACAAGAATAAATGACACAATTTTGTAATACGTTTTCATATTATTTATTTGTTTATTTAATGCAAAGTGGATTCTCAACATACAAAAAAATAAACCTTGTAAACTATCAATACAACCGTTCAAATGTTTTGATTTTGAAAGAAGTCTCTTATGCTTGTCTGCATTTATGTGGTCAAAACAGTAATATTGTAGGATATTATTCCATTTTTCTGTGTTAATATATTTAAAAATGTAATTTATTCTTGTCCCTCTCTCTCACCTTTTTGGACCCAGCTCTCACAGGACTTATTATATCTGTTGGACACTGATATGTTTGACTCCACGACTTTTTTTTTTTTTTTTTAATGATTTTGGGACCTTGCATTACCCACTTAACAAAGATGTTTACTGTTAGCCGCTCTCACAGCGGCAAAAAAATGTTAGTCAACCATTGGAATCCTCTGGACAGACGAACGTGGACAGTGTCTTTGTTGGACATTATTTCAATGGAACTCTCAACTTCTCGTATGCATGGATCCAATGTTACGACTGTGAATTTATGACATGCTGCTTTTGATATTGTCTCAACTTTTTTAACATCTTTGTAAACCTGAATTTTATTTTTTTTTAATTAATTAATTTTGTCTTCCTTTTGTGTTTGTATTATATTTCTATTTTCTTGAAGTCTACCAGGGGTGGGATGGTTTGGGGTGGGTTCTAGGTTTGTATAATTGTATTCTTGTATTTCTTTGCCTTTAAAAAAAGAAAAAGAAAACTCAATAAACAGTTAACAAAAAAAAAAAATCAATTTATTCCTGTGATGGTAAAGCTGAATTTTTAGCATCATTACTCCAGTCTTCAGTGTCACATGATCCTTCAGAAATCATTCTAATATGCTCAAGAAACATTTCTTATTATTATCAATGTAGAAAACAGTTGAGCTGCTTAATATTTTTGTGGAACCCATAATGCATTTCTTCAGGATTATTTGAAATAGAAATCTTTTGTAACATTATAAATGTCATTACTGTCACTTTTGATCCATTCAATGCATCTTTGGTGATTAAAAGCATACATTTGGAGAAAAAAAGTATTGACCCCAATATCTGAACGGTAGTATATCTGTACATACAGGTGCATCTCAATAAATTAGAATATCATGAAAGAGTTCTTTTATTTTTCTGTAATTTAATTCAAAAGGTAAAACTTAAATATATTCCTAGATTTATTAGACATAAAGTAAAATATTTCCAGACTTTTTTGTTTTCATTTTGATGATTACAGCTTGCTGCTCATCAAAAAAAAAAAAAAAAACTGTATCTCAAATTATTAGAATATTTAATTTCAAGTTCTGTTCAATTACCATTCTCAGAGTATAAATACTGGGTTTAGGTCAGTAACCCCAACAGCAGTCATGGGGAAGTCCAGAAGACGATCATCAAGACCACAGAGGGTCATTGCTGAAAGAGCTGGCTGTTCGCAGAGTGCTGTGCCAAAGCATATTCATGGAAAGTTGACTGGAAGGAAAAAGTGTGGTAGGAAAAGATGTACAAGTGAAAGGAATGACCGCAGGCTTGAGAAGATTGTCAGGCGAAGCCGATTTAAGAACTTAGGAGAGCTTCAAAGAGGAGTGGACTTAAGCTAGTGCATCAAGATCCACCACACACAGACGTCTTCAGGAAATGGGTTACAACTGTCACATTCCACGTACCAAGCCACTTCTGAACCAAAGACAACATCAGAAGCATCTTACCTGGGCTAAGGAGAAAAAGAACTGGACTGTTGCTCAGTGGTCCAAAGTCCTCTTTTCAGATCAAAGTCAATTTTGCATTTCATTTGTAAATCAAGGTCCCAGAGTCTGGAGGAAGAGAGGAGAGGCACAGAAACCATGTTTCTTGAAGTCAAGTGTGAAGTTTCCACAGTCAGTGATGATTTGAGCTGCCATGTCATCTGCTGGTGTTGGTCCACTGTGTTTTCTGAAGTCCACAGTCAACACAGCCATCTACCAGGAAATTTTAGAGCACTTCATGCTTCCTTCTGCTGACAAGCTTTATGGAGATGCTGATTTCATTTTCCAGCAGGATTTGGCACATGCCCACACTGCCAAAGGTACCAAAAGCTGGTTCAATGACCATGGTGTTACTGTGCTTGACTGGCCATCAAACTCGCCAGACCTGAACCCCATAGAGAATCTATTGGTATTGTCAAGAGGAAGATGAGAGACACCAGACCCAACAATGCAGATGAGCTGAAGGTCGCTATCAAAGCAACCTGGGCTTCCAGTACACCTGAGCAGTGCCACAGACTGATTGCCTGATTGCCAGTAATTCATGCAAAAGGAGGCCCAACCAAGTATTGAGTGCATAGAAATCAACATAATTTTCAGAAGCCTGACATTTCTGTTTAAAATATCCTTTTTTTATTGATCTTATGAAGTATTCTAATTTACTGAGATAGAGAATTTGTGGGGTTTTGTTAAATGTGAGCCAAAATCATCGCAATTAAAAGAACCAAAGACTTAAAGTACTTCAGTCTGTGTGCACTGAATTTATTTAATACACGAGTTCCACAATTTGAGTTGAATTACTGAAATAAATGAACTTTTCCACAACCTTTTAATTTATTGAGATAATATGGATGGAAATAATGCTAGTCAACTTAGTCTTCTTCACTTGGCTGCAAGTTCTCAACACACAACCACACTGTCTTAATATCACAACACTTGCTACAGAATGCTGATAATGCAAAAATGTTATGGAAAAATATGCCTATAAAGGAACTTATCAAATAAAAAGTAAAAAGCGACATTTACCATATAGAGTGACTGTGACAGAAGTCTAGAGCAGATATGATTTGTCTGAAGAACTTTCGAGCTTCTTTAGGGGTCAATCTGCCTTTCTTTACCAGGTAGTCAAATAGCTCCCCACCAGATACATGTTCCAGCACTAGATACCTGAGAGAAAGACATTTATGAAACACATGAACAGAGATAGATGCACATGAAATGGTCCACATGAGCACACTTCCAGAGAATGCAGGATGTAAGTCTAGACAAGACAAGACAAGACCAGGCATGCTTCAGATGTGTGGAGAAACAGAGCAGTACTTACAGATATTTGTTATTCTCGTACACATCATACAGTTTTAGGACATGAGGGTGCTCTATTAGTTTAAGAATAGCTATCTCTCTCTCCACCTGCAGAAACGGGGAGAGCGTGGGACATTGAATGAGAGTTGAAGAGAGAAAAGGAGCAACTTTAATGTAGGAAAACACCAAGCAAAGATGATCACTCTCTATTAGATGTAAACTAATAGTCAATATTTTAGCAATACAGTCTGACAATACACAGTAGACATGGACAAAAATGACTGAACAAGGAGAGTCTTGCATTTCTTTAGTACAGAACATAAGGGCAGATGCAGCATAAATTGTGGTTAATAAAGCAGTTGGAGTTATGCAGCTGCTGTGTTATTATTGAAGACCTACTATAAACAAGAAAATGCTGCAAAAGCAGGAGATGACTGGGAAAAACTAGAACTTTTAAAAGTTTCAGTTGTAAATTCTTTGCATGCAAGACTTACTTTCATAAGAACAGACTCTGATAGCTTTTCTCGGTTAACTATTTTTATGGCCACCTTCTGTCCTGTGATACAGTGAACTCCTAACTTCACCAGACCTGCAAGAGGAACACAGATGGTCATTCTTCATTAGATGCATTCTAAAAGTGGACAACATTAAAATACAGATGAGATTTCAGAAACTGAAAAGTAGGCAGCGTATAATAGCAACATTCAGACTGCACAATTTTGTGTAATTTACAATGCAGTAATTTCACAAGTTCGCCTGCCCATTCAGTCTGAATGGTTAATGGTAAAACAAACTTGGCTTGCTGTCCTCGTAGGAGGCTCGAACCCGAGGCTCGGCTCGAGCTCTGAGTTAAACCCCCCTATAACAGTACTGCATAGAGGGAGAATAAGAGAAATAGAGGAGGAGATGGGGAGGAGGTGGGATGCTAGAAGAATTGTCGCTGGGATGACGCAGTGACTACTGCTTATATACGCTCGTAATGATGATTGACAGGACTGAATGTTTAGGCTCCTCCCGAACCTACGTTTGGAACTACATTTAAAAAATGCAGTACTACCAAAAACACTACTGATATCCAAAAAACACTAGTATTTACGGTTTATATATGCAGTCACATAAATCATTAATGGACACCCTCTTTTACTTGCCAAAAAATAGTCTACTTCTTAATGCATATAGATTTACAGTATATCACTCTTGTGCACATTCACATTAAGTTTAAAATGTACTGACAAACAGGATCTCTGTGGCCTTTGAATTCAGAACAGATCTGTGGCAACTAGCCTTTGTTATTGCTCAAAACTAACTAGCATCCAGGTTTACATGACTACACTGTAAAAATAATTGTTGGTTTAACTTAAAAAAGTAAGTTATCTGGTTGCCTTAAAATTTTGAGTTCACTGAATTGGTTTAATCAACAGAAACTCAAAATATTATGTTATCCACATTAATTATTGAAGTTAATTTGACAAAATAAAAAATATAACAAATTATTATTTTTTTTACAGTGTAGTAGTGACTGGAATTACTTTCAATTTTACTAGTAACTTTTAATACTAGTATACTATAAATACTTATTTGAATTTCTTTACTACTAGTTACATTTCCTAGTTCATTGTTACTGGTAACAAAAAATTGCAATTTGTTACAAATTAATTTTAAGTTACCAATTCAAGTTTTCTTAGTACTTAATGGTTAGACACTACCTATTTATTAAACACTGGTATGAATTCAAGTTGTTACTTGTTTATTTGAACTAAAGTAGATGACTGTTAATTACCTAAAACAGGGGAGGGAAATGTAAATTTGGATATTTACTAATTTCTCATAAATGCATACTAGTATCAATTAAATTTGTACTAGAAAAAGTACTAGAATAAACATACTAACTACTAGAATAGTAACTAGTAATTACTAGAATCTAATGAACAGTTAGTAAAACTGGATATTAGTCACAAGTGAATAGAATATTTGAACCACATATTCCCACAGAATTTCACTGCAAAAATGTGCAATTTTGTTACAAGTAACAAAGGAATATATGTCTCTAATAGGATAGTACAAAAATAATAAGAATAGTAACTAGTAACAGTGAATAATTGAATAGATAAGTGTGGGATAAGTACTAGCATAATAGTACTAACTAGAATAAATAGTAGGGAAATTGAATATAGTCACTATTGGATAACAAAAGTAAGCACTAGTGACAAGAATAGATACTGTTGAGCTTTAACAAATTAATGAGAAAACAAGCTTTTAGTCACATTCGGGCACTGAAACAATACAAATGAATCACTACCACATGAATAAAAAAAGCCAGGAAGATAAAATAATCTCCCTCCCTCAAACACTGCCCTTATACTGTCAGTTGTATCCGTGCCTCATTTCATCAGCTGAAATACCCCTGCACACACATTAACCGCTTTGCTTACTGCCGAATCAAGCTTTCAATAGATTAATTCTTGAATGAAACGCGCGAAGTAGAGCAGAATTTATTCCAATGCATTAACTGAGTGCTAATATCCCAAAGAGGAAATGCTCTTACCTGTCTGGCCCTTCCCCAGCGTCTTTTCCAGTCGGTAGGGCCCGACATACTGAGCTGCCTGACTCCCCGACAACTCCTTACTGGACATTTCGTTCAACAGCGATGTTGTGTCACAATATAAGGGGGTAAATCAGTGTATTTTCACAATGTATCCACTGGTGCCTGTCCTGCTCACGTAATAGCTCCGCCGTACAGACATCACAGACGGTGAGCGATGACACAGGGATGCTGAGGCGTGATGTCAGTGCCGTGGCCTACTCCCAAACATCTGCCGTCTCCTTAAAGTTGCTGGAAATCGATCGCTAACATTTTCCGTTCGAAAATATCAAAAATAAACAAGGGGTGCGCGACCAGCCGAGCCTATATGCCAAATTAAAGCTGTTATTGCGATTTACGCGGCCTGTGGTGTCTGTTGGAAGAATGATGAGGGGACACAATTAAATCTGTCAGAATATGGGCTAACATTAAATGACTACATCAGATAATAGCTGTGAGCAACAGTAAAATTATTATGAATACTGAAGACAGATAACGGGATTATTAGATAGCCTGGTTCGGTCATCTGTTTATATTTGCCGGTATTTTCTTATCTTCAAGAAATATGTTTATGAGGCATCCCGTTAATGTCAAACTGGAAGTGACCTATTTATTAAAAACTTGACCACATCTATCCTGCGAAAGAGCCGCACATCCGGATTGTGACACCTTATACGTATTATTCTGTCTAAGATTTAGTGTCTACTTCTTTTGTCAACGACCCTTGAAAGTGTTTCGTCTTATTTGAATCAATGTGTGGATGTGAAGGATGAGCGGGACGCCTGATATAAACTACGGTCTCTTCCAGGCCTCACATCCGGAAATATGGGAGAATTGCACGGGAGAAAACAGCCACCCTTTCGCGAAAGAAAGCCTCAGTGTCTTCCGTCACATGAATCCGCCTATTAATCCACAGTGCGCGTGTCAAGTGTACATTGCGCTATTGTAAGATCTAGTGTTTGCCCAGAAATCCCTTGCTTTATGCGTCTCGGAACACATTCCTGGTCAAAAAACAAGCATCTTTAACTAGCGTAGGAGCCTCCTCTCCCCCTCCCTCCCGCTTGCGCTGGCTATGTGCATATCACAGCATCTTCTCGCGCTCTCCTCCCGTCGCCTCGGCTACCGCGAGTGGAGTCATTCTCTCGAGTTTGAGTTACAGTCGCTTGAAACCGCCTGGCTTTAATCCGTTCGCCTCGGTTGCCTTGTGACCGCAAGGATAGCAGACCCTCTGTCAGTGGGGCCTTTCTCTGTTTTCTAGCTCTCACTCTCCCTGTATTCCTTTTCCCCATCCGACACGAGCAGCATCAGCATCCGGGTTCTGCGCTACTTGCGTCCCCTCCCTTTCGCGATTCCCATCGAATATGCTCGTCATAGACCCCCACCCCATTTCCGCCCGAAAGCACGTCCCTCACATTATTGAACCCATTCCGCACATTATTGTCGTTGGACACACCTGTTAATTTGTTTTGATAGGCTAGATAAATGTTTTTATATCATTTATTTTAATATTTTTGGATTAGTCTTTTTTTACCCTTTTTTTTATCCAAATACAACCACAGTCTTACAGGAATATCCATCTTTATACGACAGTTCGTAACCTATATTTACATTTATGTATTTAGCAGACTCTTATATCCAAAGAGGCTTGCAATAGAGGAACATCATTCGTCACAGAGCCAACAAAATTCACAGTAGGTTGTCAGGTTCACAGTACACAATGTCAAGTTTAAGAAAGTTAGATTAGGAAACTATGTTCTCTCCAATAAAACAGTAAATGTTGAGGTGTTTTATAGCTGTCCAGAAGCTTGCACCATCTTGCACAAGAAACAAACCAGCTTTTTTTTTTTTTTTTTTTTAAAAACCCATTGTGACAGCTAATGACCAGCTTAAAACGATCTGCATGTTCCACAACCATTTTATACTGGATAGGCCTAGGAATAGAAAGAAAACACTACACGGGGAAAACTACCTTTTTTGTTGCTAAAATTAAAGCACCATCCCTGCCGTTCAAGATGTGAACACAAGGTGGCAGTAGAGACAAAGACATAGGGCGTGTTCTGCAGGCAAGAGATTATTGAAAAAATCTCCCAACAATCTAATGCGCATGTATTTTAGTTTTTTTATTATTATTTATTTATTTATTTCTTAATCTTACCCAGAAATATGTCATAGCGAAAAGTATCTTCTAGTACTAGATAATGCCTGTAGTCTTTCGTACAGTCAGCAGGGGGCAATGGTCTAGCTGTGTTGATCTCTTATTTAAGATATTTATTACATAAATTACATTTATTATTTTTATTATAATTATTTATTTATTACATACACAATGGCTGTAACTGTGAAAATATGAACCCCAATATATTTTGCATCTTGTGTCAGGTCAATGGTGCACATTTGAAAGTTGTCACATCTTCTGACTAGATTCAGGGTTTCTCACAGACTACTGTTATTTGATTGAGATCAGAAAGTGATTCCGGCAGGATTCACCTTGACATTCAGCTCACTCAAGCACTTTCATATATTCCCTCACACAAATCTTCTCAAGGTCAAACACATTCACTGACCTTCCTGCATGCTTTACGAAGTTTTGTAAAGTTATTCCCACCTGACAGACCCTCATGCAGCAGCACACCCTCTTATCTACCTAGAGTCTAGCTTATCACAACCGAAAATCTCTCTCTCCTCCTCGGTACATGTGTTGGTGTTCAGGTGTTCATGTCGACTTTAAAATGGAAACTAATGTAGGACATTCATTGAAAGCAGGGCATAAGTGCACATGGGAAGCTTTCTACGAGTAGGGCATTCGATATTTTCATCAGGGTTGCCACCAGTCGCATAAAATACGGGATCGTCCTATATTTAAAGGGTTAGTTCACCCAAAAATTTAAATAATGTCATTTATTACTCACCCTCATGTCGTTCCACACCCATAAGACCTTCGTTCATCTTCAGAACACAAATCAATATATATTTGATGGCTCAGCGAGGCCTGCATAGACAGCAATGGTACTTCCTCTCTCAAGATCCATAAAGGTACTAAAAACATATTTAAAACAGTTCATGTGAGTTCAGTGGTTCTACCTTAATATTATAAAGCGACGAGAATATTTTTTGTGTGCCAAAAAAACAAAATAACGACTTTTTAACAATATCTAGTGATGGCCGGTTTCAAAACACTGTTCTGGAGCGTTATGAATCTTTTGAGTCGAATTAGTGATTCGGATCACGTGTCAAACCACCAAACTGCTGAAATCACCTGACTTTGGCGCTCCGAACCACTGATTCGATTCGTAAAGCTCCAAAGCTTCATGAAGCTCTGAAAAAAGTTATTAATGGGTCTGTAACAAATGATGATTAGACATTAACTTCAGCGAAGTTTGCCGAAAAGCAATTTTTGCTCACAGGACTGCGGCCGGTGTCACTTGTGATGTTAAAGGTGCAATATGTAAGAATTTTGCAGCAAAATATCCAAAAACCACTAGACCAGTGTCATATATTTTGTTCAGTTGAGTACTTACAATATCCCAAATGTTTCCAACTATTTGTAAATCATGAGAAAATTGCCATTTTAACCAAGGCTCCGGGACGTGTGAGGAGTCGCCTGTCAATTGCGTCATACATGCGTTACCCTCGGTTTCCGGTTTTATTTTGTAGAAACCATGGAAACACCAAATATGCTTTAATATTTACATGTTTTAATGGGCAAGGTAACAACTGTTTTGGTATATTTGTAGACAAAAAACGAATTATTGTTATATAGCTCAGCACGTTTAGTCATATTGTTTAAATATAATTTTGCGAGCACCATGCTTTACAATGCAAAAACACTGTTTTGTCAAGTGGCTAACATAGCATAATCAGATGCAGCTTTATTTTTAGTAACATTAATACAGCATTTTCTCCATGATACAATACGTTTTAAAATGAATTGCATGCCATTTATCACAAGCCATCCAACATTTAATATGATACTCTAAAACCGATCTAGTTTACTGCAGTGTGCAAGTGTCTCACAGCAGCCGCCGACCGAAAGCACAGAGTAATGTTATAACATTTTCAACACACTCAAATGTATCTAATATGATAAACAGAGCTGTGTTACCTCATACTTATGACCTAAAAAAAGCGGAAGCAGCGCCAGCGACTGTGGCATAATAAAAGTTCCTCTGTTCGTGAGGCGTGTGTTGCGCAATCGCTCCAGCGGCCTCCTTCAGCTCCCAAAACACTCGGTCCTGCTCTGCTTCATACTACAGTAAAGTTAATAATCGCATCCATGTACATGATTTCTTCCCAAGTCCTATCCCAATTGTTTTCCACAGGCTGTGAGGTGAAGACCATATGTCCCAAGATTCCGTGCTCAAACTTGGCGTCATCAAGCTACACCTTTGTTTTGAATACGCCTTTAGCGACCTCTAGCGGACAGAAAATATTACATATTGCACCTTTAAAGCGTAGGCTATGTATAGGCCTATTGTTTGTTTGTTTTTAAATTTGGATAATCTATTAATATAATATTCCATATTATAGTTTATTTAGCTAAAATGGGACAAAAGTGACAATGTAGAGTCCTAATTTAAGTAGGCCTAAATGAATTAAAAATTAAACATTCATCCCATTCAGGTAACAGCTATGACATAGGCCTATCTCGCATTCAAGTCGGGAAAATAATATTCAAGTTTTATATAGGCTAGGTTATATTGCATTTAAGATTTTTATATATATATAATTTTAAATTCTATCTATCATTTAGTGCATTGGTTTTTCAAACTATGAAAAGTGATTAACTTTGCATTTGTCTATATTAAGCTTATTTGTAAATAGCGCCTTCAATTGACTAAAGTAAATTATTGAAGTAAAACCTTTCATTACACAACTTGTACTTGCCACAAACTTGTTTCACAATGACACACCCCTCCAATGTCACAATTCAGGTATCTAGATTCTAGAAGTTTTGTCCTAAAATGTTTGCGATTTTAAGTTAATATTTCAGTAAAACACATTCACATGTTCACTCATGGTTCTGATGAAAGTTACTTACAAACAATAATCTCAACATTTCAGCAGTCCTTCATGGACATCAACATAAAACTAATCAGAATTTTCTCTGCTTATGCAGGCGGTAAAATTGGTGTGACAAGGCTTTTGCATTGTTAATTAGCTCACATTTCTTGTTTTGAACTATTCAAAGAACACAAAACCAGCCTTTACTACATGTGTGAGCATAGTCCAGACCCTGAGGATTTTGTTTTTCTTGGTTATTGAACAAGTCTTCACACTTTTAGCTTGCTTGTTTGCTAATAGATCAGCTCATGAAAGTGCCTTAGATCTGATTGATTGACGGATGAGATCAATGCAGTTGGGGATTTGAGTGGGTTTATTTGTGTGTCTTAATGAGTCAAAGTGAGAAGTTTAGAGTATTAGTGACATTGGAAAGCTTAATCTCCTTCTATAGTTCACCTAAACCCATTACAAAGGCCTACATCATCCTTGCCTACAATCCACTTCACTGCAGCCACCTTAAAGTTTTAAACTTATACATAAATAAAACCACAGGGACTCATCACTACCTTTGGCAAGGGAAGATCTGCTAAGTGAGTTAATGAGAGCCGTTTTTGAGTTTGCTTAAAAAATTAAAACACTGTAAAGCAAATTCAGTAACAAATCTTGAACCATTTTAAAATCTTTATTCAATTTTGTAAGCATCTGAGACACATCATTTACATCAAATCATGAGCTATTCCAAACTGTCAACAAATCAGATCAATACAATCAGCCACAAAAGGGGAGGGGTGGTTGGTGGTTGGAGGAATCCATGTAAGCTTCACTTGAGTAGTAAAGAAGGGAAGAGACGCAAGTACGGTCTCTGCTGCCAAACCCCATCATTTAGTCCAGTGCCATGAGCTACAGGGAATGCTGGGAAGGTGGAGGACTCAGTGCAGTAAACCCCTGACAACAAACACAAAGACAATGATGATGGTTACAAAATTCAGTTGCAGCAGAAATTAAACAGAAACTGAAGTTCTCAGTCATGAAGTTTACACATTAACACATCTTATTATCAAAAATAATTTTTATTTCTGTGTATCCCTAATTATTAGACCATACCAATCTAATGTGCAACACTGATCAGTCAGCTTTATTCACCTTTAGAAGAAAACATGATACACTGGCTGAACTGACATAAATAAAATATACAGTATGTGCAAAAGTCTTAGGCCACCATTAGATGTTTTAGCAATGGCATAATGACCATATATAATTATTTCTCAGTCTCTTTATTAGAATATAACCAAAAAATACAGGAAATTTGTATGCAGTATTAAAAGTATTAGACTTCTATAGGCTAAAGTGTTAAGATATTGTCCTCCCCTTACACTTGAGCAATAGCAGGCTCTCTTAAACCTAAATGGAATGCAAAAGGACTTGAAGGGCAAGAAAACTTTCAAAATCTAAGGAGACGTTTCTTAGATTTTCTTCTTTGAGAAACTGGAAGAAGTCCAGGAGGTTACACTAAATACTGATTTTTGCTTTAAGAAGCCATTTTGTTTCGATTTTTTTTTTTTTTTTTTTACATATTTTGTACATATTTCCTGTATTTTCTGTTTGTACCTTAATAAAAAAACAGAAAAATGGATGGTCATTAAAACAATTAAAATACAACAAAGCTGGTGGCCTAAAGGTGATGAAACACGGGGCAATTTTTTGCAGGGCAGTGTTGCCGAGCGATTAGGCTTGGGCACTTTCCCATTGAGAATGGGCAACAAATTTCCATCTGGATACTTCAGATCAAATCATTTGTTGTCCATTCTCAATAGGAAAGTGCTTAAGCAACATCACTCCGCAACATTGCCTGGCAACATTGCTCAAAAAGTTGCCCCGTGTTTCATCACCTTAAGACTTTTGCACAGTACTGTACATCTCACAAAGTAGAGGAGAATGAAGCAAGTTAAGCATGCTTTACTTTTTCTGCATGTTGAGCTCCTCATGACGCCTCAGCATTGCTCTTCACACAGGCAGCAAATGCCTCCATCAGCTCCTTACACGCTTCCTCGCCATTCTCCTTTACACTGAAGCACACAGAACACACAGTCATTACTCCAGCACACATAGACCTATACACACACTGATTCACATCAACATATCACATATACAACATAAAAAATGCTGACGAAATAAGATTTGTCACTCTAAAGCACACAATACTGCATACAAGTATGAAGGTCCTGTTTAAAGACATATTACATAACTTTAGTTGTGTCTTTAGTCATATAAAATGTGGACTCAGCAGAATCTGGTCTGTCATGGGACTGAATGAGACAGTATGTATGCGTTTGTGCGAATGAGATTATTTGAGCCTCTCCACACCAAACAACAGCAGACACTGACACACCGCATTAGAGTGATGGAGCGAAAACAAGGGTTGGAATAACAGCGCGAAGGGGGGGAAAGAAATGCAACAAGAGGAAGGCAGATAATCCATCTGAACGAGAGAGCCCTAGAATCACGTGATGCAGTAAGCAGGTAATAGAAAAGAGACATTCCTGCAGCAAAAAGAGGGAGATGTCGTGACAGAAAGAGCCTCTCCCCCAGTTAGAAAATTATTTCAGTGTCTCCTCCCCCACAGATCATCTGCTACATCTCATACGCTGATATAAGCGAGCTCTCCCTCTCCTCAGTGAGCAGTGATGTAACACACAGCTGGTCAATTTAAATAAAAAGAGCCTTATGCAGACTGGTTCTAATGAGTCATGTGACGTAGGTGTAAGGATGCATGGGGGATAGCACTTGCCAAGGGCATATCCTTTTCATAGGCAGCCATTTTAATATTTCAGGGATTCAGAGAAAGGACATGCACAGGGAAAGTGGACCATTGTGAAACAAGACTAATCAACAGTGTGAGACAAACTGCCTGCTATTGGACAAAAAACAGTTAGGGTCAGATTATGTCCTTATCCTCAAGACCTCAAAAACCAATAATTGGAGATCACAAAACCATTTGAGTTCAAGTGAAAAACCACTCATGTTTTGGTCTGCATTAAATGAATCAGAACATGGTTATTTTTGAAGACATTTGGATTTGGGAGTCAAATATTGAAACACTTTAGCCTGTGGGGGGAAAAAAAGGGCAGAAAAGAGCACAATCATGCTAGTTGTTCACCCCAAAAATGAACATTCTGTAATCATTTACTCTCTCTCTCATGTTGTTCCCAAACTGTGTCTTACTTTCTTCTGTGGAACATGAAATATGAAAAAGAAGAAAACATCTTTTTTTTGTCCATACAATGGAATTCAATGGTAATCCAAACTGTTTGGTTACCAAATTCTTCACAATATCTTGTTTTGTGTTCCGCAGAAGAAAGAACGATTTGGAATTACATGAGGGCGAGTAAATTATGACAATTTTCATTTTTGGGTGAACTATCCCTATCCCAGATTGTTTTTAAAATGGCTAAATCACTGCAAAAGTGCATTAAATAAAGTGAAATATTCTATTTGGGAGTCAAATATTGAAAACACCTTAATCGGGGGTGTAAAATTACAATGATAGCAAAAAATAACAGACAATTGGGAAGATGATGTTCACCTTCCCCAAATTAAGACTGAATAATTCACATGATGGCCATTCCTCCACATATATAATGCAGAAGGAAAAAGGGCACGGCTCAGGAGTGCTCTGATCTTAAACACAACCAATTGGAAATAGTACTCTAAAAATTGTCTAGTTTTACTTGAGCTAAACAAAAATTCAATCAGAATCTAATAAGTACTGAATCCATATGGAATTGATTAGTAGAGCGCCTATAACAAAGTTCATCCTGTGCTGATAATTGATAGATTGAGTAACACTGTTTACCCTGAGGGGGGCTTCTGCAAAGCTAGAATAATGCATTCCAACTGCTACTACAGGAACAGGCATGCTAACATAAATGAGAGGGAAAAAAACTTGCTTTAGTTGTAAAAGATTAACTTCTGCTTTGCATTATAATTCTTGAAAGGACACCCCTAGAACAAAATGGCTGTTTGTTAACTCTGTGGCTGATGTTTAGTCATAGACTTTGAGGCAGTAAAAGATAGAGAATATCTCAAGGTCATACAAGGTCATCACTATGAATTGCAAAATTTACACTGCCAGAAAGTATCAAAAAGAGATCTGAAGGTCACATGTTCCACAACACACTACTAGATGCATTCTCCCAGTAATTGCTGGCTTCTGGGTTTAAACCTGTAACGGTAATCCTCTTCTGTTTTTAAAGCCCAAGATGAATCCCCTTTGTGGAGTAGCATGACAAAAAAAAAAAAAAGATGGCCACTGCAACATGCTTAGACCAGATGTAAAGTGATCCTGTGAATAGAACATGCCACACTATATAATGAATGACAGACACATACATCTATGCATAACCATGTACGAGTGAGCTATAAATACCAGTGTGGTGTACATTACTTAAAGGTCGGCCTTCTGTTAGGTTAAACATTCAGCTAGTCAGCAACACATGCAAGATGCTGGTCAAAATTATCACAGAAAGGTCAATGACAAACTGACCTAACAGAGTTAAAACAGTTAAAGTTAATACCATTCCATCCAATAGTCTTAGTCATATCTGTCCCTGCAGCCTCCCATTGTCATGTTTGAGTGGTGACTGCTCACATGAGAGGAAATTATTGATGTTTACAAATGCACCTTTTCTCCATTTTCCATTGCCCTCCTACTAATCCTTTCTGGATTAATGGATTTTGCTGGTTTGATATCCTGTAAATGGAGGTGATTGTGATGGACAGGGCATGCTTCAGATGGAACAGCGACACATTATTCAACCAAATTCTTAACCCCACACCCTCCCCCTATCAGGTCCTAGCACACCAAAGGTCAGGGTATGTGCAACCTTATCTGCGTTTTCTTGCTGCCCAGGCCTGTCGACACTACAAACACCAAAAGCAGCCAATCTGCATTTTTTGGGTGGGTATGTGGGTGTGGGGATTAGGGTCAAAATACAGCTTGAGCAATGGCTAGTGTCAATGATCAGGAGAAAATGAACACAATGAAACTCTAAAAAGTAGGGAAGACATAACATATCAATGAACGTTCATCACTTGCCATCAAAATCCCCTTCATTTGCAGGATATAAAACCAACAAAACCCATTAGTGGGAGGGCAGGGGAAAACGGAGAATAGGTTGATTCGCAAACATAAGTAATTCCCTCTCATTTAAGTGGTCAACCCTCAAACATGACAAAGCGAGCCCAGGAAGACTGCAGGGACAGAAATGGCGAAGACTAAGAGGGGAAAACAGGGATGGCAGGATGAGCGAGAGGAAAAGCATGACGTAGACACATTCCCAACAGCCAATCAGCCGTGAGGAAGAACTGAAGTTGAAGAAAAACCCCAGAATGCTCTTAATGAGCAACCCAATCACCCCCACTGCTGCTGCCAGCTTGGATAAAACTGACACCAATCAAACTATTTAAAAAACTCACAAAACTTAATTAAGTTAGATCTTATTAGAAATACTGGATCCCCCCGCGCGAACCCTCCACCTCGCATTCGTTGAAATGTCTTTCCTTCCCTCCATTTTGGACCGCCATCACAATGTAGAATATACACAGCATATCATAATTCTACTGAATATCATCAATCCCAGCACGATCCTAAATATTTAAAACCTACAATAAAGTTATGTGGGAATAAATCTACATGTTGGAGCATCAGAATTTAACAAAATTTCATGCGGTCCATACAGGGTTACAACGAACCTGTAACCATGGACCATACATGAATTCTACCTCAGTCACTTACCATTTGTCTAAATCTGCCTTGATGGCCACACAGGGTGCTGGGACAGGGGTCTCGGCAGGAGATGCAGTCTCTGAGTCTGACATGGTCTATGGTGTTGGTGTTTATGCGTGCCTGCTCTGTGCGCTCCTGTGGTTGCATGTGCAGAAGAAAAAGAGAGAATGGAGAGTTAGAGTTGGCAAGAGGGAGGGGGGAGTGTACATAGTTCACAGGGGAGGGAGGAGGGGGGGACATGAGAGTGCACATATGTGTACATGCGCAAGAGATCAAACGGTGATCGGCTTCAACCTTACTCAGCAAAGACACATTCTACAAGTTTGGTCCTTCAAACACAAAAAGCGCTAATAATTGTGCTTCTTTCTGCGCCTAGAAGCACAGTGAGTAAAGAAGTACGATGAGACAGTGACAAGCATGCAGAGAAACTTAAATTTGGACAGAAAAGCCGCACTATTTGTTGTGTTATGTTATGGACCGTGCATGGACACCCCCTAATGGCAACATGTTTTCATTACATGCTTCACAGCTGCTCAAGCACAAGCAGTTTTTTTCCCCTTTGCTCATCATGTTTAATTTTCATATAAAAGCAACAGAATTTAAATTATTTAATTTATTATATTTTAATTATTGGTTTTAAAGATACATCCAGGGTGTTAATTAGGATAAACAAAAAAAAAATAGTCAAAAGATATTAAACATAAAAAGGTTAAATGAAAACATTAAAATGTTTACACATTTTACAGCTTTTTTTATTGAACTTTTTAGGTATTGAACTTTGACTTTAAAAACAATGGTTACCTTCTCTATATTTACATTTATATATGTTAAATGTAGATCATATAAGCAAATTAATTAAATAATATTTCATATGATGTCAGGAGTAGTAGCATTTTCAAAACAACTGAAAGCATCATAACCCGCTTTTCCACTATCGGGCCAGGGCTACGTGCAGGGCGGGGCCAAAGCTTCGGACCTCGAGCCCAAAATGTATTAGGGGTCGTGAAGCTCCACCCATTACGTCCGCAAAGGTGGAGCTGGACTGGGTCATGCTCCACCCATTACGTTCAGAGAGGGGAGTATGAGGTCTCTGCGGAACAAAAGTGGGCGTTTCTGAGTGTTTTCAAACTGGTGGGTGTTTATATATCATGCAATGAAAATGATCCCCTTCACCCGACCCCACCCCTAAACCCTACCCACAATCTGCCGTGGGCAAATCAGGTAACGCTCTCAAAAACGTCCCTCTGTTTATGGCCTCGCCCATCAATCATTAATGTCCTGCAGAGACCTGTACTGGAGGGGAGGGGAGGGGAGGGGAGGGGAGGGGAGGGGAGGGGGGGCTGGACATCATTTGGCTCTGCAGTGAGCACCACTTGTATAAATCAGGGACTTAACTTCCCTGAAGCAATCTGCATTCAGATAAACTAAATTCCCGAAAGATTTAAGTCACGTTGACGCAGTTTGGGTTGGATGCACAACAAGAAATCATATCAGTACTACTTTGTTGTTTTACGATACATTTATGTGAATTATTTGTAACATTTTGTTTTGTAATTTTTTCCACATTAGTTTATTTCTCTTTTCGTTTGTTAATTATTACTGCTTTAAAAAAAAAAAAAAGAGACATTATTTTTCAATAATGTCAAATTCGTAACGCTGAACGTTACCTGTCTTTGCATTTTAAAACGCATTCGACATATGTGCGCATGTGAGGGATACATTTCACTGCAACAAAAGAACGTTTTAGGCCTACCTGTTACTTTCCAAATATCTGAAACTTTTGCGAATGTCTGCAACAACTCCCCTCCTGAACGGTCATTTGAAAAGCTAAGCCTACCTGTCGGTCTAAATCAAAAGTAGGAATAAAACCTGTAGGAAAGAACAAATGACTGAAAGTACACGCGCATCTGAAAATGACGGAGGTACTTAACTGCGATCTTCCTCTCAGAACGCCGTGTTCTCTGAACAATCAACTCACATTCATGTATATTTACACTGCTGCCTACGAGCTAAAGTGTTCATAATTAAATTAGCATGAAATGTCAACCAATTACTTTACCTGGATCTGCAGTCCGGAAGGATCTGGCAAGAGTTAACTGGAAAACAAAATGAATATTGTTCTACTGGATCCACCACGCCTCCTTCTCTTAGAGTCTTTGGGAAGGAGATACGCCCCGTAATGCAGTGGACACACTAGTATAGTTTTTGGAATTGTCTTCCTTTACCAGTGGGGGTCAACTGATGAGGTTTTTAGGTGTTGGTCAAATTCAATTCTAAAATGTACAAGTTCTCTGAAATATATGAACAGTTTGGAAATAGTTTATTCTAACATAATGAATGAATAATTTTAACATAACATTTCTTACATAAAGTGTAATGCCTTAAAATGTTACATTTCAAGGTCCTGTAAGGTGACTATAACTGGCTCAGTAAAAACAATAAATTAACAATAATAGTAAGATCACTATTTTTAAAATGTTTTAAAAACGTTTTTTCTTGGTTATGCAAACATTAAGAGAACATTCTATTTTATAATTTTGCAACAGACTAGATAACAGTCAATTAATGTTACTGGAAGAACATTTGTTCATAACTTGAACAAACTTTGAGAACATTCCCTGTTAGCTGGGTTGACATTTTGCATTAAAAGGAGGGCAACTGGAAGAAGAGCTTGCTCTCAGCAAATATCCAACTGAATTTAGGTGTGTGTGTGTGTGTGTGTGTGTTTGTGGTGGTGGTGGGGGGTTCAGACATACCCTACGTTATGGGGACAAATTGTCCCCAAAATATCTGAAATCCTTGTCCTTGTAGGGACATTTTTTGGTCCCCATAAGGGAAACAGCTTATAAATCAATCATACAATGTGATGTTTTTTGAAAATGCAGAAAGTTTTTGTAATGAGTAGGGTTAGGGGATGGAATATACAGTATAAAAAGCATTGTCTATGGAATGTCCCCATAAAACATGAAAATAACGTGTGTGTGTGTGTGTGTGTGTGTGTGTGTGTGTGTGTGTGTGTGTGTGTGCATTTTTTTCCTGAACAGATTGTACACAGGAGCAAGGGGGGTAACAGAAGAATTTCCCCACACAGACGTGGAAAAATGTCAGCCTCTTAGAGCAGACCAACAGAGATAAATCAGAAACATGAAGAAGGCATAGAACAGGAAAGTTTCATAACAATTGGGTTTAACCAGCACATTCAGAAATAAATAAAAAAGAAACAAAAAGGGCATAAAAGCTCTCAGTCCACAGCAGGACATGACAAATGAGTGTTTCCTTTGTGGGGGATGGGTCTGTTATGTGTAGACTTTCTTTAAATGGCACATGGCTGCAAGAGTGTGAATTGGTACCTTCATAGTGGTGCAGTCGATGAAAATTGTTTCATTTTCCATTTTTTCCTCCATTTAGATATCCTAAAGATCCTAAAGTAATCGCATCACACTAAATACACATTTTTTTAAACAAAAGCACAGATAAACCAAATGCTCCTTTTCACTTTAAATAAGCTCTATAATCAGAAGTTGAAAGAGTGCTTTGCATTTATTTATTTGGCACTTCATGTGACAAAATGAAGTGTCCCCCCATGTGTCCTGTATCTACTCAAACAGCTTATCAATATTGATTAACCAAACACTCAAAACAATGTTTTTCATTAGATTCAGGATTGAACTAGTTTCAATACACCTGGAGTGTAAGACTTACTGCATATCCAAATGAAAGAAGTAGGGCTATATAATGAAAAGCTCAAGAGAGGAAAGCAGAAAGCAAAGATTCAAGCAAGAGAATAAAGAAACCAGTTAAAATGATGGCTGAAGGATCTAGACTATACTTTGCAGGTAAGCAAACCTTATCTTCCTCAATCTAACCTTTTTCCGACACATTTTAGACTTTATCTCTATTACCTTGTTACATTCCCTTTTCCATTTTCGGTTCATGCTTACTTGATTTCAACTCCCTCTATTTGCCTTTCTTCTTTTACCATACTCCTAATGACAATACTGTTTAACTGTTCCTTTTTGTCTTTTCTTTTCAGTGACTGTCCTGATGTGTGCATTTGTCTCAATCAACGGTGTCGGTCTAAATGATTTACTGGAAAGAGCCTCTCAACTTTCAGACAAACTTCACTCCCTCAGCACTTCTCTCACCAATGACCTGGTCAGTACTAAACACCCTCTAAAAAAAAAAAAAAATGTGTGTGAGTGTATGTATTGTTACAGTAATGCTGACTATGTTGATGGAAAGAACCCAAAGCAGGTTTATTAAAGTCCGTTTACAAGTATGAGAATGTATCCAGATCAAACAGGTAAGTAATAATGGCAGAGCAGTATACAATAGAGTCCTTGGATGATAGTAACACTCGCTATACAGGAACACACAAGGAAAGGACAAACGAGGAGATGGCGTTGCTGGAGTGGAATGGAACAGGACGATGGACCAGGAACAGGCAAGTAGTCTTTCAGGTTGGTATTCACAGGATGTTGAGTCTGTAATCATTGTTTACAGTAAGTGTCTTTTATAGGGTATTGATGAGACTGTGATAGGATCATCAATTGACAGACCTGAGTAGAGTCGGTGCGATTGAGGATGATGGCAGAACCGGAAAGAGCCCAGTGGAGCCAGAGGGGTGGTGGATCGAGGCACACCAGAGTCCAAAGCGCTACTAGAGCAATGACTGACCATGGTGGAGCAGAGGGAGTGCGGGGCCAAGGTGGAGTCGGTGGGTCTGAGGGCCGAGGTGAAGTCCAGGGCTCAGAGGCTTGAGGTGAAGCCAGAGGATCCTCATATAAAAGGCGGAGCTGCAAATTGGAAATCCAAGGTGAATCCGAGTAGCAGGGCAGAACCACAGGAGGAGTCAAGGGGCTAAAGGGAGACAGCCGAGGTGATCAGAGGAGCTGGATGGCTTAGGCAGAGGAGGGAGAGGGAAGCTGGGTGGGACAATCCTCAGTGAAGGAAACTTGGAGATGGGCAGAGCCACTGGCAATAAAGGAGACTTGAGGCTGGGCGCGACCAGCGTTTGAAAGAGTTTGGAAGCTGGATGGGACATACAGACAGCTGGAAGGCACCAGCAGAGGAGGAGGCTCAAGGACAGGAACAAAGGTGGGAATTGGCTCGGTGTCATCCAGGTCAATAAGCCACTCCAGTCACTCCAACTCCACAAATATTCCCACTTGGACAAATGTGGGGACCAGCTCACTCACCTAGACAGACTCGGCTTGCTCTGAGTTTGAGGCAGGCATTGGCTCAGGCTCTGTAGCAGAGTTTCTGCTGGGTGGAGGCGGCTTCGGGATTGGAGGAGCGGGATTGGAGGAGCGGGCTTGGAGATGACTAGAGGAGATACTTGAACTGGGGAGATGAAACGGTGTGTCTGCTCCTCCACTATCCCCACTGTGTTGGAAGATCCGTAAACCCACAGGGTGTAATTAATGAAGTCCACCAGGGAACTATAACCCTCATTCAACAGTAACATCTGGCCGAGGATCTCAAGCATCCCACTCCAAAAAGATGTACTGTACTTAAGGGCCTCATCCCAGCATGACTCATGATAGATCTTAAGGAAATCCTCCACATATTCTTCCAGAGGGCGATCATCTTGGGTGAGGGTGAGCAGGGACTCATCAGTGACAAAGTCAGGGAGTGAAAAATGTTGGTGGAGCCTGCTGGGTTCACAGAGTTGGTAGGTCTGGCCATCTGTAACATTGACGCAGACAATGGATGATGGAAAGAACCCAAAGCAGGTTTATTAAAGACACAGGTGAGCATACAGGTAAGACAATGGATCCAGATCAAACAGGTAAGTAATAATGGTAATGGCAAGCAGAGCAATATACAATAGAGTCTTTGGATGATAGTTACACTCACTATACAGTAGTGATGTTATGTATGACACTGAAGCTTTGAAGCACGTATTGAGCATGCAGCATAATCTCCAGTGAAGCCTTGGATGTGTTAGACTTATTTGTGCACGTAACGATGAATCCATCTATGGAGTGTGGTGGCTGCTTCATCCGACAGAACTTCTTCCACAAGCTTTTAGCTGCTTTATTTTTTACTAACCACCAGATGGCCCTGTTTTCAACACTCTAGAAGCTTTGAATCTTTTCCCGGAACAGTCAGGGGAAAGCCTTAGTACTTTATGAGCCTTCATTTCCCCATCCCTACTATAGAGGAACACACAAAGAGAGGGCAAGTGAGCAGATGACAGTGCTGGAATTGAAGACAATGGCAAACAGGGAAATAATATTTCAGGCTGGTATCCTGTGGTCATAATGGTGACCAGACAATGAGTTAAATGAGTGTATGTCTTTTATATGGTATTGATGAGACTGTGTGAATCCAGGTGTGCTTGATGAAAGCAGGTGAGAATCGTGAGGGATGCTGGGTAATGTAGTTTGTGAGTGAGAGAGGCAGAGTCCAGTAGGTGTGTGAGAGTTACATGCCCACTGAGTTATTTTTGACTTCAGTTTTATCCAAATATGTATTTTTTTTCTATAGATTTGATGTTGTTTGTTTGATATTAACCTCTCAACCACAGGATTCTCACTTTCCTCCTGTTGGGAGGGTAATGATGCCCCGTCCGTCGATGTGCCACACATCCTCCCTTCAAATTCCCAATGACAAAGACCAAGCCCTGAAAGTGCCGGTAAGAACACACTTTACTGCATCCATCTTCCTCTTTTTAAAATGTAAAAATACTTTCTCCTATTCCAGCTAAAATAAATATATATTTTTTTAAATTACACATAGTTATTAGACATTATGCAGCATAATATATATAAAATATATTTTAATTGTAATTACTAAATTTATACTTTATACTCTAATTTATATAACATATAAAACAAACTATACAAAAACATTATAAATATAATAACCATCATTTAAAAAAGACATTTCTGTCCCTTCTTTGAAAGTCACCCAAAAACTGGACTCTTCAATAAGTTCTTAAAGAGATTATAAAAGAAATCCATATGAATCAAGCTATTTAATCCAAGTCTTCCGAAGAGACCCAATCACTTTACATGATGAAGAGATTTTAATTTAGGATTTTATTCACATATAAACGTTGATCAAAGTACATCACTGAACACATTAACCCTCTGGTATTTTTCATTTGGCAGTAGTTTTTTTTGTTCAGTAAAATCAATGTAATATATTTTTGTTCAATAATACTTTTTATTTTGTATTTTGAGAGTATTTAATAGTACTAATTAATATTTATGATCAATAATGATTTTTTTTTCCTGTTGAATTTTTTTCCTATTAAAATAATTTTTTTTATTACTTTTCAATTAAAGCAGTATTTCATGTTTTTTTAAAAAAGAGAGAAAGAGAGACAATGTCTTCAAAATCCCATTTTTGAAGGCAGATTAGTGCCTATGGGTCTATCTTGCACCCGATATTTTAGTGTCACCCTGGCCTTCACTGCTGTGCTTTTTTTTCCAGTATCAAGGCTGATTTGTAGATCATCACAAAATGCTCTATATTTTCATATTTTTCCCATTAATTTCCTACAGCGGTCGTTTTTGAGCGAAACAACAAGTGTGACCATTTTTTTCCACCTTTTTTTTGTGTGTGTGGTCACATAGCGACTGCCGCAAAAGTTTTCATACCATTCTGATGAAGTAGCGATTTTTTAAATTTCAAAATGTTTTTTTTTTTTGGCCTAAAATGACTGAACAACACCAGAGGGTTAAATATGTTACATGTAGGCTCAGCTGTAGGCTACTTGCTTAAATAAACCTGACTGGTTCTTGCAGAAAATGCAAATATGCTTGCGTGACATGGATTTTTATCTAATTTTTTTCTGCAGGAGGATGAGTTGCTTTCTTTGGCTCGGTCTCTGCTGCTGGCGTGGTCCGATCCCCTCGCCCTCCTCTCCTCTGAGGCGTCCAGCCTGGCACATCCAGAACGCAACACCATTGACAGCAAGACTAAAGAACTGCAAGAAAACATCAACAGCCTGGGTGCAGGTCTGGAGCATGTCGTTCACAAGGTGAGTGCGCTTTTAGGAACAGCTGGAATGTTGATTGTAAGAGGGCAATAGGAAGTAAATCCAAATGATTTTTGGATATAAACATAAAGAAATCTAAAGTACACCTGTAAGCAGGGTTGATTTATATGTTGTCCCTTTCTCTCTTCTCTACAGATGGGCTCATCCTCAGACAACCTGTCCTCTCTCCCTTTTTACAGCAACAGCCTTGGCCAGGATAAAACCTCTCGACTTGTCAATTTCCATTTTCTGTTGTCCTGCTTCCGCAGGGACTCCCACAAAATTGACAGTTTCCTCAAAGTTCTGCGCTGCCGGGCAGCCAAGAAGAGACCTGAGATGTGCTAGAGTGAAAATGCTACTCTGCTTCTCTCATTGTGGATGTTAAGTTAAAATGGCAGAGCAGTGAGTGATTTAAAATGTTTCTTTATAATACCGCATGGCAAAACATGCCCTTTATTGTTTCAAAGATGTAGATATTTGATTCACTTTCTTATATACTTGAATAAATAACTGGACCAACGGGCCATATTACTCTGTCCCCAGAGATAAAAGACAACAAAAAGTAAACAAAAGTATTTCAATTAAATTTTAAAATTGAAGGTCATATAAAAGGTCTGCATGCAGTCATACTGTTTGATGAATAAATACACAGAGTATATTGAAATGTTTGACCATGCTCAGTTTGACAAGACATTTGTATAGTAAGTATTTATTAAGAAATGATGTTGGATCTTTAACACGTTTATTTTAACATTATCTTCTGAAATGCAATATTTAAAGCTTTGCACCAATGTCAATAAATTTCTATCATGCAAATTTATATTGACTTATGAAATCTCATTACACACACATGGAAAGATCTTGAAGACTTTATTTATTTATTTATTTTTTTGTGACATTTATTCTACCTATATATATATATATATATATATATATATATATATATATATATATATATATATCAATATCTATTCTAATAATATATATTTTTATTATTATAGAATGACCCGTGGATTAAATGAGTTAACAATTTTATATAAATTTGTACAAAAAAAATATCCTTTTTTTGTTTTGTTTTGTTTTGTTACTTTTGTTTTGTTTGTGGAGCAATATTAATGCACACAATCTGGAAGAAATATACCAACATGTACAAAACATTTAATTGCACTGGACATAAAAAAAGAAGAAAAGAAATTAGTGAAACACAAAAGCAAAGACTTGCTTTTGCATCAAGTGAGCTCCCGTGGATGGTGCCCTTGACAAACCTGTGTAGAGTCTGTGACATACAGACAGAGGCGGAGCATCTGCTCAGAGCTGATAGCAAGAGTATACATTTGTTGGCAGTTATGAAATGCTTTCATTGTAGCTGAAACAGACAACAATAGAGCACAGAGAAACATGTACTGTAATAATTTTTTATTTATGGAAAGAGGTTTCAATTATTTAACAATAGGATGTTTCATTTCAAGAATGCATGGTTCAGGCAATAGACTATGTAATTTTTTACTCACACATGTATTTGTTCCTTTTCTTTGTCAATGGAAGGCTAAAATGGATGAGCTGAGAATTGTTTTATTGAGAAAGCAAGGAGCAGGAAAGAGCGCATCAGGAAACACTCTTCTGCGTAAGCAATCGTTCCACACAGCAGCCAGCTCAAAGCCAGTCACTGAAGCCTGTTCAATGAGCAAACAATCAAAGTTATCGACACTCCTGGATGGTGTGATAATTCTTCTCTATTTGAAACTGACGTCAAGCAGGAAATTATCAAATGCATCAACATGTCTAGTCCTGGGCCGCATGTTTTTCTCCTGGTGCTGCCCATTGGCAGGTTTACCAATGAAGAGATAAATAAAGTCATGAATATCCTGAAGGAGTTTGGGGATGAAGTCACCAAATACATATAGTGCTGTTCACCAAAGAGGATAGCCTGGAGGACATTGAAGGAAGTCCACCCAAATCTGAAGACAATCATTTAGATATATAGACAAAGATATCATGTCTTCAACAACAGAGACAACAAAAATGACTATCAAGTCTCTTCTCTTCTGAAGAAGATCAATGAGATGGTGGAGAGGAATGCGGGAAAATGTATCAAAAATTGAAGGACCGAAGAAATGGATGACAGAAGAAGACAACAGTTTAGGACAGAAGCAGATAATTCAGTCCAGGACCAAAACAAAAATCTGTCTGAAAGAGAAACTGGAGGCAGGAGAAACAGATGTGATACTGAGGAAGATGATGGTGAGAGAAAAATCTATATCAGAGGACACAAAGGAACAAGAGTATTGTAAGAGGAAAATGGCACCACTGTAGAACAGCACACAAAACAGGGAACAAGAGGGGTTAAAAGACAGGAAAAGAGATTTGGGGGACAAGAATAAGAACAAATGCAACACAGCTATATTGGAACATAAATCAGAGAATGAACAAGACTTTTGGAAGTGGAATGTGATAGAACAGCAGAACAGAGCAAAACAGAGAGCATGAGGGATTAAAACAGAATGTGAGAGAAGAAGGGAAAATCTATAAAATCTATCAATTTATCTATCTGTCTGTTTATCATGCCAACAAATTAAGGCATGTTCAGTGATAAACATGAACAAAAAAATTTACTCGTCAAAATCATATCAAAATTATTGTTAAAAAAAAAAATTCTAATTGCTAAATTCTAAAAATTCTGAGCTTTGATTTAAGTGGTTTTCTGTGACTATAAATCACAGAAACTGAGTTTTTTAGGGACATTCTCAGTCTTGGCATGTTTGAAAAATTAAAGTCTCAGAGGTTTATAGCCAGCGTTTTCAGCACACATGAAGCATGATCTGGCTTCTGGTAATTCTGGTGATTCTAAAAATGCTTTCTTCTATAATAAAAGAATAAATGATTTTATAAATAAATAAATTATATGCATCATTTTTTGTTTGTCTATATATATATATATATATATATATATATATACACTTCCGTTCAAAAGTTTGGGATCAGTAAGATTAATGTTTTTAAAAGAAGTTTCGTCTGCTCACCAAGGCTGCATTTATTTAATTAAAAATACAGTAAAAACAGTAATATTGTGAAATATTATTACAATTTAAAATAACTATTTTCTATTTGTATATATTTTATTCCTGTGATCAAAGCTGAATTTTCAGCATCATTACTCCAGTCTTCAGTGTCACATGATCCTTCAGAAATCATATAGCTTGATATAAGTTATTTAAGTTAGGGACTGCTTGGTTTTAAGTTATCACTACAACACAGAGACAATGCATGTTCAATAGAAATTTACACAAGCACAACGTGTAGCACAACGTCACACTTACCTGGACTCCCCTTTGTCTCCTGTCTCCTGTCCTCCAGTCGATCCTGTGAAAGACAATCCATTGATTACTCTCCAGCTAAGTGAATGTTTCCACGTGCTTTCATATCTACTCACCTGCTTCACCTGTCTACCAGTTTCTGTGCCTCTGTTTATAATAAAGAGCTTGTTTATCACTAACCTGCCTGCCTCCGTCTGTGTGCCTGACAATATGTACAGGTGCTGGTCATATAATTAGAATATTATTTCACCAATTCCATTCAAAAGTGAAACTTGTATATTATATTCATTCATTACACACAGACTGATATATTTCAAATGTTTATTTATTTTAATTTTGATGATTATAACTGACAACTAAGGAAAATCCCAAATTCAGTATCTCAGAAAATTAGAATATTGTGAAAAGGTTCAATATTGAAGACACCTGGTGCCACACTCTAATCAGCTAATTAACTCAAAACACCTGCAAAGGCCTTTAAATGGTCTCTCAGTCTAGTTCTGTAGGCTACACAATCATGGGGAAGACTGCTGACTTGACAGTTGTCCAAAAGACGACCACTGACACCTTGCACAAGGAGGGCAAGACACAAAAGGTCAGTGCAAAAGAGGCTGGCTGTTCACAGAGCTCTGTGTCCAAGCACATTAATAGAGAGGTGAAGGAAAGGAAAAGATGTAGAAAAAAGTGTACAAGCAATAGGGATAACTGCACCCTGGAGAGGATTGTGAAACAAAACCCATTCAAAAATGTGGGGGAGATTCACAAAGAGTGAACTGCAGCTGGAGTCAGTGCTTCAAGAACCACTACGCACAGACGTATGCAAGACATGGGTTTCAGCTGTCGCATTCCTTGTGTCAAGCCACTCTTGAACAACAGACAGCATCTCGCCTGGGCTAAAGACAAAAAGGACTGGACTGCTGCTGAGTGGTCCAAAGTTATGTTCTCTGATGAAAGTAAATTTTGCATTTCCTTTGGAAATCAGGGTCCCAGAGTCTAGAGGAAGAGAGGAGAGGCGCACAATCCACATTGCTTGAGGTCCAGTGTAAAGTTTCCACAGTGATGGTTTGGGGTGCCATGTCATCTGCTGGTGTTTGTCCACTGTGTTTTCTGAGGTCCGAGGTCAACGCAGCCGTATACCAGTTTTAGAGCACTTCATGCTTCCTGCTGCTGACCAACTTTATGGAGATGCAGATTTCATTTTCCAACAGGACTTGGCACCTGCACACAGTGCCAAAGCTACCAGTACCTGGTTTAAGGACCATGCTATCCCTGTTCTTAATTGGCCAGCAAACTCGCCTGACCTTAACCCCATAGAAAATCTATGGGGTACTGTGAAGAGGAAGATGCGATATACCAGACCCAACAATGCAGAAGAGCTGAAGGCCACTATCAGAGCAACATGGGCTCTTATAACACCTGAGCAGTGCCACAGACTGATCAACTCCATGCCACGCCGCATTGCTGCAGTAATTCAGGCAAAAGGAGCCCCAACTAAGTATTGAGTGCTGTACATGCTCATACTTTTCATGTTCATACTTTTCAGCTGGCCAAGATTTATATTGGTATTGGTCTTAAGTAATATTCTAATTTTCGGAGATACTGAATTTGGGATTTTCCTTAGTTGTCAGTTATAATCATCAAAATGAAAAGAAATAAACATTTGAAATATATCAGTCTGTGTGTAATGAATGAATATAATATACAAGTTTCACTTTTTGAATGGAATTAGTGAAATAAATCCACTTTTTGATGATATTCTAATTATATGACCAGCACCTGTAATTTGTCATGTACAGTCAAACCAAAAAATATTCAGACATTTTTTTTATATTTCATATATTTTTACTAGTGGGTGCAGGACACTATAGTTCATTTATGTAAGTGAGGATAACAAAATAAACTGTGACATATTATACCCAAAAATTCTTCATACAGTGGACTACCAGTAAAATTGATAAAAATTTGGGACCAAAAATTATTCAGACACTTTGACCTGACCATGTTTTGCTTAAGTGTTATCTGACATAATTAAGATTAATGTTTTCTGACAGTTTAACTCTGAGATCTTGTTATAATTTATTACAATTTTTTAAACTATAGTGAATAAACTGTATTAATAAATGAAATGTTCAAGTATGTAAACACTGAAAAGACATCAAAATGAAAACAAGAGTTGCATTGCAATTGCAGTTGTAGTTCAGGGGCCCGTGTCAATAAGGAGGTTCAACTAACTCTGAGTTAAAACTTAAACTTTGAGTTGACTTACCCTGAGATGGAAAACTCTGAGTTTTCAGTTTCAGAACAGCTGAACTGAGTTCAGGGGAGTATAATTTCAACAGGTGTAACTTTTAACATTGAGAAATTATATTCCCCCTAGTAAACCCATTCAGTACAACACCTGTACTTCTATATTTTAATCTGTAGCGCAGTGGTTCCCAACCTTTTGTCCATGAAGCCCCCCCTCAATACTTATAAGAAACCCTGAGGACCCTTATGGAACAGCAGCAATACACTGCAAAAAATGCTTTTCTTACTTAGTATTTAACCTGTTAACTGTCACCCCCACTTTTTTTTTTTTTTTTTGACAAGAAAATGCACTATCTAAAGAATACTTTGGAGTATAGACATAAGGCTGGTCTTGTTTTAAAGATGAAATTTGTCAGATTATTGTAAAAGTAAAATAAATTATGTAAGTGAAACAGGAAAAAAGTTATAGAAGTTTAAGTTTATGAATATGTAAAAATATAATATTTTATATTATATATAAAATATATATTTTACAAAACAAGTTTTATGCTAAAACTGCAAGAAAATCAAATTTTGTTCCAAATTTTAGGTTGATAACTCAAAAAATGAGCTTTCAGTAAGATTTTATTTAGGTGCAGTACCAAACTTTTTCACTAGATGACAACCAAGCTGACAATGATGCTCCATTACTGACCATATAAGGGTGCCTCCATTTCCATATATGGTTTGAGTGATCTGAACCATATATTTCCATTATTTTTATGCAATTTATGAAGTAGACATCCTATATAGAAGTAGTATGGGAAGTTTGGCAGAATTTGATATGAATTCAAACTCTAATAAACATAAAAACAACACGTATGTGGGTTATAGCTCGCATATTATAGCTATATCATACATTTATTTTTTTTCTATTAAAAACATTTTTTTTAGCCTTTTTTTCTCAAAAAAAAATTGAATGAATGTTATCTTTTGAACTCTTGGCATGAAAACAAACAAAAAATCTTTCACGATTTTTCATGTTCATTGCTATTTCAAAATAAAAGTCTGAACATGCCTTATGAGTAGGGGTGTAAATCAGACAGTTCATCACGATTCGATACAATATCGATTCTCATAGCCAGCGGTACGATATTTTCCGATACCTCAAAAAGTTCTGCAATACGATTATGATACAATTCGATTCAGGGGTATATTGATCAATATTTCGATATTATGATATTATGTGCCTATTTTACACAACCAGTTACATTTTTATTAACTAACAACTGCAACCAAAATATTATCATAAATAATTATTTCAGAAATTACATCCTGAACCCTGTTTGGAACATCCACAAATACAAAATTCACACAGTAATCGAATGGCACAAAGCACGTATGCGCATCCCGCGTGCAGAATGATGCGCTTGAAGCAACACAGAGTCACAGCGCGCATCGCTCTTATGCAGCAGTGTATTGAGCATTTTCTTTTAACAGTTTTACATTTAAGTTATTGTGTGTGTGAAGAACGATTCATAGCGCTCTATTCTCTAGTGTTGTGATCGTTTTGACTTTATTTTCCAGAAAACAAGACAAAAAATGTCTTAAGTCATTTTATTGATCTAGTAAAACATCTTGATTTAAGAATTTAGATATTTAGACTAAACAAGACAAAATACTAAATAAGAAAAGCATTTTTGCAGTGTTGAGTTTCTTTGGTTACCTCTTATAGACCTTATGCGCCAGAGAAACAAGCGTGCCGCCATCTTTATAATATTGTCTTTGAACGTCCGTCTTTGCGGTAGCTCTGTATATTTCTGTAGTATCGCTGTCAAAGAATAATTAGCTGGTGAAGTGTATTTACTTGTCGTTGAGTTAATGAACGTTATCATGAGCATTGTAATGTTTAAAGCAGATGCTTTAACAAAGGTCAGTAGACCGGGAAGATTTTAAAAAGAGCAGTTCATTCATAAATACGTAAGATCGCTGTGGAGCGCGGCGCTGAAAAGGGGCGGAGTTACATAAGGTCTATATAAACACTACTTTAATAGGCATCATACGGAGGTAAGATTAAGGAGCCGTTCACATATCTCGTCTAAAAACGCGTGGAAAGCGCGGCCGCACCGCTTTCTCCTTCTTTCCAAAGCGCTTGCGCTCCCGTGTGCATCCATGAACCGTGCTCTCCACGAGGAGTAGTTTCAGCAAAAGGATAACTTGAATTCTAGCCCTTGCATTAGTTACTACTAGATATATTAATGGAGTTGAGATATAAAAAACACCCTGTGCAGCTGTGATCAGCTGTTCGGCTGAGATTTCGATGTTTTGTTACGGAAAGGCCGAAGCTGATCGGTTGGTTCTTGTCACATGACCTGCAGTGCGCTTGCGGCATTTGAGAATTTTTCATCTAGATGAGCCTGGAAAACGCATGCACGTTGCGACCGCGTCGCTTCCATTATGAGCGCGCCTACCGCGCGGATACATTTTGAAATAACTGACTTGCGCGCGGAAAAGACGCGATATGTGAACGGCCCCTAAAAGAAAATGTCATCGAAACTTTTGTGAATTTCCTTCAGAAATGCATTCATATAAGCCCCCACCCCAATTTATTGTGTAGAATTGTCTTTCAGTATTCTGAGCATCGCAACAGTGAGCTTGCTCTGCCCGGTACAGTATTTTCTCTGCCCTTCTCTTTGCGTCCGTCTTCAGCGTATCCCATCTCTGGCCTCTGTTAACGTCCACACAAATTACATTTTGGGAAATGATTGCAATGCATTTTGTGTGAAAGTCCGGGACAAAAAACGGAACTGGCCGGTTCTGATCGATGTTTGGTAGACCGGTGCATCTCTACTACTGGCGACCCTTCACCTGAAGCTCTAATGAGGAGAACACGCTCACATGTTAGGGAAAAAAAGAGAAGAGAGTGGAAAAAATCTGGATTTTTTTTTTAATAAGGTAGTTTGAACCATACACACGTTTTCACAGCGTTACTGCATACACACCAGCTGCTGCTGACTTTTCATTTTGCCGCAGCTCTCACAGCTGGTGTGAACAAGCTCGCGTCTTTTGCGTCATAAAATGTGATCGGCAAGCTAAGGGACCACGTATAGAATCAAAGGAAGTAATTGACAACAATTTAGAATAAGTGGCCGATCATTTGGAGCATTCCTAGGAACTATACAAAAAGGTTTTTCGTATCCATGTTTGACCTCAAAGCATATAAACTCTCGCGCACCACTGCGTAGCGTACCCCACCCCGACTTTTTCTTGCATACAGGTGTTGGCACTTCTCTAGGCGGTACTCTGACCGAGGGGTACTATCAAATACTGTCACAATACAATTAATCATAGTATATTTTAAATAATAAAAATAATCAATAAAATGTTTAAATTTAATAGGCATACATCAAACAGATACTAAATGGACCCCAAAAAAATGCTTTTAAACTTGTAAATATGTTACAAAAATAGCCCCTAGATATAGGTTACAATCAGACAACTTGCTAAACTGTTCACGTAAAACTTTAAGGCATCCCTTAAAAACTCATTCTGTAGCTTCTCTCTTACAGACTCTTTGTCTGGATCTCTTGCAAAACGTTATTTAATAAAATGTAAATATTTTGGAATAAAACTCAAGATGTGTATCGTGTGGTGTTAACACATACAGTCAGCATTCATAAATTGAATTGTTCACATGTGGAACACATTAGCACCCAAAGACAGCTGTAATATATTCAAAAGCAAAACAGGTTTGCTAGGATTGTTAGATAATCAGATTTAGATTAGAGAGAAAATTAGAAACAAATTCACACCAGCTACAAACTAAAAACAGCGGTCAACACTGATGGCCTAAACAGTTCAGGAGCAGAAGGTACAGAGGCATGAAAGATTAATTCAGATGTGTGGGCAACAATATAAACCGTATCAAAGCAGGGGTTAAAGATTCAACCTTAAATAAAGGACTGTATGAAAAACTATTGTACCAGCATAAACAACAGCAGGTGGTCTCTTTTTTTTTTTTTTTTTTTTAAAAAAAGCATTACAACTGTAAGAGGAACACCAGGAAAGGAGAATGGGATGGCTGCAACATTTCCAAAAAGCCTCAGCTTAATCTAGAAGCAATTCAAAGCAACTATCAATTATGAAGCATGAAGGTTTCTAAAACATTTAAAATTTCGATAATCGCTTTCATAAAATTCTAAATGGAATAACTAGTTTAGAAAGTTTGCATTTTTGAATCACTGAAAAACCAAATGCAGGTTTAATTTGTTTTTATTTCAAAAAAAGAAAAATTCCAAGTGGACAAATGCCTGCCTGGTAATAATCCACACCAGTGCTAGACACAAAACGTGAACTTGCACCCCTCGACAAAAATACTGTAGTACACAGCAACACTATGAGAGAAGATCACAATATGGAACAAATGTGAAGTTACTCAAACACAGGAAAAGCATCACCCTTCAATAAAAGCACTTCTATGGAAAATTTAGTCCGAAGGTTTTCCCTCCATGGAATTAAATTGTAATTCTGGGTCTGAGAAACTTAGTTAAGTGCTTATAGTGCAAAAGAGCAGCAGATAAGCTTAAACTAAACAGTCAGTCATGGATGAAGATTCTTCCTATGTGACATTAAAAAGATCAAAGGATCTATAATAGTGCTCATTTAACACCACCTACAAGTTGTACAAGAGATTACTACACCATCTCATCCATAACACAATATCCTCCAATTGGGTCATTGCCACAAGTATTTAAAAAAAAAAAAAAAAAAAAAAAAAAAAGTAACAAATTAGGAAACAGAAGCACTACATGAATTAAAACAGTTATTCACAGAAGACAAATGGCACATTAAGGAGGTGCCCTCTACTGATGGTCCAAACTAACTGCAGAAATACAAAATGATATGGGCTCATTCAGCAAATCACTAGGAGAAGCTCCTGACCACAGTGAAACATAACAGGTTTTACCTACATGGAAGATGCTAGCTTTACCAGATGGAATATTAAAACACATATGGCGGATTTGTATCTTCTTACAGAGACCAACACAGACATGTTGGCATGGCAGGGAAAAAAAAACAAAAAGAACAACACTGAAAAATAAAGACATACACATGGATGACTTGTCAGACAGACAAACGGGCAAAAGAGAGCAGTTATATGCGTGTGCACACGTGCGTGCATGCACAAATTCAATGGATCCCATCCAAGATGGTGCACCTAAAATTTGGAAAAAGCAGGGCCAAAAAGTATGGAAAAAAAAAAAAAAAATCTGCCATGTTTAGTCCCCTTTGGTGCATTACATAATTCACAAAAAAAAAAAAAATTTAAAAATGGAAAATAACTCAAAATCCTCCATGTCAGACACTATTCTGTAAAACAGAATCTCTAAAAATGTCTGTCATGCACAGTCATGTAACAAAGTACATGTTTCACACATGCATACACTGCTCTGAGTTGCCTTGCACACTGATGCTCAGTGAAATCTAGCGCATTCTGTACTCTGACGTCTTGGACACCTCACAAAGCTGACCCTTGAAGTCGATGTCGACAGTAAAGTCCAGGTCTCTCTGGAAGATAAAGGGGGGTTTAAAAATTAGATCAACCTTCATAAAAAAAAAAAAAATCATTACATTATCTTTGTTAGGGACAACTTAAGACAGTCAACAGGTTTCATTTTAAATTAAGACTAAGATTGTGAAAATCTTCATATTGCTCCTTAAACAGCCAAATATTTAAAATGTGGGGGGAAAAAAAAAAAAAAAAAAAAAAAAAAAAAAAGTAGACAGTAGTATATTGCAGGGTTGCAACTAAATATATATATATATATATATATATATATTTAGTTGCAACCCTGCAATATACTACTGTCTACTGTTTTTTTTTTTTTGGGGTATTAAAACTTAAGCAAGGATGATCAAAAAGTGACTGTCAAAATGAATGCAGACACAATGTTACAAAAGATTCTTGTGCACCAAATCATTTTAGAATGATTTCTGAAAGATCATGTGACAATAAAAGTAAATGGTTTAAAAATATAGTAGTCAACATTTGAAGTGGATCCAAAAAGTTCAAAGTTGTCCTAAGAACTAAGGTTTTAGTTTTCTAAAAAGGTTTTACAGGGTTTCATCAAATCTAATTTAATGCTTTTTAATGCCAATTTTTAAACATTTTTCATGCCATGTCACTAAATGTCGATAGATGACATACGACAATTAGAATATGAATCATGTCATTGTTGCATTCACATTCTGCCAAGCGCCCTTACATTTGTTTGCTTCTCTGCTGCTACTCTGTGCTCACATAACGTATTTTAATACAGCCAAATTTCCAATAAAATTGTTTAATCTATACACTTTTCCGGTTTGTTGTCAGACAATATGAAATGGTGACTGAAACGACTAAGATTAAGACTACATACAGGGCCCGACACAAAGCCTTGTCATGTGCTTTTACTCAGACAAGTGAATGACTGATTTACTTGTCCGAAGGACAACAGTTGCTTGTCCAGAAAAAAAAAGATTTTTTTTGGTGGTGTAAATATACATTTATTCTGAAGCAATATCCTTTTAGAATATTCCAGCTTTGACATATTTAAATTTGCTTTTTTTTTTTTTTTTTTTTACCTTAACAAGGGGCAATTTCCCCCTACCCCATCCTGTATGATTCATGTAAAATGTATGATTCATTATCATCCACTATCGATCACCACGTACACTAAATGTAATAAAATCAGTTTGTGATTCAAGTTCTTATATATATATATATATTTATTTATTTTTTGATGATGATGATTCAATCAGACTCCTTGTCTGGCCAGGCTAGTAAAATACTTTCCACCTTCAAAAAACAAAAACAAAAAAAAAACTACTTTTCCTGGACTAATGGACAAGCGTTAATGTCGATCCCTGACATGTTAAACCAGCGCTAAAATCCTGATTTATAATACAGGCGTTGTCTGACAAAAACCATAACATTTGCTGTGATTTTGGCTATATGCAAGCATAAAATGATAACTCAGGTTAAAAACAATAGTATCCATTTTATGTTCTGACAGAGCGCACCTCCTCAACTGAATCTTTTCAGCCACTCACTGAACAGCAGATGCAGAGGGGTGCGATTTAAATGCCATTTAAAGCCCTAATTTTCACAAAAACCATTTAATGACAATGCTTTTTAATGCCCCACGGAAACCCTGTTTTAGGACAACTTTGATGAAAGGTTTTGATCCACTTCAAATGTTGACTACTGTATTAAAAGAATCTTACCAAGCCAAAACCCTAGTGTATAGTTTTAAGTTCCCAATCAACTTTTACATTATTGCAAAACAACAGAAAGTGTAGAAAAGTTTCTCATGTAAGATACTATTCTAAAAGGGAGCTTTTACACTGCATTCACACAGGGCGTCAGCGTTAACGCTTCTCATTTACTTTGATTGGGTGACGTTGTGCATTGCCGAACTGAATTGTGGGTTCCATCGCGTCACTCGCGGTAGAAGTTGAAGATTTCTTAACTTTAAGCACCAACGCAAGCATCAGCCAATCAGATTGCCATATGCAAATTCCCTAGCACAAATACTAGGCAATTGCATTTATGCAACACCGGTTGCATAAATGTGACTGGCTGTTATCTCTATAATGGTTGCATCAGCACAAGCTTCAGACACGCCCTCCATTAAGCATTGACGCCCCGTGTGAATGCAGCGTTAGAGTATTAAAGAGCAGATGGGGCTTACGTTATTCTTGACGTTAGGTTTCATGCTGATGGTGCCAAAGATCTCCTCTCCGGTCTTTACCGTCAGATAGTCATCAAGGTAGAACACAGTCTGCTTCCAGTGAGTGTAAGGAGACTCTGGGCCTAAAAGACAAATTCACTATTTCAACAGGGTTTATACTTCAAATCAAAGTGAAAATGGTGTTGTAGAGAAAAAGAGGGGAAAGAAAAACAAACAGTACTCACTAGTAGAAAAGCCTGTCCTCTTGTGGCAGCGAGTGAACTCTATGTTGAAGTAGGTTACCAGAGCATGGATGTAGTCATTCCTTTTCACCTGCAGGCAGAAAGGTGACGTGAAGGACAAGTCCTCAATCTTCACTGTGTAGATGTCCACTTCCTAATGATCCGAGAGAATGGATAGGTTGAGTAAAGCAAGGGTTATTTCAAAATAAAACACTATACATTGAGATGGCACATTTTTAGTAGAGTACTAACCTTAATGAGGCAGGCAGTGCTAACAAGCTGCTTGGGGTCAACAACATCCACTAGAGGTTCCTTAATAGCCACTTCCTTGATACAGGACATGTCAAATCCATAAACATTCTCCCACCCTAAAAAAAATAAAATAAAAAAAATGCAAAGATGAACACAAAATGGGTATCTTCTGTCAGACACACTCTCAAACGTGCATTTATAGATTGACACATACAGTGAATTTTGTAGTCCTTGTACTGTCGGTCCTCAATAGCAGTGACATAGAGCGTGGCTCTGTCAGGGAAGATCAGACCATCAGGTTTCTGAAAAAAAAAAAAAAAAGGACAATGTGAACATTGATCAAATTCATGTCAGCATGCACAATTTTTATACTGAATAGCTCCAACACTCCCAACACTTTAAAAGGACATTAGCATACACCCACCAGCCATTTGTCTCTTGCATAAATGACAGTGTTGAGCATGGATTCGTAGAAGAGACAGTATCCCATCCACTCAGAGATGATTATGTCTACTTTTTCCACAGGAAGCTCAACCTCCTCCACTTTGCCCTTAATAATGGTTACAACTAGACAGGGAAAAATAAGGTTAAATATTTGGGATACATAACTCACAATACATAAGTTCAGTTCAAGAGATCACAATAGCTGTAGCTTGGCTGTACAAATAAGATCTGTAACAATGTGGAAGTCAAAAGCTCTGAGAAGTCCTTACTATGATCCAACTTGTTGGCCTTCACAATCTTCACAGCATAGTCTGATATACTGCTGCACTCAATCTGGGGAACAAATGACAAAAGAATAATGAATAACCTGACAAAAGCACAGCATGATAACACCCATCACCTTAACAGGATGGGCAATTAGCTCATTCAACTAAACTACTCCGTATCCATAACAAAAACTCAACTGTTTTAAAACAATGAGGCTACATTTACAGAAACGGGTAGGATTTACACTCACCCCAATAACTTTTTTGGCCCCAGCTTTGGCTGCAAACATACAGAGGATGCCGGTTCCACTTCCCACATCCAGCACCACTTTATCCTTGAAGAGATGCTTGTTGTGGAACATGGAGTTTCTGTACGTCAGAGTACGAACTTCATCCTTTAGCATCTCCTGTGGACACAGAATGAGTTTACATTAGTCACAGACAGATATGAAGACATTTAACTGTACCACTTTTCATGAGACACGATGGACCAAGAAGACTGTACCTCATGAATGCCAAAGTGTGCATAGGAATCAAAGTAGTAATCTTTGGAGGTCATATCTTCTGCTGCAGGTTTCGCTGAGCTCTCTCCCTGTGACACCTCAAAAGAGATTAAGAAAAAGAAAAAAAAGAGAAGAAATTATGCATTATGAAAGAATGAGTTGGGATATCACTTAAGTGTCTTTTGCATGTTAAAATACCATTTTGATGGGGGGAAAACCCAGCTAGACCAAAAGGTCATAAAACTGCTTTGTTTTAAATTGTATGGAGTTGTGAACAAGGCTCCTACTTTTTTTTTTTAAATAAAGTTTATAACTAGCTTCGGTCGCGAATGTGTCGTTTTAACTAATCAATGAGTTAATGAGAAAAATCACTTTCCACCAACCGGCGTATAATAAAAAAAAAAAAAAAAAAAAAAAAAAACACCTTTAGAAAGTCACTGAACAAATCAAAAAGTGTTTTCGGTAAATTAATTCAAAATATTTTAAATCCGTCATTACATACAGCTTGTGCCAGTTCTAGACCAGCATTGCCTCTTTAATACCAGTTAAGACTATTCAAGCTAGTTGAACCCGTTATGAGCCTTTTTTATACTGCAAAACTTTAACGTTAAATGAAAAAAAATGGTATACTACTAATGTTATGCTGTTATACCAATTCGCCTTTTGAATCAGTATAATCGTTTTAACAGCGTCGTAAGACCTCTTGAACATTTAAATGGGGGAAAAACGTGATAGATGGGGCGAAAAAACAACTCTGCCACACCACCATGTACAGCACCTTGATAAATCTTTAATTAAGACTGGTTTAATCGTGGCTGATGAACAAAGCTGCATTAAGCAGCAAAAGTAGTTCATATCCATCAAGATGCGGTGGTCAGTCCCATGCGGTCTGTTCCCAACAATAAGTAATTCAAGCACTTCGCCAGCTTGCTCTAAATGACCCTTATGGAAGGAAAACGGGGATCTAGCTTACATTACCCATATTAATAAAGTGAATGTAGTAAATTAACGGTTGCACATAACATTTAAAACTCGAAACTCACTTATTTTAGCCAATTAGCAATAGCCGACACGTGATGCGAAATGAATGAACTATCCGAGGCTGGCTAAAATGGATGCTCAAGATGCGTGTGCGCACATTTCCAGTCACCTGAGAACCACATACGCAGCAAACAAATGTGTTCAACGACTAAAGAAATACAACCAGAACTCAACAAACAAAGTCGCCATATCGATTCTGCTATAGTAAATAGCTAACTGATATCAGAGGTGTTCTAGGTGAAAAGGCCTTGAGTAGCTCCAGCTTACCTCCATTCCGTCTGCCGTCTCCGCCATTTCGATAAACTGGATTCCACGATGACTGCAGCAAAGCTCATGTAAAACACACTTGTTTTGTTCCCGCCTCTTAGCTGTAACTAAATGATTTGGTTGGTCGATTTACTAAAATCCCCGCCCTCTTTCTTGCAGCTCTCCGTCATAGGTGGAACTTCTCTGCGTTTTTTCCGCTCTTTTGAAGCGTGACTTTCATTGGACCACACTGTAGCGCGATTATTAATTTATTCTTTCAAATAAATTTTATATTTCACGTTATTTCACAATTATGATTTCATTGTCTTCAGGCAGACATGAGAGTTTATAATCTTATAATAACGTTTTTGCAAATTATAGTGACTAACATATTCATTAAAGGCATTTATTCAATAGAACAGACATAATAAATAGGCTATTTTCCCCCTTTTCTCCTGGTTTTAGTTTGGTCACTATTCATTAACCAAACTAAAGCAGGAGAAAAGGGGGGAAAATACATGAGCACATTAAACCCCCTAAAATTTGGTCACCCATAAACCATCTTTTTTTCTTCTTCGATGGAACACAAGAAGAAATATCTTTTTTAAATGTCTCATTCCCATTTCTCTCCATACAGTCAATGTTGTTTGAACCACAGATTATTTAGAATATCTTCTTTTGTGTTTCACAGAAGAAAGTCATACAGGTTTGGAGCAACACAAGGGTAAGCAAATGGTGACAGATTTTTATTTTTTAGATGAATTATCCCTATAAATCAAGCCTAAGCAATTACTAGGCTATATTATATAAAAAAATAACAGTAAGGTAAGTCGCCTTAAGAATAGTATGCATTTACTGCAAAATTGTAGCAAATATAGATATCATTTTACCATGTACAGCATGATGATGCAGCATCATCCAATATATTATTTGGGGAAATAATTGGACACATTTGTTAGTTAGTTGTTACTGCACAAAATTGAAAGTGGCAAAATTATTGCACAAAATTTGCAACATTATGAAGTCAAGTCACCTTTATTTATATAGTGCTTTTTACAATGCAGATTGTGTCAAAGCAGCTTTACTTTAACTGGCAAATAATTTGGGCTATATAGCAGCTCTAGAAGAAAGTGGTGTCATTGTCCAGCTTAAGTAAATTCAGTATTGATTCATTCCTTTGTAAAAATCAATAGTTATTAATTTAGTTCATCTGTACATCGGAGAAAACAGTGATGTCATCGTCCAGCTCAGTTCAGTTCACATACAATGGTGTCACTGCAGGCAGATCAAAAACATTGTTGAATATCAAGTGTCCCCAACTAAGCAAGCCAAAAGGCAACAGCACCAAGGAACCCAAACTCCAACAGGTGACAAAAATGAAAATAAAACCTTGGGAGAAACCAGGCTCATTCGGGGGGCCAGGTCCCCTCTGGCCATCAGCGAACAGTGCATGATTATGATTCAGGCAGCGTTATAGGTAATAAGTCAGTTTGGGGTTGCAGCAGTCAAAATATTTAATCCAGTTCCATCTGAAGATCGGATTCATCACGCCAGTATGGAAATGGTTTTGTTGAGGATCTGTGCCACTGAAGAAGAAAGATGACTCCCTGGGGCAAGAAGTCCCTAACAGACTCAAGATAAAATCCCAGTTGTCATCTCATTTTTGAAAAATAAATGTCATTTTAATAAATTATTTGGAAAAAAAGTAATGCTCCAGCTTCTCTGCGACCCTCCAAGCATTTTGAAAAATGGACAAAAAAGATGTCATTAATGTAAAATACTCTACAAATATTCTATGTACATTTATGCATAGGGCAGCATGTGTAGAATTTTTGACAAACAAATGTTATTGCTTCATTAGCTTTAAGAAAATAAGCTCACTATTCACAATACATTTATGTAGGTAGTATTGTATTCTGTAGTTTTGATTATGTGCTTAAATACAGATAGTTCTGTGATTTTGATTCTTAGTTGCTTATTCCAATGCACCAATGAGCAAACAGACAGACAGACAGACAGACAGACAGACAGATAGATAGATAGATAGATAGATAGATAGATAGATAGATAGATAGATAGACATTGAAATCGTGCAAAATTGTTTTTCACGATTATAAATACTTGTTTTTCCCCTTCACACATTAAATTTTAAACAGGAACACCAATTGTCAGATTTAATTAGTGTAAATTACAACCTCTCTTTTGGCAACTTATCATCATTCCCTCATACTTGCACTTTGATACTTTCAACAGTGTCGATCTCGTTTTCAAGCCAATTAAAATGGTTTTTAAAAAAAAATTGACGTATATACGGACAAATTATGTACTGAATGGCAAGGACAGAAATGCAACTAACCAATCAGATTAGGAGAAACAGACTGGAGGCGGGACATCTGGGGAGGAAGCGCTAGAGCGAGCTCAGTGCCCGTTCTGTCACGAGCTCCGTCCGGGTACACCGACCGAACGAAAAGTCTCGTACATTATTGACGGCTAAACATAGCCTATAGCTATTTCTTTCGCGAGAAACAGGTCTGTCAGATTAGTTCGTCAAAAAGTAGAATTCCCCGTTGTCCTATCGCGGTCATTTGGGTGATGTATTCTAACATTTGATAGAGCTAGCCAGCTCGCTAGCTATTTGGCTAGCTTGCCGTGCGTGACTCAAAGCAAGAGAGGTATCAATTGTTATTTTAACGCAATCGACATTTAGTCGCGTTACCATAAATTAAAAACAACACGTTGGCTATTTTTTAAATTAGTCAGTACTACAACGAAAGCTTTCGTCTTGCTTCGTTTTCCCATTGAAGAGAGTTCACAGGATTGAATGAATTAGCCAACGGAAACACCAGTCGCGCTGACTCCCCAGCTTCTCTCACACCCTCTGCATTCACCTCTTTTATTCACAAACACTCTCGCTGCTACATTATCTGTGTGATTTACAAGCGCCTAAAATTTAATTCAATACTAAATTTGCAGCTAGTGTGGTAGTGAGTTCGTGTTAGTTAGCCCGCTAGCTCGGTGTATTTGCCTGTTAAACCTGCACCTCTGAACATCTGAAAGTCATTTGTTTCGTTGTTGAAGCCGGCGTGAAGAAAAAACTCTGCAAACATGCCGGCTGTGTCGAAGGGAGATGGAATGCGAGGATTAGCGGTGTTCATTTCGGACATCAGGAACTGTAAGTGCCCCTGTCACACTCAAAACACCATTAGTCATTTTCTTATGCGAACAGCTGCACTCAACTCTTCCTATATACGCCCTAAACTGAATCAAATGGCCTGTGATCTGTTCTTGCTTTGCTCTGTGATGATTTTTAGCCAGAATTAAAGGGTAAATGCTGCAAGTCAGATCAGTGGCTCTCGGTGAGGGAGGTCATGAGAGTAATCGCGATCACTCAGGCCCGTTAGCTTTAGCTCCGATGATGGAACGATGCTTTACCGTCAGAGAGCCCGCTAGGCCGCCACCGAAAACCGCGTCTCACTGCAGATGATCTATCCAGCATGTCCTGTCTCTGTCGCTCTCGCCACCTTGACTAGCTGGATAGCGGTTGATATCGCTGCTTGCCAAGAGGACTCGTTTCAGATGTGTTTTTCACGATAATCCAGTTATCAAGCTGTCTCCTTGAGCTAAGCGTTATAGGAGGGTCATCTTGTTAAGATGTGTCTGTAGTCTTCTGCATCTGCCTGTGTTACACCGCTCATTTTAACTCTAAAATCTTAAAAAAAGAGAGCTTTGTTTAGAGTCATGGTAGCAATTTGAGACTCATATTTTCGTAATAATTTTGTGGAGTTTTAAAGAATGGCTGCAAATAAGATTGATGTTGATGAACTTTTTTTGATTCACATTTTCTGCTGAGCTTCTAAAAACTGTTAAAACGTCCATTATTTATCCTATTCGAAGGTAACGTCTTATGATAAATTATCATATAAATGAGATTTGCACTTATGTTAACAGTGGGAATCTGAGCTCTTAGCCTGAGTATTGTAACTTGTATTGTACATCATATTTTGGTACCACATACACACCTAGTTCCAGGTGTCCTGTGAGATTGCTGTTTGGCCTGCTGGCTTACTCTTTCCCCCCCCCAGTATTGTTGTGTATTTATACTTTCTCATACCCACATTTTATTTAAGTGCCTTACGCACAAAGCTTTGTGTAGCTTCCATACCTAAAAATTGCATGCACATGTCAGATTATGTGCTTACTAGGAGTGAAAATGGGATGTTTAGTCATGAAACAATCAGACATTGCCAGTGATATGCTATTTTACAGATATCTCAGAACATGCCACGATATGATGATTTGAATCGATTTTGTGGCCTTTGATTAATATTAAAATATTGTTTAATTATAATATTAACTCACAAATGCAGCCAATAAATAAAACAAATATTAAATTGAACTTTGCAGTTGAAAATGGCAAAATAATATATCCCAGTTAGGACACCCACAACAAAAAATACACTTTAGCTTTTTAAATAATATAGAAAAATAAATAAAGATTAAAAAAAAGAAAGAAAATGAAGTCACACATGAGATCATTAATAGTCTGATGACAGCTTTTCATTGGCTTGTGCAATAAGATAAGCAATGTAAAACAGTCTTTGGCTGCTTATGAAATTGCATACTGTCTTGAGTAGGTACTTCTTTTAGATAAGTAATTACTTTGCGTTTGCTAAAAAAAAAAGTATGTTCTACATAGGATGAATGTGTGTAGTATGAATGTAATCCGGACATACTACATTCACCATGTTGGTCAATATCATGTGATCTACCAGCGTCAGTTGTGTTGATGCCATTCACAGATCCTCTCCCCTGGCCTGATGGGACAGTAAAGTGTCCATCGTATGCACACTTGAGCATCTGGCTGGTAGTAGTAGGTCATCCGGTTACTCTTTTGCCTACTCTTTTATGAGTACTGTGAATTCAGACATAGTTCTTTTGTCACATACTGTTTTTCGTTTACTTTATAGTAGATGATTATATGATGATGATATAACTTTATTGTTAGACAAAGTCTGAAATTTGACTTGCATTACAGTAAGTTCATTCACAAGTACAAAAACAAACTGAATATAAAAAAACCTTTACAATCACATAAAAAAAAGTAGGGAAGTATGCAATTCCGTATGCAGCCCTTAAATTTTGTGTTCTCTAAAATAAGAGTGCATTGAATTAGCTCTATTCAGATATATTTCATTTCAGCATCATTGTGAGCTAGAGAACGACACAAATGCTAAATCAGAAAATGATATGCGAAGGCAATGTACGTGCTGACATTCTAGCTGATATTTGGTTTTGAGGTCATAGTCAGTTAATCACAACAAACAACCAAACCATAGATTTGGGTCATTGATGCCTTTGAGATGAGTTCATTTTTGGTTAAAGTTGTGCATTAAACTTCTGTGGGTATGTTTAGTACTGTACATTCTGAGACACTTGATGTTTTTAATATGCAAGTCATCTGTGTTTTATCATCTATATGCAAAAAGGATTGTTGCTATGTTTGTTCTGTTGTTTTGTCTAAGAGTTAGTGATGACTAGTGTTGGCTACAGTTGAAATCAGATTGCATGTTACTGCAAGCTATTGCACAGAGAAGCCAGCCATTACGCAGCTTGGACTTTAAGTTGGTTACCATGTAGAGTTACATAAATTGTAGGAATAATGTCATGTCGGGATACTTTGGTGGAATGAGTGTATTCTGTGGGAAAAAAAAAAAAAAAATTCAGTCCTTCATTGCTGCCTACAGTAATTGCAAGATTAGTGGGTCGTTTGCAGTTCTTACAAAACCTGTGATCACTGCAAACTACATTTTGATGAATTCATCAAAAATTGCATTTTGAAACAGTTCAGTTCATTAGTTCCTGACTGGAATCATTAAAACTACAACACCAGTAAAAGCTTGTGTGTTTGTCCAAACGTTATTTTGACTTGCGCATAGGAAATAAAAGGCTGTTTTGTGTGTACATTACATTTATATATGAGACCCCTGGTATTTGACCAGGAAGCTGATAGTGCTGGATGTCTGATACTGCTATTAGAAAAGACATGATATTGCACCACAATATAACATCAGTACTGTTTATACACATTTTTTTTTACAAAGGTTTTATTTTCCTTGTAGCATTATCTTATGTGGCAGCAGTTATGTGAATGTCACCAGATTACTTCTTAAAAAGTGCATATACAAAGCAAAGTGAATTCTTCCAGTATGCACAAGTGACATTGGAGCAAATAAGAAATCTGATGCTTTGCCCAAGGGTGATTGATTGACAAGTTTTTTTTTTTTGTTTTTTGTTTTTTGTCATGCAAACTACAGAAGTGTAATGTATGTATTGTTTGGTTCCATTTTGCTAGGCTTAATCTTTCCGAGGACTTCATCCTGTTTAACCCCAAACCCCCCAAAAATGTGTTGCTATTTCCTGTCATCTTTCCTGGTTTCCTGTCCTATTAATTTACCATCATATGCTCTTCTGTCCCTCTGTTTATTTCACTTTCAATGCACCAATTTTTATAATATCTATAATGACACAGCCATATGCTCATGTGTAAATCATGCCAGGGTTTTTAATAATAATAGTGTGGCCGGTGTGTTGTGAACATTGCAACTGATTTATAGATTTTTTAAGATGCATTAAGCATTTTAATGCATAAGAATTATTAAATGTTTAAATGAAGGCAGGAAGAAATGCATTTTTTTTTTTATGACTAAAGAGCTCACAGCACAGTTATACTGTGTAAGCTTTACTGTGGTAAATACCAGCATCAAGATATCAGCGTTTGCTGGGCATTTTGTCAGCTCGTGTTGTCTCCTGATATGTCCAGATCACCCAATGATTACAAATTGCTCTTCAGTTTCAAATGAAATTCTGAGTCTCCCTCTTTTCTGTTTCTCTCCTCAGGTAAGAGTAAGGAAGCCGAGATCAAACGCATAAATAAAGAGTTGGCCAACATTCGCTCAAAGTTTAAAGGAGACAAGGCTTTGGATGGATACAGCAAGAAGAAGTATGTGTGCAAGCTGCTCTTCATCTTCCTTCTGGGCCACGACATTGACTTCGGCCACATGGAGGCTGTCAACCTGCTCAGCTCCAACAAGTACACTGAGAAACAGATTGTAAGTGGAGCGGTCTTAAAATGAGGGGTGTAACGGTTCTCTGTAAAAAATAATCGTATTTTAATCGCGATAACGATATCTGCTTCTCTCGACTGATTACAAATAATCGTCACAATATTGTCCAGCTCGTTATTTATCCTGAAAACGTGTTTTTTCTTTGGCAACTGTATAGGACATAGCTTATCTTTGGTTACATTGTCATTATAATGTAGTTTTGTCACGCTTCACACAAAGACACACAGAACATGCAGACTTTATATCTTAAAGGGATAGTTCACCTAAAAATGATTCCATAATTTACTCATCCATCCATCATAAAAGTAATCCATAAGGCTCCAGGGGGTTAATAAAGGTCTTCTGAAGCGAATCAATGCATTTGTGTAAGAAAAATATCCATATTTATAACTTTATAAAATAGAATCACTGGCTTCCGGCAACGACCGCACGTGAGTCTAGTTCTGACTGAAGAGTGACCTCTGACCCGGCGCATGACGTATTGACTAACGCGGAAGTGCAGAGGATAGAGCAAAACAAAACTCCAGTTATGAACTAGTCTAAAATGAGAATTTTTAAAGAGAAATGTTGGAGGATTTGGACATAAGAGAAGAAGAGCTTGAGTTTGTTGCCCAGGCCTATTTGTTTGAACTTCCAGAGGCGTCTGCTCTCAACCTGAGCTTGCGCTTCTCCTACATCCTACGTCATGCATCAGGTCAGAGGTCACTCTTCCGCAGGAACTTAACTTGCATACGGCCATTAGCGGAAGCGAGTGATTATAGTTTATAAAGTTAAAAATAAGGTTATTTTTCTCACAAGAACACATCGCTTCGCTACAGAAAGCGTTTATTGACCCCCTGAAACGGTATGGATTACTTCTATGATGGATGCACTTTTTTGGGCTTCAAAATCTAGGATACCATTCACTCCAATTATAAAGCTTGGAAGAGCCAGGATATTTTTGTAGTCATATATACCTAGGATTGCTTGAGTGTGAGTAAATTATGGAGTAATTTTCATTTCTGGGTGAAATAACCCTTTAATAGTAGTCTTTTGACACTAGTCAATATCACGCAAATTTTGATTTATTCATCCAAATTGTGCCGTATTCCTTGACATTTCTGTTATACAGTAAATTCCATTTTTATGACTGAATTCCACAATTCGGTCTGTGTTTTACAGAAATTATAGGCCTAGGGCTCTAGATACAAAAAAGTGTGTGTATGGCTGCTTATCCCAGTAAGATTTTGTAGATGTGTTTTTGTAAGAGGAACAGATTTTTTTTGTCATTCAGGGTATGATTGTAGGGTTCACATACACAAAGTGCAGTAGTGTCTGAATTCATTTATTTATACTGAATGGACCTTACTAGAGGAAAAATGTTTTCTGTTTTCAGTGTTCTCTTTTCTTTTTTAATGACACACTCATATGTCTGCGTAGAGAGACATGTAAAGTCAACTGATATGCAGGATATTGACTACATTGTCAGAACAAACAGATCCAGTGTGCAGCGTAAACAGCCTCTGTAATATTACTACGAATATACACTACTGTTCAAAAGTTTGGGGTCAGTAAGATGTTTTTTTTTTTTTAAAGAAATGAATAGTTTTATTCAGCAAGGATGCATTAAATTTATCAAAGGTTACAGTAAAGAAATTAATAATAAAAGATTTCTGTTTTAAATAAACGCTGTTCTTTTGTACCATTCTAGTCATTAAAGAATCCTGAATCACAGTGTCTACAAAAATATTAAGCAGAACAACTCTTTTCAACATTTATAATATTAAGAGAAGTTCCTTGAGCAGCAAATCATCATATTAGACTGATTTCTGTGACACTGAAGACTAAAGTAATGATGCTGAAAATTCAGCTTTGCATCACAGGATTACAACATAAATTACATTTTAAAATATATTAAAATAGAAAAAGTTATTTTAAATTGTAATAACATTTTACAATATCGCTGTTTTTACTGTATTTTCGATTAAACAAATGCAGCCTTGGTGAGTAACTTCTTTCAAAAACTTTAAAAAAAACAAAAAAAAACAGTTTTTTCAATGATAGTGTGGCAAATGTATCTGAAATTTGAAAACGATGACTCTAGATACAGTTTTACTCTTGTAGAAATGGTCTTTTCTTGACTTGAACATTTAGACATGTCTGATAGTGGGCAACAGATGTGCTTGTCAAGAGAAGCTTAGTGGCACTCCATGCCATGTAGACCTACCATGAGGTCTAATTATCTCCTGCTGATCAAACACCCACTCTAGCAGCCACGCTGCTCTCTGCAGGGTAACACTGACAGAAGCAGGGCAGAATCTGAGTTTCAGTACAAAAAAGGACTACAAACTGAGGGCCATTCAGAGTCTGCTTATCATTTTCCTCGAAAAGGAAAGGCATTGAAATAACATTTACAATGCAAACTAGACAACAACATGTGTTAGACAACAACACCACATGGCCATAGCATTTGCTCTTGGATAATACTGTACATGGCAAAATGAATCAAATTTACATAGTGCTAATGAATTGTAGAGGGATTGCAGAAGACGCTGGATCTTTTATACACTTCTGTGGACTAGAAACAAGATAAGGTCCTGTATCTTGTTACCCTTTTGTAAAGGTTCTTTTCACTGCAAGACATTATACTGTAATGTTGAGGAATGAGGTGATGTCATCTTGTTTTGTCCTACTCCTCCCATATGGGTCAGATATATTCAATACACATTTCTCATGAGCTAAGCCCAAAAATTCAATGAGGTTTCTTCCCTCAAATGATTAGAGGATACCAATATCTTAGTATAGAAGTCAAACTAGGCATCACTACAACATGTTACAGTTTCCTATGATTTTTTAAATAAGACTTTATAAGCACATTAAAATGGATTCCAAACCTGATTTAGGTCACCAAGTGGCCTGCTATAGGGTGAGATTTAGTGTCTCAAACGAACAGTTAACAATGTAACAATGCAAACATTAGCTGAAAAATTCCACTGCTCTTCTGGTACATATTAAATTCAGCTAATGTTTTTTTGTTGCTGAAGACTTTTTTTAAATTGTTTTTACAGTAACATCAACAAACAAAAAGGCGCTTAATCTATCTAATGTATGTATATATAAACAGGCAACCAGAGTTTTTTGTAAGTAAAGAATGTAAAGGCTACCAGAAAGAATATTTTATTTTTGATAAGTTCAGTGAATTTAGATACACCAAATCGAGCAAATGACTATCTTGGTAGCTGATTGTAGTAGAATGTAAATCAGTTGATACAGATCATCTTCCTTCCAGCACATTCCTTCAAACCTCCATATTTTAAAAGCATGTTCAACATCACGATGCAGCGAGACTGGAGAAGAGGCAGTTTTAGTGAGCTTCAGCCCTTGCAGCAGTGAGGGAGACACATTAGTTCAGTGAGGGGGAAAATCTCTCTCTTGTGCTTATCCACAGAGCTTGCAGAGTCTGTTTGAAGATGACAATTCTTCAGTGACGCTGTCTTCATTTCAGCTTTACCGTACACTCATTTGCCCTCAGTCAGAGTGTGTGCGGTATAGTCATCTTTTTGTCCTTTCCTCTTTTATGTGTTCTCCAGGGGTATCTGTTTATCTCTGTGCTGGTGAACAGTAACAGTGAACTGATCAGGCTGATTAACAATGCCATCAAGAATGACCTGTCCAGCCGAAACCCCACCTTCATGTGTCTGGCTCTGCACTGCATCGCCAACGTGGGCAGCAGAGAGATGGCCGAGGCCTTCGCTGGAGAGATTCCACGCATCCTTGTGGCTGGGTGAGCAACTTGGGCCTGAAGGGGTTGAGCGTGTGGTAGAGCTGCACGATTAATCGTTAAAAGATTGTGGTCTCGATTCAAACACCCCCACAATCTTATTCTTAAATGTCAGCGATTCAGCTATGTCTATTAAACCTTTGAAAAGTATGATTACAGCTGAACATCAAATCTGCATTGGTGCTGCCACTGACCCAGAGAGAGCAGTTGTCAAGCTTCACTTTCACGTCTTTTCATCCACACAGTATAATTTCTGTATTACAAATATTCATATTATCAAATAAGTACTGGGATAAAAGTTTATAGTTCGTATAAACTCTGATGTTTACAGTTCCAATTAAAATACAGTAAATCACCTTTTGAAACTTTAAATAAAGATTGTATCGATTACATTGCTTCGCCAGTAGGTGGCGACAAGTGACTGTTAAAAATGTATTCGTAAATAAATCATTCATTCAGGAGATTTATTAAACTCTTAATTCATCCAGTAACGAAAGAAGTTAAGTATTTATGAGTGAGTCGTTGAATCATTTCAAAACAATTAAAAAATAATAATTCATTAAAATTAGTTCAAATTTTAAATAGACTGTTTTGTTTAGTTGTCTATTCAGAATCGTGGAAGAATCACAATCCCTATTTTAAACAAAAGTTGTGATTCTCAACTTATCCAGCATCATGCAGCTTTAACGTGAGGGCAAAAACTAGGGATTCAAATTGAAGGACATTACAAAGCAGGAACTGAATTGTGTAAGGGGGAAAAAAGGATTAATAAAACAGGAAGTGTGTATTTGTGGTATCACTTTCTTGCTTTCTCGAGTTCAGTATTAGAGATTATTATGGTCAGTTATATACTTTAAGACAAAACACTACAGCCCTGCAGCACTGGTTAATTTTGCTTCCATAACTTGTCTTCTTTCAAGCTAGTAGAAATAAAACATCCAAAATACATATTTAAGTGTTTATTTTCAGACACTTTATCTATGTGCATTAGATTCCAATTACAGGCTGTTTGTTTTTAGGCCATTTTCTCAAAATGAGTTGGAAATTTTCACTTCAGTTGCACTTTAATTACACCAAAATGTCTGGTTTATTCCTATATACAGGTGCTGGTCATATAATTAGAATATCATTAAAAAGTTGATTTATTTCACTAATTCCATTCAAAAAGTGAAACTTGTATATTATATTCATTCATTACACACAGACTGATATATTTCAAATGTTTATTTCTTTTAATTTTGATGATTATAACTGACAACTAAGGAAAATCCCAAATTCAGTATCTCAGAAAATTAGAATATTGTGAAAAAGTTCAATATTGAAGACACCTGGTGCCACACTCTAATCAGCTAATTAACTCAAAACACCTGCAAAGGCCTTTAAATGGTCTCTCAGTCTAGTTCTGTAGGCTACACAATCATGGGGAAGACTGCACGAAATGTACACGAAATAGGGATAACCGCACCCTGGAGAGGATTGTGAAACAAAACCCATTCAAAAATGTAGGGGAGATTCATAAAGAGTGGACTGCAGCTGGAGTCAGTGCTTCAAGAACCACTACGCACAGACGTATGCAAGACATGGGTTTCAGCTGTCGCATTCCTTGTGTCAAGCCACTCTTGAACAACAGACAGCATCTCGCCTGGGCTAAAGACAAAAAGGACTGGACTGCTGCTGAGTGGTCCAAAGTTATGTTCTCTGATGAAAGTAAATTTAGCATTTCCTTTGGAAATCAGGGTCCCAGAGTCTAGAGGAAGAGAGGAGAGGCGCACAATCCACATTGCTTGAGGTCCAGTGTAATGTTTCCACAGTGATGGTTTGGGGTGCCATGTCATCTGCTGGTGTTGGTCCACTGTGTTTTCTGAGGTCCAAGGTCAACGTAGCTGTATACCAGGAAGTTTTAGAGCACTTCATGCTTCCTGCTGCTGACCAACTTTATGGAGATGCAGGTTTCATTTTCCAACAGGACTTGGCACCTGCACACAGTGCCAAAGCTACCAGTACCTGTTTTAAGGACTATGGTATCCCTGTTCTTAATTGGCCAGCAAACTTGCCTGACCTTAAGCCCATGCTCATACTTTTCATGTTCATACTTTTCAGTTGGCCAAGATTTCTAAAAATCCTTTCTTTGTATTGGTCTTAAGTATTATTCTAATTTTCTGAGATACTGAATTTGGGATTTTCCTTAGTTGTCAGTTATAATCATCCAAATTAAAAGAAATAAACATTTGAAATATATCAGTTTGTGTGTAATGAATGAATATAATATACAAGTTTCACTTTTTGAATGGAATTAGTGATGATAACTTTTTGATGATATTCTAATTATATGACCAGCACCTGTATATTCTACAGTTTTTTTTTTTTTTGTTTGTTTTTGTTTTTTTTACAGAGGGGTTTGTTCATATATCATTCACCTGATTTATACAACACTTTATAAATAAATGTATGGTGATATTATTATTATTATTTTTTTTTTTTTTTTTGTGGCGATGGTATTTTCTGATTTATGTTTTTTTATTTAAGAGATCCAAAATTCCACCTGCAAAAACATTTAACTTTAATGTCAACAAAATGAAACAAATTTTAAACCTAACTTTATCCAATGTTCAGTTTTCTGTTCTGGAAGTGTATGCAAATTATGCATTCATTAGATAGTCATCTGGGGAAAGTATGGTGATAACAATTTTTTGCCCTATTCACATATATTGTCCTGCCCCAAGTGGTTTAATTTGATGAATGTTGCTGTAGTTGGCTAATGTAGTTCCTGTCCTAATCGCAGAGACACGATGGACAGTGTGAAGCAGTCAGCCGCTCTGTGTTTGCTCCGCCTGTATAAGACCTCACCAGACCTGGTACTCATGGGAGAATGGACCTCTAGAGTGGTGCACCTGCTCAATGACCAGCACATGGTAAGTCTGACACAGAAAACCACAACCTCATGATGCTCATACACATGCCCGTTTATATTGAAAATGTACATATTTATAGATTAGTGTGTGTCTTTGTTGTTGATGTTTTTTTAAGGGGTTCTTATTTTTTTGATGTTCTTCTCTTTCAGGGTGTGGTCACTGCTGCGATCTCTCTGATCACCTGTCTCAGTCAGAAGAACCCTGATGAGTTCAAGACCTGTGTGTCACTTGCTGTGTCACGTCTCAGCAGGGTGAGGGTTTGTGTGTGCATGCATGAGACTTTTATTTAAAAAACATTAAAAAATATAACTTTTGTAGTGAATACAGTGGCTTGTGAAAGTATTCAAACCCCTTAATTTGCTGCCTTAAACTACTTCAAATTACTTTTTTTTTTTTTCACATTAATCTACACTCCATACACCACAATGACAAAGTAAAAAACAGATCTGTGACAACTTTTAAAGTTTATTAAAAGTAAAAAGTGAAGTAATTACATTGTATAAGTATTCGTACCCTTTTCTGGGACACTTCAAATTCAGCTCAGGAGCATTCCAGTTTCGCTTGTAGATGTTACTACACTTCGAGTGGAGTTAACCTGTTCAAATTCACTTGAATGGGTATGATTTGATGAAAGGCACACACCTCTCAATAAAAGGTCTAATTGCTAAAAATGCATATCAGTGCAAAAACCTTGCCATAAGGTCAAAAGTACTGCCTAAGAGGATCTAAAATGAAACAGCCATTTTTGTTAAACTATCAGGAAAAACAGAACTCCCCAAAAATTAAAGGTTAAAATGTTACATTAAAATATTGATTTTAATTGAAGTTTACAAAATAATTAAAATCTGTAAAATACTTTTTTTTTTTTTTTTTTTTTTCTGCACAGCAAAAATCTGTTTTTGGTTGATTCTGCCAGCTTTTCACGGTTGTGCAGCAAATTGCAGTTCCACTTTATTTGCATTGTTTTACCACTCAAAACACATGGAAAAACAATGTTCTGAAAGTTTTAATTCTTTGCAACCCCAGATTTATGTGTTCTTGTCTTTCTCAGATTGTGTCCTCAGCCTCCACTGACCTGCAGGACTACACCTACTACTTCGTTCCTGCTCCGTGGCTGTCCTGCAAGCTGCTGCGCCTGCTGCAGTGCTACCCACCACCTGAGGATGGTGCTGTGAAGGGACGACTGGTGGAGTGTCTGGAGACCATCCTCAACAAAGCCCAAGAGCCACCCAAATCCAAGAAGGTTCAGCACTCCAATGCCAAGAATGCCATCCTATTCGAAGCCATCTCTCTCATCATCCACTATGACAGGTGCACATTGTCTCCATTTCTCACATTAAGGGCATTGTTTAAAATGATCTGCTATGGTGTTTTGATTGGTTTTATCTATATTTAGCATTTTACTGTTGTACTTAAACTCTGTTCATGGTCTTGTTCCTCCACAGTGAGCCGAATCTTCTTGTTCGGGCATGTAACCAGCTGGGGCAGTTCTTACAGCACAGAGAGACCAACCTGCGCTACCTGGCCCTGGAAAGCATGTGCACCCTTGCCAGCTCTGAGTTTTCCCATGAGGCAGTTAAAACGCATATAGAGACAGTCATTAATGCCCTAAAGGTTAGTGGCTAGATTCTGCATTCTTAAAACACACTAAACACAAAAATGTTAATTTAAATGGCAGATTCCTTGTTTTATAATTCATGAATACTGTTTATAACCATTTAACTCTATTTATCCTGCTGGCAGACTGAGAGGGATGTCAGTGTTCGTCAGAGAGCAGCTGACCTCCTTTATGCCATGTGCGACCGCAGTAATGCCAAGCAGATTGTTGCAGAGATGCTGAGTTACCTGGAGACAGCTGACTACTCCATCAGAGAGGAAATGGTGTGTGTTTGTGTGTCTTCATCTCTACTGTCTTTCTTCAGTCAAAGGTCATTGTTAAAATGGGTGACTCTTGTGTCTGTAGGTACTGAAGGTGGCCATCTTGGCAGAGAAATATGCAGTAGACTACTCCTGGTATGTGGACACTATTCTGAACCTAATCCGCATTGCTGGGGATTACGTCAGTGAGGAAGTGTGGTACCGCGTCATCCAGATCGTCATCAACCGTGACGACGTGCAGGGATATGCAGCCAAGACAGTCTTTGAGGTAAATGACACCAGATGTTCACTTCTTGTCCAGAGATCTAGAAAATTGGTTTCCACTATCATTGCAATACTTCATGCAACACTTTTCATGCAAGCTTTTCCTGCTCTTTTTTTTGTTTGTTTTGGTCTTTTAATTTCCACAGGCTTTGCAGGCTCCAGCTTGTCATGAGAATATGGTGAAGGTTGGAGGCTACATCCTGGGAGAGTTTGGTAACCTTATTGCTGGTGATCCTCGTTCCAGGTGAGTTCTTTATCCACTCAAAGCAATGTTTTCTAACATCACACTTTGGTGTTATAGATGCATTTTATTGCTATACTGATGATGTCCTCTTGTTCTTTTTCATCTCTTTCATTTTTCCATTTTCTTTTGCCTTTCCTATGATCTGAAATTGATCAAATTGCACTGTGCTCAAACTCATCTCACCTCTATCCTTCCATCTCTCTAGTCCTCTGGTTCAGTTTAACCTGCTCCACTCTAAGTTTCACCTATGTTCAGTCCCCACGCGTGCCCTGCTGCTTTCTGCCTATATTAAGTTCATTAATCTGTTCCCGGAGACAAAGAGCACCATTCAGGAAGTGCTGCGCTCTGACAGCCAGATCAGGAACAGTGATGTCGAGCTGCAGCAGAGAGCTGTGGAGTATCTCAAACTGTCCTCCATTGCCAGCACTGATGTCCTGGTGAGATCACACGCTTTTGCACATATTTTGTTGACTTGTTTGTCACCATTTTTTTTTTTTTTTTTTTTTGCATAAAATTATTTGCATAATATCACTGTGTGTAATTGTAGGCCACAGTGCTTGAGGAGATGCCTCCATTCCCAGAGAGAGAGTCATCCATCCTGGCCAAGCTGAAAAAGAAGAAGGGACCAGGAGCCGTGTCTGTGAACGAGCTAGAGGAGGGAAAGAGGGAGGGAGAACTCAATGGAGGGGGAGAGAGAGGAGGAGACAACTCTGCCATTGCTGCATCTAATGCTGTGAGGGACACATACACACACTGATGTTGCTTGAGATTTCTGTACACATATATATATATATATATATATATATATATATATATATATATATATATATATATATACACACACACACAAAGTAATTTTTTTTCTTTAAGAAATTAATACTTTTATTCAGCAAGAATGCATTAAATTGATTAAAAGTGACAATGTTTTCTAAAGATTTAAAAAATTTACTTTTTTTTTTTTTAAGATTTACAAAAGATTAAACAAATGCTGTTCTTTTGAACTTTATACTCCTCAAAAAGTCCTGAAAAAAAGTGTCAATATTTTCCAGAAAAATATTACTCAGTTTTCAACATTGATAATAAGAAATGTTTCTTGAGCACCAAATCAGCATATTAAAGTGATTTCTAAAGGATCATGAATGCTGAAAATTCAGCTTTTCCATCACAGAAATAAAATACATTTTAAAATATATTCCAATAGAAAAGTTATTGTAAATTGTAATGATATTTCACTATTTTACTATATTTATGATTAAATAAATGAAGTCTTGACTCCAAATGAAGAGACTCCAAAAACATTTAAAAAAAAAAATCTTACTAACCACTTGGTCGACTTGGCAGCTTATTCTGACCATGAACTGCTACTTAAGACAGGAAAGGTCTATCTGACTGATATTAAAAGTGATCGATCACATTCAGTGTTGTTTTAACATGCTTTTTAGGGTCAGGTTTATCAGTAATAGCTATTACCACAATAATAGATCAAAATTTCTGCCCACCAAAAATGAAGTACAGACATAACTCAAAACCAAAGCACAATATACAGTCCTGTTTTTGAACATATTGCTACCTAGCACCTCGAAACTAAATGTTATTGACAATAACTTTGCAAACATTGCCAAATCAAAGTTTTCATGGTAACACTTTACAATAAGGTTCATTAGTTAACATGAAGTAATAATGAACTACATTTATACAGCATTTATTAATCTTTGTTAATATTAATTTCATAATTTACTAATACATTTTTAAAATCTTGTTAACATTAGTTAATGCACTGTGAACTAACATGAATAAACAATGAACAACTGTATTTTCATTAGCTAACATTAACGAAGATTAGTAAATACAGTAACAAATGTATTGCTCATGGTTACTTCATGTTAGTTAATACATTAACTAATGTTTAACTAATGAACCTTATTGTAAAGTGTTACCATTTTCGTCAAAAGTGCTCATTTTATCAACCCAGTTCCTTAACACTGGTGCATCAGATTGGAGCCTCCGATTTCAGACAGCTCTTGCCAATTTTGTGGGCAATATATATCAGATGGTCAATGCACGTACTTTAAGGCAGTCTGCAGGCTGAGGCTGAGACTAATATGCAGCAGACTTCAGCCGTTGCACATGTTTACAATGTACAGGGAAGTGAGTCAGAAAATACAGAGCAATTCCTGAGAAAATACCCACACTGCACACATCCTGATTTAAACACTTCTTCAGCATCTCCTTATTAAACCACAATTCCAATATAATGAACACACTTTTTCTTTTAGTCCACTCCGTCCCCATCTGCCGATCTGCTGGGGCTCCGCACGGGTCCCCCTGTTACCGCCGCCGCTCCCAGCGCAGGCAGCTTATTGGTTGATGTTTTCTCAGAGGCTGGTGTCAATGATGATGGTTTCCTGAGGTAAATAAAAATCCGGTTCCTTAGCATCCTGTTTTGCATTTATTGCTTTAATTAACTTAAGTGAAGTACACTAATATTTTAACATGTCCAGATGTTCTGAGCTTGTAAAAACGTCTGTCAGGCTTTCTGCTCTTCTGTCGTTTCACTTTCTATCACTCGTTCTTCTTCTCTTCCTTTTTGTGTGTTGTGTAATCTTGTGTCCTTTATCTTGCTGCGTATGTGACTGTCTTTCTCTTTTCTTGCTTCTTTTTTCTCTTTCTCTTTCCCTCCCTTTTCCATCTCCCTCATTTTGGTGTGTGTGCGCACATGTTTGTGTGTATGCGTGAACGTGTGTGCGTCTCACGTCCTTGCTTTTCATTGGACGATGGCAGAGATCTGGAACCCCCCACTGAAAGCTCTGACTCCCTATTGGCCGAGGGTCCTGGTGACTCGGAGTAAGGGGCCAGTGGTTGACTACAGTGTCAATGTTACAGCAAAACATATTGACAGTCATATATAAACACTTAATTCTTTGGTTATTTATAGATGTTGTTGTGTATATGTGTTCTTTTCTGTTTGTGTCTGTGGAGTATTTTGTATTTGTGTGCTGTGTGGTGGTAATGTGAATTTGCTAACATTTTATTTGCCACAGATGTAATGTCGGTACTAACCTCTGCCTTTTGTCTTTCTCTCCTCTTTCATGCTTCCTTCTTTGGCTTCACTCTGCACTTCTTCTCTTTTTATCGGCTCACCACTTTCTAACATCTTTAATCTATTTTAACCATCTGTGCCTTTTCACACTTAACACTTCTCACCCCTCTCTTCCTCTCTTGGGGCCGTTCTCTCTTCTCTCTGCATTCTTGGCTTTCGGTCTCTCAGCTCTGCTCCCCCCTCTGTGGTCTCTGAAGATCCTGCTCCTCCTCTGCCTGAGTCAAACGAACTGCTCAACAAGTAAGAGCTCACTCGCCTACTTCACTCCCTCTATTCAGTCACCCGACCATCTCAGACAATCATCACCAGAAGCCTCTTTCATAATATGCCACCTTCTCTTTTTCTTCATTTTTCTTCATTTTGTTTATGTTACTGGTAATTATGTAGTGTAGTGTGGAAGCTGTTAAGTAGTATTTTCATTAATTACAAATATTTTAATTTTTGCTTAGTATTAAATATACATTACTGTTCAAAAGTTTGGGGCCAGTAAGTCTCTTTTGAAAGAAGTGAATACTTATTCATCAAGGGTGCATTAAATTGATCAAAAGTGACAGTAAAGACTGTTATAATGTTAAACGATTTATATTTCAAATAAATGTTCTTTTGAGCTTTCTTTTTATTGAAGAATCCTGAAAAAAAAAAAAAAGTATCACTGTCTCCACAAAAATAATAAACAACTGTTTTTAACATTGATAATAATGTCTCTTGAGCAGCAAATCAGTGAATTAAAATGATTTTTAAAGGATCAAATGACACTGAAAACATGATAAATGATGCTGAAAATTCAGCTTTGCCATCTCAGAATAAATTACATTTTAAAATATATTCAAATCGAAAACGGTTCTTTTAAATTGTAATAATATTGCTGTTTTTACTCTATTTTTGATCAAATGCAGCCTTGGTGGCCATAAGAGATTTCTTTCAGACCCCAGACTTTTAAACGGTAGTGTCTATGTAAAAAACATGGTAATTATTTAATGTTGGAAAAAGTCTTCTTCTGTTCTGCAGAATCAGACCTATAATATGTATCATGACTGTTAATTATAGTGACCCAATTATAAATGTAAATGTAAATGTAAACATGATCAAATCAAGTAGTTATTTTACAGTAAGTCTACACTCACTCAATCTCTATCTCATGAAACCAATAACCTGTGTCTGCTTGCACATTGTGGACACTTCTACTTGGACTTCAGGCCTGTGTATAAATGTACTCCAATATAAAAATCCCTTTTTGCCTCTTTAATTTATAGGCATTAGTGTTGTCACGTTACTGGAAACTTTGATACGATACCTTGAAAAGTATCAATATTTCGATAGCATTTTCAATATCACAAGGGAAAAACGCTGCATACACACTATATAGATATGGTTAAAATTTACTTTTTTTTGTCCATCCATTGAAATTCTAGGCAATCAAAAATTTCTTCTGAAGAGATCACTTTACCATTACAATTTACCATTACAATTATCTCACAAATATTTGCTAACTCAATGTATTTGTTTTTACAGTGGGGTAATTTTGTTGTAATAGCTTACACACAGCGCAAGGAAGCTTGATTTCAAATGGTAAATTGAATTTAAAAAAGACAAGTAAACGGTAATAAAATAAGAACTATTAAACAAATTACTAACAATAGCACAAATAAATACAATAGTATAAAGATACAAATGAAATAGTCTGCTTTATTTTTTAGACTAGGTAGGTCTAACAGTAGTATTCAGGTAAGAAACTGAATAAGGAAACAAAGTAATCAAATGTAAAATAACATTGGATAATTTTCATTGTAAAAATTAAATACAGATTTATCAATCATAGTTCCACAAGTTAATCAGTCAAGAGCAGTAATTGATTTTCTCTTTGTCTTTTATTGTTTGATTAACATTTACAACTTAGAGAGCGGCACGTTTATTAGGCTGCTGTCCCTTTAAGACATGACACACGCACAGATCCAAATACTGTTACTGTTACATTCTTCCTGAACTGTTTACTACAGATCCCCGGACATGACATGCAGGAAAAAACAGTAGGCTAAATCATGATAGAATTTTTTTTTCTTGCATGTCAAGTGCGGAGCTCCGTAGTTTATGACTGTGTTTACGTTAATGCTCACCAAGATGGGCTTGTCTGGCCCATATAAGCCTAATGGCTACATATCGGAGCATGTGCTCTAACTACTAGTTCACATCTCCAATACTTAGGTTTATTATTTTATCAGATGAAACCATGGCACTACGTAGTCAACAACATTTGGCAGCGCTGATGATTGGCCACTCTTTTTGGCTTGGCTTCGGATGACTCCCCCCCCCCCCAATGTCTCATGCTGCGTTCACATGCTCCTCGGATGGTCCTATTCCCTTAAGGGGAAGTCATTCTTCCATGTTGATGTGCTTGGATTTAGAGTGAACACTTGCTAAACTTATCCAAGTCCCTTAGCATGAACAGAAACTAATTGTATCTTTTACTAACACCATTGGTAATTAATGTCCTGTTTGACTGATGGTAACAAAATTGGAAGGGTGTTTAAGGTGAATTTTCCCAGTGGGGAGTTCATGTTTTTGATTTATTCTTCCAACATGTGAACGCATCATTAAAAAACAAACAAAAAAAACGGTACCGTTGCTCGCTGTCCCTGCATGCTTGTCTGCCTCACACACACTCTTATCTCTTGCCCTCAGGTTTGTGTGCAAGAACAATGGAGTTCTGTTTGAGAATCAGCTGCTACAGATCGGCATCAAGTCTGAATATCGCCAGAACCTTGGTAAGTCAGAACATCTGCAAAATTGTAATTGCATCATCTGGAGGTACATGTCAGCTGACTTCTGGACTATGTCATCAAGTTTATTGTATTTTAACCTGCGTTTACAAGAGACTGTAGTTTCAATGTACACATTTTTGCAGTTCTGGCTCATTTTTATCCTATTGTGTTCGCATTATAAAAACCACTTACTGTGTTAATATTTGACTTAATATTCAAAGTGCTTGCATGTTACCTCTTCTCACAGGGCGAATGTATCTGTTCTATGGCAATAAGACGTCAGTGCAGTTTGTAACCTTCACAACCACAGTCACCTGCCCAGGAGAGCTACAATCTCATATCCTTCACATCTATACATGCAAACACATGTTCATTCTTGCTTATACATGTTGTGATAAAGCGAATTTTATTTGTCATGGAGATTATCTGAGGGTGCTTGTTGTTTGTTTGCTCGTTGCAATTCCTTGACTGATCCTACAGCTCAACGTTCAGACTAAACCAGTGGAGCCTCTGATAGAAGGAGGTGCTCAGGTGCAGCAGGTCATCAACATAGAGTGTCTGTCTGACTTCTGTGATGCACCTCTCCTCAACATCAAGTTCAGGTGACCGATGCACGCTTTTAAATGGTTTATGATGGTAAATCAGCATACACTGAGGTTTACGAAGCTGTTGTGCTATCTCAGGTATGGCGGGGCTCTCCAGAACCTCACACTCAAGCTGCCCGTTACCATTAACAAGTTCTTCCAGCCCACAGAGATGGCATCACATGACTTCTTTCAGCGCTGGAAACAGCTCAGCCAGTAAGTGTTTGTGTGTACACACAGGACAAATTACTGTATACATACATCACAAACCGTTCTCTAAATGAAAAACATGTGAAATTCTCTCCTTACAGGCCTCAGCAAGAAGCACAGAAGATCTTCAAGGCCAACCATGCCATGGACACAGAAGTGCTTAAAGCTAAGGTGAGTTTACACAGTCTTACATTGACTGTTTGTAATACCATACTAGCCTACTTTGTACTGCATATACTGTACACCACACAATGATAGGCATTTTCAAATAGTAGTATGCAGAATTGTCACATTACCTTATTTTGCATGTTTAATTCAGTGTCCAGTTATCAGTTGTCTCAAAAATAAATGATTATTTTTATTTTTAAAGTTTGTGTGAAAATGTGTTGACTTCAATTTAATGAAATGATGATTCAAGAAAAAGATAATGGCTATTTATTTAGGTTCATTCATCAAGAAAATGGATGGTCGAGTGCATTGTATTGTGGAATACAGTTCCCAGTGTTTTCTGCTCTGTACATTTTGGGATATGTAGTCAAGTATCTAGTTATTCTATGCATACAAAATATTTGCACCCTATGCACAGTTTGTATACTATACTGAATAGGAATATGGCTGTCATGAAATCAGATTTTCAGTACATGATTATCAAGGCTAAAAGAATTCACGATAACAATATTATTGCAGTATCTATAGAAAGTGCTATCAATTCATCTTTTAACATTTTGTTTTTTCTCTTTTTTGGTCAATGAATCACTTGAAATATGAGTTTAGGGAGGCTAAGAGAGTTTGTAACCATAACTGTTAGGGCTGCACGATATATTGTTTTAGCATCATCGGATGTGCGATGTCAAGTATAGTCCGGTGATTTTAAACCTTTCGAGCTAGAAGATGCGAAAGAGAGCTCAATTCTGAACTAGTGAGCTGTTTTCACACAGACAGCACGTGAACACCGAATTCCCTTCTCTTTCACGTCTATTTGTGCTTGAACGGACATACATTGTTGTGAATAAATAGTTTTTTCAACTAAAGCTTAACATATAACAGTGGCAGCAGCGGCCAGAATAAAATCAGTCACATAACCTATTAGATTTTAAATAACTTACCCTAACGGCAAACAATTCCAGCTGTAAAGCTTTAGCTTTTTAATTGATGCTGTCATCATCCAGGGGTATCTTGCTTTCAAAAGCTTTAGCTTTCTGCACAAAATTAAGCCCTGGTGTAGGTCTTCCTTTGTGATTAATAACCAGCTTTTCTTTCAAAGTTAATTTCGAAAATAGCGTGGACAATAAATTAGCAACAAGATCCTCATCATTAATGTTGCTTGCGGTTTCCATAGTGAATAGCTGTTTTATCAACTGTTTTTCTGTTTTTTTGTTTTTTTTTTCCGATCAAGTTCCCCACAACGGGCGGAACCTGTCATAAACCTACTGATAACAAGCCCCACCCATTAAAAGGGACGATATGATTGGTCAGTTTTCCTGTCAATTGAAATTTATCTCTCATTGACTTGCTAGGGCTTGGCCTCCTGTAATTTCACAGCTGGACCACCAATCACAGAGCTGAAAGCGTTAGGCGGAAACATCCTAATATAGAGAAAATGGACATCAACACAACACAACTCAAACTGAATAGGCAGATTTGAAGGGTTTATTTCCTCAAAAATATTTGGATGTTTATTGTCGAATTATAAATTCTTAAAATAACATTAGAACTGATGACTTTTTATTACTAGAGGGCCCTGATGGTTCCCCACTAGATAAATATATTATGCAGCATCTTAGCAAAAGTGATTTTCTTCCTGTTGTCTTCCATACAAAAAAGTTGCATCGTATATCACGTAAGCGTCCTGCAGAGTTTATTTGCTGACAAAAGTTCACTTCATTTCATTCTCATCTTTCGTCTTTTGCCACTCTTCCCTTCTCCCTTACATTTCGTAGTTACTGGGATTGGGCATGGCTCTCTTGGAGAACGTGGATCCGAACCCAGAGAACTTTGTGTGTGCCGGAGTGATCCAAACCAAGGCCCAACAAGTGGGTTCTCTGCTAAGACTCGAGCCCAACGCACAAGCCCAGGTATGAAAAGACATTTGTTTTATGCAAATATATGTATCCATATTACACAAACAAAAGAAAAAGAAAGCAACAACGAAATGCCACAAGCATCAAAAGTCTCACAGCCCCTCCCTGCTGCCATGGAGCACAGGTTTCTCTCCAAGTCAGTTTTATTGCATCTTACTGTTGTCTGTGTGTCTCTGTGCCTGCTGATGCAACTCAAGTCTGGGGAGCAGGTAACGCATTCATCCTGCCACCCCTCTCAACCCAAAATGCCTCCCTCCCTCCCGCTATTGTGATTTCACTCCATGTCTGGTAGTAAAACCCAGTTCATTTGGCGTGACGGCAGTGTCCTTCTCTTCGTATATGTTGAGTTTCCTTTGTCCATAGTGCAAGTTTACATTTAGTATCGACTATAAGGATCAGACACACATTCAGAAAGCAGAATGAGCGTCTATCTGCACAATTGATGTTTCTTCCTCAATTGTTTGTGTGTTTGCGTTTACATTAGGTAACGTTCTTTATTCTCTCTCTGTCTCAGATGTACCGGTTGACCCTGCGCAGCAGTAAGGACACTGTCTCCAAGCGTCTTTGTGAGCTGCTGGCGGAACAGTTCTAGAAAGCCAGCCGAGACTAGCACCATCTAGAACCGACACCCAGACCAGACCAGCGTTCCACCTGAAAGGCCCCAGAATAAAGATTCTACAAAAAGCATTCATGCATAAGGGAAAATTAGCTGTCATCCTCTGGCAGCCATATTACTGTCCTTCTGATAATGATTATTATTATTATTACTGTTATTATCATCAGCGCTGCCCTTCCTGTTTTTATTGGTGTTTACCTGCGTGTGAGCAATGGAACGAAAGGAAGTGTGTGTGTTTTTTTTCGTACATGTGTGAAAGAGTCATGGTGATAGTTCCGTTCTCCGTCCTGCCTGTTCAACGATCAACTCCTGTGCTTGTGTTGACAACTTGTGTGTGTGTGTGTGTGTGTGTGTGTGTGTGTATGTGTGTGTGTTGTGGGTTAAGGGGCAGGGAGAAAAGTAAAGCAAAAAGATGGAAGTGGAGCAAGTTTTCCCTCTCTCCTGTTTTATCCTCAGTTTCACCCGCAAAAACTGCACATTAGCTGTTTCTTTGGAACATTCCCTGTAAGACTATTACAATCTCAAATACACTAACGCAATGGCACTTCCCTAAAAGAGGCCAGAATCACTAACCCCCGTCGCTTTATCTCTCTCGCTTTCCTCCTATACTGAAATCAGTCAGATCTAGAGCCATTGGTGTACATAGAGAAATTAAAAAAAAAAAAAAAAAAGAAAATTCCACTTACATTTCCAGTTTATCACACCGTACATGCGTTCCTTCTGACATAGTAATGGCCAGTGCACTTTAAGAGGCTTTGAGAGGAAAGGCTTTTATAGTCCCGACCCCTTTTTCCTGTTCTTGTCCTATGTATTCATTACTCGTCCTGACCCCCATTATCTGACAATGTTTATTGAAAAAAAATCTCTATATATAAATATATATAAACCATGTAAATGATTACCCTTCATGGATGCATTTGTATGTCTCTTTCTTGTTTTTGATAGTGGTATATTGTCAGTGTGTTTGTATGCTTTCTTAAATGGTCTAATGTTTGTTGCTTTTGTTTTGGACATTCCATTCTGTACTATGAGTGAATGGGCATAACATTTCAGGTTAGTTGTACAGTGTTAAACGAGCTGGGGAGGAACTAGAATCAGAAAGAGGAAGTGAAGCAGAGGCAAGGTCGGGTCCACTAGTGTGTGAGTTTTTGCACGTGAAGAGTGCAACTGCTGTGGACCTTTATGTAAATGTTTTTTTTTTGTTTTTTTTTGTAATATCGTTTAAAAAAAAAAAAAGAAACATCTGGAGGACATTGACATCATCTGTCATTCTTCCAGCACAGTTATTGACTGAAATGAATAGTAGATAGTGGTTACCTCATTACTAAATCTTTACACACACACACACACACACACACTATTAACTTTGAGTGGTGACTGGCCACAGCTGGAGACCCATATTTTCATTCGCAGAGCTAAAACCTGGGAAAGCACTTAGTTTGTGAAAAGTCATCGCATGCACACAGTTGTACACACATTCTTAGGCCTAGAGGACGGGGGCTTAAGGGGGAGCACTGGACCAAAGCAGCTGCCAACTGTCAATCACGTACAGGGATCATAACGATTTTGGTCAGCATCATTTGGTGAGAGAGTGTGTGGTGTTAATCTGTTTGATTCTTGTGGGAAAAAAATATAATGGAATTTATGCGACAGTCATATTAGTTCAGCTGGGGGTCACGCTTCCCTCAATGCAGTGATGCAGTACTGGGGACATCATCATTGTAGTTGATTAGAGTCACAGTCATGGTGTGTGTGTTTCTGTGTGTGCGCGTGTCTATGCAGTATCCGCTAGCTAATGCAGCCCCAGTGTATCGCTGTTCAACCTGTCAGATACCTGTGTTAGATTAAATTTACTCTGTACTGAATAATGTGAAAGTAAAATTATGCCATATACTCGAACCAGGTGTTTTCTTTGTGTGGGTGTGGGTGTGTATTAGGGATGGCCAGAGAGATCATGAGGGCTGATAGCTGAATCTCACACATGCACAGGCCTGACTCAGGCTAAGATGTAAAGTGGCCCATAACAAAGGTTTCAAAATTTATTAGAATATGTCTACAGATGAAAATAATTGTGAATAATCTCATTTTCAACCAGAAAGCAGAACGGCATAGTAAAAATGGCAAGTTTGGTAAACTTTGGTTAACTTGTTTTTATATTATATTATTATTGTTACATTTTTAAACCCTTCTTATGGCCCATTTTAAATCTTAGATTTCACCAGGCAAGTCTTCTATAAGATTTAAGGTGGGCCATGATAAGGGTTTAAAAATGTAATAGGAATATAATACAAAAACAAGTAAAAAGTTCATCAAACTTGACATTTGTACTATTCTTTCAGGTTGGAGAAAATGAGATGAATCAATTATGTCCTTCTGTTGACAGCCATGGTTATGTTTATCTTCAGGTTTATGCATATAACACTTAACTTTATAGCAAATACATATTTAAATCATATTTTATACATCTGTTATTTATTTCACAGTATAGAAAATGCAAGACAGCTGGTTTGTAGTCCAGTATGATATAGCATTAATAGTTTAATACATTCATATAAATCTAATTTTAAGTGTTAGGCTACAATTGATTATTATTATTTTTTCCCTCAACTGTAGCTCGAGAAATAAAATTCATTATGGTACATTCTAATAAAACAACACTGAAACAGAAGTATAATGTAATGTCTGATGTACAGTGCACCGCGTAAGGTCTTTTAATATAGTATAAATATGAAATCAATAGATAAATGTGGACTAGTGAACTAAGCGTTCTGAATAGTACATTTTGTTTACTAGAGAAGCAGTGCTCGCATGGGACGGTGCACACGAGTTTGCTTACAAAAACATCTAAACATCTTAGAGGGTAACAGTCTCGTTTGACTGAATAGACACACTCGATTTGCAAATGAAAGCGGTGGGGGGGGGGGTTCTGTCTGAAAGGCTTCAGGGAGTAAAACACGATTCATCACAATAAAAATGCCGAGGTCTTCAGGGCAAATTGATGATGGCGAACAAACAGAGCGTGCCCGCGCGCGCGTCAAAGAGCAAGCCTGTGCGCCGATTGGCTGAAAATGACATCACATAGAATTGTACTATTCTTAGCTTCTGGAAACGGGATGACCTCATCGTTTTCCTCCCTCGCGCAGGTATAGACATACAACAACAAATAATGTTAGAAGCGCAGACAGAGCGGAGAGGAGCACGGGAGCACAACTACTGAGAAGAGAGATCAAGGAACTGTTTATAATCACGCAGATACACGTATATGCTTCACGAGATATATGCGTCCTCCTGTTTGTGCTGTATACAACGTTTACCCACCAGCTTCGTTGGACTTCTCCAAGCTTTTTGGATTTTCTTGCGCACTCTGCTTATCTTTAACTGACTGGACTGGTGAGTATCAGCTTTTAGTTTATTGTAAATAAGTACAGCTTGTATAGCATTGTTAAATGCAATTTCGCAAAACTTTAAATAATTTTAGGTATACTATTTGGCCTGTCTGTTTAGTGCGTCATAGACTCAACGAGTAATTTTCAATGTATTTTGTTCTCCATATGTTTTAGGTTTTTAAAAAATAAGAGATGGTGTACTACAGGGACAGTCAGTCCGAACGGCCGCCGTTGTCGCGTATTCTGCCGCATCTCTACCTTGGTGCAGAGACTGACGTAACGCAGGTATGTTTACTATTATCACTATTGCTAACTGTTAAAGAGATCTTCCTCAAACCACCTTTAAATGATATTGGCTTCATTTAACAATAGTTTGTTCTCGCGGATAACATTTAAGTTACTTTCTCACTTTTCACCCGCTGTTTTGTACCCCCACAGGATGGTTTGTCTGACCGAGGCATCTCGTACGTACTAAGTGTGAGCCGATGTTGCCCACAGCCTTCATTTCTACCCCAATCCCAGTACCTCCGTATCCCAATAGACGACTCCCTGCGGGATGACCTGCTTCCTTGGATCCCTCAGGCGTTGCACTTCATTGGTGAGGGACCCGGAATCCCACTGCTTACATCAGCCTGCATTTGCATCCCAACTGCATTACATCATTACACTAGCATCAGTGGGTAGAAATGAAAGTGGAAATAGATTTGTTTTGTTTTGTCTGTGTAAAATAATAATAATAATAATATGAGGCTAATTTGAAACAAACCATTAGGCTATTTCATGCATTAGTACCCTGGTGGAAAACCCTGGGTGTACACTGGTTTTAAAACAGGTCTCATTGTATATATTTTATGTTGCAGATGGGGCCATGTCACTTGGCTGCTCTGTTTTGGTTCACTGTGCTGCAGGAATCTCTCGGTCTCCAGCACTTGCTGTGGCCTACGTCATGTATAGCATGAAAATGGATCTGGATCATGCATACAGGTATTGTTTTACTACTAGGTCTATATAAATTATATATAAACAATATATATAAATTGTTGTTTTATACATATATATGGTGAATGCAGATGATGCAAATTCAAATCTGATCATTCCTTTAGGTTTGTGAAGGAACGCAGACCTACAATTTCACCAAACTTTAACTTCCTGGGGCAGCTGCAGCTCTTCCAGGGAACGCTTTCTTTGAAGAATAATAACATAAACCTTCATGCTCAGCAGTCAGTCAAACCTTTGGATAACTGCCAACAGCCCACCAATGAAGAAAAACACAGCAGTTCCACAGTGGCACTGTTAACTAATTTGAACCTTCAGAACAGCATGGACAACAACTGTATTATTAATGGATGTACTGAGGATTCCAAAGCAAACTTGCACTGTGAGAATAAGAACAACCAAATGGAAAATATTCAGAGTAGATCCAGAGTCCAGAATCCAGAGTTTACCTTATCTCTCTCAGACAAGCTCACAGCGCTCACTCTCCGCACAAATCCTGTAGAGATACAAGGACCTATAAACGTCACATCTCAGACACAGCAGGATGCACCAAAGTCCAACCTACCTAAGCCTACTTACCTTCAGATTCCATCCCTAGCGGAGAAACGAAAAAGCCTTACTCTTTCCCTTACGCCAGTGGGTGCAGTTCCTCAGACTCACCAGAAGGGGTCACCAGCGAACAGTTGTGATCTGAAACAGAGCAGTTCCGCAGTTGACCAGACGGGGGCGTTAGAAGACTTGGGCAGAGTCAATATGGAGCAGTCAGCATCAGAAACCAGAACAGAACCAAAAGAGGTGAACAGGTTTATCAGCAAGGAGGCTTCAGCTAGACACGGCTGCTCAAGATCACAAAGAAGAAAGAATAAATTAAACCACAGAGCAAACGAGGAGCAACAAAAAACAAACCATTCGAGCACAAGATCACACAGGCAGATCCAGTCACCATGTGGGATCGTGACCTCCTCGCAGGAGCTTTTTGAGAAGGAGGTTACCGGTGGTGTAGAAGCAGTGGAGGGTATGGATGGAGACAACAGCCCCCTGTCTCCAGTCAGTCTAACGGTTAACAAAATACTAGACTGGGGAGAACGCATGCTGCTTGGTGTCCTACTCGGCCCACGTATTAAAGTGGGACAGGCTGCTTTGCCGTACAGATGTTGAGGAGGGACTGGTTGTATGGACTGCACTACTACTTAAAGATGAAGTATGGACTTCTCAGAGAGGCATAGCAAGGGAACTGTGATTATTCTGTACCTCCCGAATGAGCAGAATGAAGAGTGAAAAAGCATATGTATGAGTGTGTACATTCACTTATTTATTTGATGAAATTGCATGTTCCTCCAAGAGTATTTGACAGTCGACTCATGTCATCTTTATAGACTGATGATATGTGTATAAATGACAGGACGTCTGGAAAAACACATGCGATTTGTTATGTTATAATGCACAGCCTGTCTGCGACTTTATTTATTGAAACACATTGATAGCTGTTATTTATAAATGGGTATTTTGCAGGTGGAATTTTAACACTATAGCTTGTATTGAAAAAAGTGTTCATTAAAAACAATTATTTTATCCTCTCTCTCTGACTCTTTCATTTTACCAACTATATTTGTGAATTGTATAATAAAATGTTATTAAAAAACAAAATCTAGCAATAAAAGAGGTAACACCTACTATCTATATATCAATTAAAACCCAGTTGATCAGTTTAGCAATAGACGTGTCTTTTAAGTTAAGAAACTCCATAGTAATTATAATATCCTTGCAGTTATACCTAAGGGTTTTCTAATACTGAGGAATATGTTGCAATAGGCTACTGACTTTACTTGGTTTAGTCACAATGAAGAGGAGTAACATTTCCCCAGAAATGTTGGGAAGGCAGACAGTAACTTGTGGGTGTCTCCAAAAACATCTTTACTACACCCTGTTTGTCACATTCCTGGAGGTTTTCGTTTAATAGGCCTACAAGCCAAGATGATTCAGCATCCACACTGATACTGCCAAGGTATTACAAAGGATTGTACAATAAGAACCAAGGTAAATGTAGTACATATAACTAGCAATGAAATGCACCATTGAATAAATATATAAATAAATAAGACACAAAATATTCCATCTCGACAAACATAAAGCCTCATTATATACGGCTCGTTTATCGACCGCAAATTATTTCAGCAGATTATTACTCCTGTTTCGCCGTTTTTAACTCTTGCGCTTATATTGTTCGAGCTGAATACAATTAATAAATGCAGAATTAACGCTCTGTGTAAACATCTACAGTAACTCAGACAAGCCAGGCCCTTGGCCAAATATGGGAAAGACGACGCTCGAATTACACATTTATCATAAAGCCTTGCCTTCTATTGCGGAAATGCAAGCGTAGTAACAGCAGAATCGTTCATCGAATCATTTGCATCAGCCAATTAGAACTGGCCGAGGCTCACCGATTATGAAATGATTCGTGCGATGAGAAAAACAACATTTAAAGCCACGCCCATTTCAGGCGTGCGTATGAGAAACAGTGAAGAGGAAAAAAGTTGCCCCTGGTCATGAAAAAAAAGCTATCGGAAGCAACAGAGAGTCCAGAAATCACCAAGAAAAATCCAGAGGGCGGACATTCCTTTAAGCCTGGAATTCGTTTTTTATCTCCATAAGCAAGATGGTTTTATCGCTTGTACAAAGGGGTAATTTGTAGGCTAAATCTTGCGGATATAGTGTATTAAAGTTGTCAGAGTATTCGCGGGTTGGCAGTGGACTAAGTTGTCTGACTTTCGAGTCGCTAACTTGGCACCAGAAGGCTAATTTACTCAAGGCGGCTGCGGAAGAAAGGTAATCGTCGGTCATTGCTAAGACCAGCGCGGTATTTGTTTTATTTCCTCTTTAGAGTTATCAATCTGTACATGCTATTGTTTTGTAGATATTGAACCATGGAGATTGGATTGTGAAACATACTTGCTCAAATCTGTTACATTGCAGCCTATTGTAGAGGGTTATCATCAACGATGCCAGGCCTTTTACGGTCTTAAATCTTTATGCTCCATAGAGCAGTATTATTCCTCTTAAAGCCATTTTTGTTGAGTAAGAAGACATGATTAGTATTGTTTTATAACCTAATCTTACATATTTGCTGGAGTAGGACCATGTCAACAGAAGAAAGATATAAGTTGGTGGTCGTGGGCGGTGGAGGTGTGGGGAAAAGCGCCCTCACTATTCAGTTCATTCAGGTAAGTGTATTATTTTTCAGTACTTTATTTTGAAATAAAGATGTATTAATGGCGCAATATGTGGCAAATACGCCTTGCAAATTATTTCTGTGGGTGTGTTGTAAGAGTTGTGTGACGTTGAGAGTGCAGTGGGCTTTTCTCTGCATGTTCCTTCATGTTAAAGCCCTTGTTGAGGAGTTGGTGAACCAAAATGTTTTCTTTGTTTTCTTTCGCAGTCGTACTTTGTGTCTGACTATGACCCAACCATTGAAGACTCATACACTAAAACCTGCACCGTGGATGGAAAGGAGGCACGATTAGACAGTATGTTGGTATTAATGTGCTCTTTATAGGAAGGAATGAGTGTTAAAATCTCCACAGGTTCCCTTAGTAGGGAGATTTTGGTCAGAGTTGCATCACTGATGATTCATTGCTGACTATGGGTTCCTGCCCAGGTTTTGTTTTGACTTGCTGTCAGTACAACATCATGCCAGCTGTGCTTAAAGGAAACTTTTTTGTGTGTCAATTACTTATGAATTGTGTTTTTGTGTATCAGCTGATCTTGCATATTTACCCGGGGTTTGTTTTGTTTTTGTATCGTTGATTAGTCCTCGACACAGCAGGACAAGAAGAGTTTGGAGCGATGAGAGAGCAGTACATGCGCTCTGGAGAGGGTTTCTTACTGGTGTTTGCTCTTAATGACAGTGGCAGGTAGGTGTTTTCCAGAGTGTGTTTGTGTGAGCATGAGAGGAAGGGGAATAGATAGTTCCTAACCTCTCTGTGTGACGAGAACAGAGAGTGTGTGTGTGTCTGTGTGTTTTTAAAAATAAAACCTCAGAATGTGTTTGCGATGAGAAAGAGAGTGCAGGTCTTGAGTGTTCATGTCATCAGGTGCACAGAGTTGAACCTCAACAGCTGAACTGAGCCTATTTGTGTAAATGTTGAGGTTTCACAGTGTACGAATCCTCACAGATGTGACTTGGGACTGTTTTACAGATTGACTAAATATTTGTACAGTTTCAGACTGCAATTACTCAGCCTAAAAAGTTAAGAAGATTTTTAATATAGTTTTTATTTTTAGTAAAATTATTTTCTGTTTAGTTTTCAATTTCTTGGTTGGGTTTAGTTTTTAGCATTTGATAGTTTCAGTTTTTTAGTTTTGTGTGTGTGTGTGTGTGTATGTGTATTTTAGGGCTGCTATAATGTGTTAACTGCTAATATTTAAAAACATTTAACACAGTTAAATTACCCAGTAAACTCTGTAGTGTTATTTCTATTTAGTGACACTTTTAGTTTAATGATTTTTTTTTTTTTAGAACACCATATATAAACCTTTCAAAAGTGTGTTTAAAATGAATTATTTTGTTTTTGAACAATTTTCCCCCCCATTTGTTAGTTTTGTTATTTTTTTATTTTTATTTCAGTTCAGAAAATTTAGTGTAATTGCTTTTATTTGTTTAACAATAATATCAATAGGAATTTTTATTATTCATTATAAATTAAATTTAGAGGCTACTATGCAAGAAGAGTTCAATTGTAAACACCTTCTATAAACTCTGTAGTATTTTTTTCTGTTTACAGATCAAAAGCTTGTTATTCTAATGACATTTTTTTTTGGTTCTCTCTGCTTCAGTTATAAAGAAATTCAGAAATTTCACACTCAGATATTGCGGGTGAAGGATCGAGATGACTTTCCCATGGTTCTTGTTGGCAACAAATCAGATCTTGACCAGCAGAGAGAGGTAATGTTTCTGTGTTACATAGTAAATTTTTAATGAAAAATAGGCAATTTATATGTGTGCGTGTTTTTTTTCTCAAATAGATCTCAAGAGAGGAGGCCATGTCATTTGCCAGAGAAAACCGGATCCACTATATGGAATCGTCAGCTAAGAACCGCCACAATGTGGATGAAGCCTTCATGGAGGTTGTGCGAGCAATAAGGTATTTGTAATTGAGAAGTGCTCTTATTATGAGATTGACAGTGTAGTGGATTCTGATGAACCATCTCTCTTCAGGAAGTTTCAAGAGACGGAGAGTCCACCACTCCCCGCTAATCACGCGAGGAAGCAGAAGAGTGGTGGCTGTCCCTGCACCCTGCTCTGACTGCCCCTCTGCACTGTTGCCTAGGAGACTGAAGCCCTCACTCTCACGCCTGGTGCCTTATACGTCTACACAGTGTGTGTGTGTTGTGCATATGTGTGTGTGGCACTGTACACATCAGTGTTTTAGTGGCTTTTACAGTATGTGTGTATGAATGGTTCCCAAGGAAAAACTAGGCTATATCAAATGAGAAAGAACCTGTTGGAAAGGGGGGGGCTTTAGTTCTTATTTTGTCCACATGTTTTATGTAGTGCCTTGCAGAATCATGCTCTTGATTTTAGATTCAAGCACAGTATTTGTTTATTTCCATCATAGTAAATGGTCACAGACTGATTGTGTGCCGCAAAAGAGATTTAAAAAAACAAAACAAAACAAAAAACATTCACCACGGTGGAGGTGAACAATAGTGACAATGTATATTTAAACAACCATGTATGCGATGTGCTGACAAAGCGTTGTGATGGTTCTGGTGTCGTCTGTATGTCATATATTGTGTTATTGACTCGCAAAGACAAGTCAGAAAGTGTTTTATTGGCCCAGACCACTGTTCAGCATGTCCTCTCTCGGGGGATTTATTTAGTCAGTGAGACTGCACTGAAATGGCTGCTCTGGTCTACACCTTGCTACCCATCAGTGGCAAGAAATATATTCAGCCAACTTGTTTTCATTAATCTCTTCCTGATAAAGCAATGTGGGAAGACTTAGACATGATGTGGTTTTAATAATTGAGCATTTTTAGTGGAGAAGCAGTAGTGTTCAAATAATGAGTCCAGTATCTGCAGTGCTAGTATTCATACAAACCAAAGGCTATACTGTATATGTTTGCACACCAGCTTTGTCATGGTGAATAGTTATCTAATGTAGTTTAACACTAAAGTGGACAAATCGTGTGGTTTTATTGTGGGATTGTTTTGGTATGTTTTTTTTTTCTTCAAAATTTTATGTTTTTTTGAAGGTACTTCTGTTTGTGCATATGTTCAGAATAAGGCAGCCTGTCTCCAGTTTCAAGTTATTGTATATGACATGCTTTGCTTGTGATTTTTGCACCTTCATTGGTAAACTGATGAAAAAGTGATACAGAGGAATTGCCAAATGAATTGACTAACAAAGCATGATATTAATCAGTGTTGTGAGGGAGTGAGTCACACTGTCTGTATATAAGTAGAATGGCTTAGTTTATAGGGTGAGGAAAAACAAGACTAGGTGCTTTTCCTTAGTCACACTATAGCAGTTCTTATGGCATACTCAACCCTCGAGGGAGTTGCTACACACTTTACGGCCTTTAATCAAGGGACATGGATTTTTTTTTTCTTCAAACTGGGACAAATTCTATTGTAGGTCAGGTTTGTCGGCTGCAAATAAGAACAAAGCACTATTTAATTTTGCAATGTTAACAAAATTACACAACATTGTAACATGATTCTCATTCATATCATTTCAGTATCATTTCATGTCTCAAGTCTGATTATTTCAGTGTTTTTATTTTATTTGTTTTTTTTTTTATTTAAGCTATTTTTCCTGGCTCTGGAGAGAGATCAGACACCATTTATCTTCCAGTTTTGTATCTAAATCTAACAATATTCTTTAGTACACAATTAAAATGTCTTTAAACATTTCATGTATGAATTTGTGGGTGACTGATTTATTGGTGAGTGATTTGTTATAAAAAAGTATTTGTAACAGATTTCACAATGTGTTTGGACTTAATTCAGATACTCTGTGCTGATTAATGAGGGAATTTAATGATTAGTAAAGTAAGAATTTAATTCTAAACTTTATTTATTATGAATGTAGGATAAGCTATTATATATTGATATAGTATTGCATTTAGATGCCAAACAAGCTTTGGAATTTTTTTTTTTTTTTTTTACTTCTAACTATATAGCTTCCATTTTATTCATCTCTCGAATTCTTATTGGACCATAACGATCAAATAAGAGAACTACCCTAAGCATTACAAGTAATTGTTGCAAATGATTCCCACATGTGAGGTGAGGTGAGGGTAAATTTGAATCGCTGGGAGGGAATCAACCGCAGGGCGATATTCTGAATCTGGAGAAATATTAGCATGATGTCGTTTTCTCTCGGAATTTGAGTGTCGTAACGTTGTAAATGCACTGATGGGTTCCTTCGTTTTAAAGCGATAATATAAAACAAATATCGTGTATAGTAGGAGGACTGGTTTTCGTAAATTTATTAAAACCTGTTATACGGTCGGCTCCTGCTAAGGCCCATTCATAACTATCTTTGAAAAGTACGGTTGATCCAATCAAGACGCAATGGACTGTTAAACCGGAAGCTGCACTAGGTGGACTAATAAACTTTTTTTTTGTTTGTTTTTTTGAAGACAGGTGATGACATGTTTCAACATTGAATTACGATAGGTACATTAGTTAGCCACACCACTAAAACTTACTAATACAAATTATTTTTTTGGCACAGGGAGCGATCAAAGCACATTTGTTTATTGAGATGTGCAGGTAGGTCACTGAAACTTGTCACGTCCCACTACCGCTCCTATAATCGCTCGCGGCTGAGGCATGTTGTCAAACTGGTATGTCTCGTAAGTGATGAGTTATGTTTTCCCTGTGAATGAAACACAGGTGATTATGGAAGTAGTTTAATCAAAACCCGCGAATATGTGAATTTTTTGTAATCATATTGTTAATCTAGCAATATAATAATTTACAGCGCCAAGGCAGGGAATCTCTGGGGAAATCTGAAAGTGTTTTCTTTTAAAGTTTCTTTGTACGGAGCACAAAAGAGTGTAAAGGTAAGCGGGCGGTTACCCATGTCGTTTTTCTGTAGATGCAGGGCAGTAGTTTTACTTCTACTTTTCTACTTTCTGTCCTGTGTTTTGTGGTACAGCTTGTTTTCGTAACGAATATGCAAATACGCACTATTTAATCAACTTTAAAATACCAACAAAAAAAAGATTCAGTCATTTCCTCGTGTTGCCACAATTTTGTCAATGTATTATCAATGTGATTTTAGTTGAAGTTTTGAAAATAACATTAAACGGATATTAAATGTGTATGTGTGCCTCTTTTTTTCTTAATATAAACAGTTTAATATTTGCCTTTGAATATGTGCAATGACCGATAGAGGACGACATTGTAATCTTTTTCCGTCCAGAATATTTTGTGACGCATTCTTTACAGTTACATATAGGCATATAGGTCCTCCATATGGCATTATCAAAACATAGCCTGGTAAACTTAGTAATATTCTTCATAATATTCTTTCAAACAGGTACAATGCTGGGGTTTCCAGCGATATTTTTCAGTTTGCTATCCCTGCTGCATCTTGTTTGGGGCAGAGTGATCTACAGTGGAAATGATGGTAATAATGAAAAGCAAAACGATTTTAAATTGCCAGTGTGGGACTTTTTTGGGGTTTATCTTCTGTTGTTGCTAATCCATTAGTACTATGGTGTGTTTTTGTAGGTCTCTCTCTTCATGCACTCAGGCATGAAATCAGACTTATACGTCCGCACAATCTTTTTTGCATTTTTTAGGTGTATTATAAAGACTGGTAATTGTTTCATACCCAGAATTCAACATAATTTATTTTGAAATTATTTTTATTTTTTTCCCACTACATATCTTTATGATTAGCTGCCATTTCATTACTCCAAGATATTGCGCTGTTCCTTCTGTCTGTTATAAGAAGTGATTGTATGTTTGTGATGTGTTGTGATTTTTATTATGATTTGTATTCTCTTGTGTTCCTCAGTGTTCCTAGAAGAGAAGTCAGCAGGTTCATTTCTGTCCCGTAAACTGTTGTATAACAGTTGGGATTTTGAGTTAGTGACGCCTGGAAATATAGAGAGAGAATGCATGGAGGAAATATGCTCGTATGAAGAGGCCAGAGAGGTGTTTGAAGATGACCAATTGACAGTAAGAAAAATAGTATATACTAATTTATATACACACTAACAAGTGCTGGGTTGTTTTTAAGTTGGGTTGAAAATGGACAAACCCAGTGATTGGGTTAAATGTTTGCCCAATGTGCTGGGCAGTTTTATTTAACTCAGCTATTATTTAAAAATTACTTAACCCAAAATAGGTTGGAAATTAAAAATCAGACACATAATTACTAGAGGCAACAATAATAATAAAAAGATGAACAATTAATTATAAGCAATTTAATAAATGTTTATTGTTTAATTATACTACAGTGCTGTTGAATGCTCGAATCTGATTGGTTGATCAACGTTGTAAGGTGTGCAATTATTTTCAGGGAAAGTAGTTCTAGCTGGTCTGGACTGCATTGCAGTTTCATATCACGTCGCCAAATGTTTTCAGTTATCTCAATAGGTCCTTACAACTTACAACTGCAAAAGAATCAAAACCCACAACGAACACCGACCAATCAAATGAATATAGTAAACAATAGGATAAAGATGAGAAATTATTGTCATGGTTTTTGCCACAAAATACGTTTTATTGTGTCCTGAAAGCGCATACTCTCTCCCGCTCTCTCTCTTTCAAACCTACTGTATAGTACGGACACACTCGCACAGAAACGTTTGGTCAGCACTGCTCTGACAAATTAATCAGTAAAATAGTTTAGCAACTTAAGATACATGACTCACCAGCAAGGTAATAACTGCAGTTCTTGAGATAAACTTATAGTTTTGCTATTAGTAAAGACACAGCTGCCGTTAGAGACGCATAGACTCAGGTAGGCTAATTCACGTATGCTTATTCTCTCTCTCTCTCTCTAATAACTGCGTTATTAACTGTATATCAACTGTATTAGTCTGCTATCAAGGTTCAAGCCTCCGTTTCTCATTCTGAAATTACTTTTTGGAATTAGCAACGGAGGCTTGGGATGAGATGCGTAAGAAATTAGTCCTACACATGAGTGTTTTAAGGACAAAAAGCTGACAAATGTCTTGAAATACAACATCAGAACAGTGCCTTGAGGTTTGGTAGTCGTAGTATAAGCAGAATAATTGACTCCAGGCTGTTGAATTCTTAGAAAATAACTCTATTCCTCAGACAAATTACAGCGTGACCGACCGAGACGTGCACACTGTAAACATAAACTTAAGACGCACTGCAAGCGTATTTGCAGCTATAAAGGTTTTACAAACAGAATATGTGACTTAAACTTAATGTATGAGATATATATCTCTTATTTTCTAAGAATTCAACGGCTTGTTGTCAATTATTCCTTACTCATTATTCATTAAACTTATTAATAAATGTTAATTTATTCAACACATTAGTAAACGTTAATTTCCAACATACTTTGTTTGGGTTCATTTTAAGTGAGCAATATAGTAATGTTTAAACAATAACTGAGTTAAATAAAACTACCCAGCAGGTTGGGCAAACATTTAACCCAACTGCTGGGTTGAAAAAATGACCCATTTGCTGGGTTTGTTCATATTAAACCCAACTTGGGTTGTTTTTAACCTAGCATTTATTTTTTTAGTGTACTCCTATATAAGGAATATGAACACAAAAGAAGCATGTTATAGCCAAAATTACAAGATGAGGTGAAAAAAATTATTTATGTATACAGTTACTTGACGCTGTCTATTTTGTTTTCCAACAGGCCAATTTTTGGAAAGACTATGTCAGCAGTCATGGTAAGGCTGATAAGGGAATGTATTTGATATTTTATAGATGAACTTGAAGATATGCACATCCAACAGTTTCAATTTTCAAATAAATGTTAAGTCTTATTCTTAGTCTGACAACACCAAAGACAGCAGCCTTGTCTAGCTGTCATCATAGTGTAAGCAAACGCAAGCTACAAATAGTATTTTATTGACCAATGTTTTCAATATTTTATCCTAATGGGATAAAATGGAGATTACTAAGTAAACAATTAAAATGTGTATTTGTTGAGAATGATGAACTGATTGATTGATTTCCACAGAGACTTTACCTCGAATTGATGTGTCTGGTTTGGTAGCTGGCATCGTGGCTATTGTAATAACAGCGATTATAGCCATTGTGCTGGGCATTTATTGCTACAAGAACAGAGGCAAAAATGCAAGAGGGGGCAGGTAAGTGCATGCTGTCATTACCACTGCGATATGCCTTTTATGTGGCAATGTCACTCTAATGGATTCTGCACCTCCACAGTGTTCCTGTGCGTATGGGAGTGGATGGGCAGCCAATACCTGAATCTGTGCCCTTGTCTAATATCGTGGCTCCGGGTCTCCCCTCGTACAACGAGGCTCTGACTCACAGTGGCCAGCACGATGCCCCCCCACCGCCGTACTCTGGGTAAGAACCCTGAATGGTTTGTTTGCATATGAGCATCACACTCAAAAGAGATGCGCTATGTTCTATAAAATTAGTTTGTGCTGCATTTTCAAAATATGTTTTAAAATATGCATATTTGCTCTTTACAGGGGAAGTCCACCTGAGCCGACAGAAACTCAAGATGAGGAATGACATGATGTTGTTTTTTTAAATGGGGGAGGGGGGTGATAGAGGGTTTTACTTGTAAAAAGCCGGAATGCGAAAAAGGGGCAAATTGGTGGTTATGTGCCAAATAGAAAGAAATGACTGTTAGCTGCAAAGTGTAGTTTCAGTCACTTATTAGATAATTTATTATACTTGTGCTACATGTTTAGCAGTTAATGTTTTTATTCTTTAAAATTATTTTGTTACTATCAGTTTTATTGTAAACACTGTCAATATTTTCATGAATCAGGTTTGTTTCAATTTAAGTTTTTTTTTTTTTTTTTTTTGGTCATGTTAAATGGAATGTAATTTTCATTATTAATAAAATGAAAAATGTAGACCAACTTGAATTTGATTGATAATTCAACTGTGTAAAGCAACAACGCGCGTGACCCTAAATCGATTCAGTATTTGCAATTAGTCGCTGTTGTCACTCATCATCGCCTCTTTCAGGGTCTCAGCGCGCACCGCCATAGACCTATAAGTGAGAGCGTAGAAAACTCAGTAGTGCCTCAGTGCTGTAACAAGGCGGCAGTACGCACGAGACTTCCAGACAGACTGCGTATGTGTCAGTGTGACAAGCGAGTCGGGTGGGGGGATATGTTTATGTGTGTGCGCGCGCGAGATGGTTAGTCCACTCTTGAAAATGGCGTCTTCTTGCCTAAATACCTGAAAATAGCGATTTTAATACCGGATAATTGTAGCTTTTATGTGAGGTTTTAAAGCACTGCACTAGCCCCTTGTATATTTCTTAAGACATTTTGCGGATTTAAATGAACCTTGTCACAACAAGCCACTTTGTTTGAGCTCCATCCCGTGTATTTATCCATGATGTAAATATTTGGGGCGCAACAGCTGAATAAAAACGCGCCCTCGGTAGGCTACTATTTATAGAGACCTATAGTATCTCACCTTTTGTGGCAATGCAGTACACGTACAACTAAGAGGAAATGGGGTACAATCAGCACGTGTCGCATGTCTCATGGGTGTAACGAGCAATGGCATCAGAATTCGACATGCAGAGCATCAGCCGCGTTGCTGTTTCTGCTACGAAGGACAATAGGCATCGAGATATATAAGAGGGCAAAAGAGGAGAGGGGAGGGGAGGGGAGGAAGAAACCGGATTTTTTGTGGTGGCGGTGGTTGGTGTAATACTTCACCCCCCCCCTCCCCGCCTCCCCTCTGTATCCTCCATCTCCCCCTCCTCCTTCTCCTCCCTCCATTCCTCTCCCCCTCTGTGCTGGTCCTATTCTTGAGGACTTGCTTGTGAAACAGGAGAGATAAACAGACATTGAGCGCAGAGGAAAGGACACGGGGAGAGATAGTGTGTTAGAATTTAGGAAATACCTCCCTCCCCTTCCCCCTGTCTATCTCTCCATCTTCATCCCTTGTCTCTTCTTTAATGGATAGAAATTATCCTGGCACAGGATTCGGTGATCTGGGCGCTGGAACGGGATGGAGTTACGAGAGATCGGCGAAGGCAAGGTAAGGCGCCCGTGCAAGTACACTTCCATGCACTGGATGCATAAATATGCTTAGCTGGCTGTAACAATGCCCACGCCGACGGACGGACGCAATGCATGTTCCCACTCTCGCTCCCAGTGCTGTTCATTCACTTACATGCATTATATTGTCGCTGGGTCCACGTACAGCCATCAGTATTGTCATTTCTGAGGGAGGAGGGGGTGTCTTGAAAATGCAAGGAATGCGATTGAGAGTTAATGCGTGATACGGAAGGTAGACTGAGACAGAAAAGGGGGAGAGGGGCGAAAAGAGGGGGGATGGGATGATGTTGCTAGCTAGCTTGCTAGCGTATTATCAAAAATGAAAAATCAAGCCTTCTGCCTTGGAGGCGCACCAAACCGGACATTGCATGCCGTACTGAGATACACGCTAATTCAGCGTAGTGAGTAATGCGTGGCACAATATGCACGTTGACAGCGTTATTTTGGAGGCGACCAATTACAAGCAATCACATATATTTGGGGATGAAATGGTTGCTAGCTACTGTATGCAGCGTATCTCTGTAGCTAGCGTATTTGTCTGTAAAATTTAAGAGGGGTTTATTCGCGAGAAATATATTTTGTGTTTAACAGGTTAAAAAAACGGATAAAGATTTATCTGAACATTAAATTACTCAAAGTTCCTTACAGTTAACGTATTATTCAGATACACATGTCACAACACTGACTGTTTCTATATTGAACGCTCTATGAACAACCACGGCTACTAACTCATATGTTTTCTACTTTCCGAGATTGCATAATATATATATATATAAAAAACAAACTTTGCATGGTCTTTTTACTGTCGTTATTATCTAACGGAAAAATAACATCTCTTGTTGAGGATACTGTCGTTTTAGTAGTCACTTGGCAACGTACCAAATTTGTGTAGTGTTCCTCTGAGAAATTACAGCGTGACCGACCGAGACGTGCACACTGTAAACATAAACGTAAGACGCACTGCAAACGTATTTGCAGCTATAAAGGTTTTACAAACAGAATATGTGACTTAAACTTAATGTATGAGATATGTATGTATTTAAATATCCATAGCAAAGCGGACTGGAGGAAACTGTTGAATAAAATGACCTGACAAGGTATACTTTTACATTTTGACTAGCAATTCAATCTCTGCAGTAAAAACTAGACTTGCTCATAAGGGTTGATACTTTTAGGAAGTGCTGTATTGTAATATTAAAATACTAATGATATTGTCATTGTTACCTGAAAAGGGGACTATTACAGTGTCGTGCTCTCGCTGTCTTAGTTACGTTCAGACACTATTTTCGCGGCCTACTTACAGTTCAAAGGCGCCCGGCTACGTACGTTATCAGTCGCCGTGACAACCAAATCAATCTTAGCAGCTTACAGCGCGCGCACGCAATCATTCTTGCTGGCGTTACCGTCTCGCGTTGCATGTATGGAGTCAGTCCTACACTTGGGTGCACACCTAAGGCATACTTTGTTATATGGGCACGCCAAGTGAAATATTAAGAAATTTGAATTATTTATGATGATCTTGGTGTATTCTGTGATTCAGTGGAATCTGTGCTGGCTGTAAAGACTATATAAACATTCATTGTAGGTTGTTTTTCTTTTCCTTTTTTTGTCTTTTTTTTTTTTATTTACACAGATGCAATCAAATTCTGATGACTTTTTGTCGTCTATGTCATAATGTGTCAAGAAGTCTCATCATTTGTACATTGTAACACATTCGGAGTGCGTCCTTTTTTCTTACATGACAGGGCAACAATAGGGCTATTCTTATGGGCAATCATCCCAAGATGTACCGAAACCCCTTGTATGTGTATGTATGAGGAATTCCATTCAGACTCAGATCACACATGCTGTGTTGTGGTTTGAGTTTTTGTAACAGTAGCATCCCCCAGACTTCATCCCAGTATCCCTGGCTGACTCTTAGTCCTAGCAGTTCTGAAATGGAATTTCTCTATTTTATGTTGTATTCTTTAATATTGTGTTTCAGACTCAAGAGCATCTCTGTAGACTCCTAGGCAGATAGATGGAATCCAAAATCTTAATGAGTTCAGGCTTATGATGATGGACAAGCCTCAGTAGTGCTGCTGCAGCAGAGGCTGAAAGCATTTGCTGGATGAGATGAAATGAAATACTTTTCACCCAATATTCTCTCTTCTAGTTTTCCAAAAATTACTTCTGCTTTTGAATGAATATTAGATAGTAAGAACGCCGCTTTAGGTCATTGGAAGCATAGCCAATATGCAATGATGAAACACCAAGAAGTGTTAAATTAGCATAAAATGAAACAAAATGGCACTAGGGTCTGTGTAGGACACCACATTCGGAAATATTGATTATTGTAATAAGAAATGTTGTTGCATGTGTTAATATTAAATGAGAATAAACCGATAAAATTCTAGCACTGTTGCCTGATGGGACTTTTGCACATTGCATCTTGGTTATGAAACCAGCAAAGGCATACTACTCCATGACGGCAAGGTTCACCAGGCCCTCTGTCCTCTTTTGGGCTGTGTACATCCACCACACACCTCTGCATGGGCCTAATGGAGATTAATGGCCATGACTGAGTTCCCCATCAGGCTGCAAACATTTTGCACCTGTTGGGGGGAACTGTGTTGAATTAGTGCGTATATAATTAGGAGCAGTCTTGTACAGTGGATTCAATCAAGCTTTCTAATTTAACCCTTCCTTTTTGTTTTTTTCTCTTGTTCCTTCCATTATGTATTTATTTTTGATGTTTCCTCTCTTTCCCTGTTATTCTTTTTCCCTCCATTGTCAAATTATGCTTAATCAGCTCAAGAACAGGCGCAATAGCAGGAGGTGAGAGGTTTAACAGGATGAATTGATTGACTGGAGGTGTAAGCCAGCGTGATGAAAAGAAGTGAGAGAGGAAAGATTGAGAGGATGAAATTATTGGATCTAGAGTATTTGTAGTGTGGTCCAAGTGTATACAAATAATTTTTATATCACTAAATATCATAATATTAAACCAAAGAAAATGTATGATTTTTCACCTTTTTCTAGGTCACTAATTAAGAAGCAAATTTGTGACACTGGCTAAACGGTATAAAGATTTCCTGTATCATGGATCATCAGGTTTTGCACAAACTTTTGCTCAATCCTGTTGTCGTTAAAGTCGACATGAAACAGAAACTGGCTTTTTTCCCTGTTGTGCTATGTATGTTGGGCAGGACTTGATTTTGATTTTTTTTGATAATTGATTGGATATTTGTATTGTGGGTGACTGGTTGCTGGAGGTAGGAATTATTGCCCGCCGGTGTACACGTCATCAAAAAAAGTTGTTGCTGCGAGGGGAAGTTCATGTTTTAGATGAAAGATTATGACGACACATTAATTAATAATAATATTAATAATAATGGATAAATAATTTATATTAAACCTGGCAATATTCCATAGAAAAATAAAAATGGTTATGCTTTAAAGTCACCATTATAAATAAAAGATGACAAAGCAAATATGTACTTTTAACTTCCCACTAATTGTAATGCTGATTATGTAATTTGTAATAAAAGAATATTTAATTCAAAAAGCAAAATAGGTACACTAAGTTGTGCTTCAATTTACCTAATTCTTCTGAAGTTCATCATCTGTTCCCTGATCGTCTCTGAGCTGCCTCTTTGGGATTAACAGCCAATTATTGTATAATTCTTGGTCGCATTACCTACAAGTGAAACTGCTTCATTTGGTTGCACAGAATAATTTGTTTATGTACATGGATACCCACATTTGATAAGATAAGGCATTCAGTTGCAGGAGAAACATCTGCCTGTCAGGGCTCATATGTTTGTGTTGTTTTTTTAAATAAAGATTGTTCATATCCAGTTCATAACTTGAATGTATTTCTAACAAAGTTCTTTTTGCTGGTATGTGTCACTTTTGCATGGTACTTTGACTTTTTTTTTTTTTAAAGCAGTGACTCAGCTTATCTACAATGCTTGCCTTGTTCTGCATAACCTGAAAAAAATCCACAAAAGAATCAGTATCAAACAAAAGCAGCAATGTATCAAAACATCATAAGGGTACTTTTGTCACAGCACTGTATATTATGTATTATGCCAGAGGTGCAATCACTGAAGCAGTTGGCAGCAAGGATGTGTGCTCTTACTCATACATTTAAATGTTTAACCCAGTTCATTAGAGCTTTTATCCAGTTAATTACACAAGTCTTGTGCCTTATAAGATGAGGGTGTTTTTAAAGGAGATGGACATGCTCCCAGATGGAACCCCCTCAGGATGGACATCACTTGTCTTTGTCACATTTATTAAGGTCTTTTGGGAGGCGCATGTATTGCAGTGACTATATTGAGCCCAGGAGTCTATTTAATGGAGAATGACATTATAAATCTATTCTTGCATCCTATCTGGACTGAATTGTGAAGTATTTAATGAGAGACTGTGCATATAGATGTACAGATTTATTTAGGTAATTCTTGAATGGTACACTAGAAGATTTGAATAAGGTCTTTCTTTAATAGGATTTAAAATAGATTTTCTGGTCCACTCCACCGCTTCTGTTGAATGACACCCACCCCCTCACCACGCGCTCACTCAGTATGTGGTGTCTGTGGCTTCCCACTCTGGTCTCAAAGTGAGAGGGATCTAGACTAACTGAGCTGTACTCAGACTAAGAGCCTGTTGAGGATGGAGGGGAGGGGGTTACCAAGGCAATTCAGTCAGTGGAGAGCTTTTATCAATGAGCGCTCTGTGTCTTACCTCAGCAACATCCTAACCGCCATTGTCAACTGAACTGGCCACTCTCTATGAAAGAGAACAACAGAGACAGTCTGCAAAGACTGCAAAAGACAGTTGATTGGCTGGCAACAGGCAGAGTGGCCAATCAGAATTCTGAGCTGCACGTCGTGAAGCATAGCAGTGGTAAATGTGAGACAAGGTACAAAAAAATGATTTAGAAAATGAATCTGATCTTGTTTTTTTATTTCAAGACTTGCATATTGATGAGTCAGCATATTTGCCTAATTTGTAGAGTAAACAATATTGATAAAACTAATGTTTTATATGGTGTGATCATTGTTGTAGATAGTTTGGCAAAATCAGATCCTGAAAGCTTTTAGGGAAAAGAGGATATGGAAGTGAGTAGGCTGATTAAAGAGCTAATCTTTGTGTGTGGCTATAGTGTGAAAGGGATAATGCCAAGCTGGGTCAACTGATACTCTATACGGAGATTTAGTATGAGTCTAGAGACCAAGAGACTTATTCGCTGCCTGAAGAGAGGGAGAACAGTAAAATCTGTCTCCACAGCAGATTATTGATACAATACAGTAAGTTATTGTTTGGTTAGTTCTCCAAAATTACATTTAAATGAAGAAAACGAGTGGTTGATGTTTGATCAAGAATCAAGATCAAAAAAAAAAAAAAAGCGACATCATTGATAGATTGTACATTAATTTGGCTAATTAGAGAATTAAATAATTAGTAATTATTTAATCAGATAAAGTTTAGTACAATTTAATAATTAAACCCTTTATTTTATAATGTATTAAATGAAGAATGTTTAAGAGTTTTAAGAATGTTTTTTTGTTTTTTAACCAAATAAATGACATTTGCAAAAAAAAAAATCCATGTACTTGTTTTCTCTGCATCTGTTTAATACTGGAGAGACTGAACATGTGTATGATTAATAATATAGAGTTATTGCTAAATTAAAAGTAATATAATACTTTATTATTGTGCAAAATTATGAATATTAATGTTTGTATAATTTTACCATAGAAATTACCTTTTTTTTTCTTAAGTTAATTCTATTCAGTTTGATTGCTTTATTCAATAATTAGTCCATATGAGTGTTATAATGTTCAATTAAAAATTGATATGGGGGGGGGGGGGGGGGGGGATATAGACATTTCATTTACAGTATAAATATTTACTTTTTTGTGTATATGTTATGCCCTGGACAAATAAAGGAAGAGAAGGTTGTGTCAGACAAATGTCAAATATAATGCAAACAATTGCTCTGTTATTGTGTCACTTTCAGTACCATTCCCTCTGTCAATTACCTCTTTTTGAATCCTCTGTTATTCAGTTTGGTTTATGGGAGCTCCAGATCCTCCCATCCAGACTCGGAACTCCTCCACCGTCAACCTTATGCCACACCACACCCCCTACAAGGATATGCAACAAATCATCATCCAGGAACTTCTGGACAGGGCGGGGCATGGGGTGCAGGAAGGAGCTTAGGTAAGGTCTAGGAAATTGTGAAGTTAATTACTGCAAAACTTGTGTAGTTTTTCCTGTAGTTATGTGTAGTTGTGTAGTTAATCCAGCTTGTTTGAGTACAATGAGGACACTGCATAAAAACATATTTCCTCAAAAATGTCCCCGATTTAAAGCCATAATGACCTCTGCACAGTACTCTAGTTCATTCTTTTCCTTGATATTAAGATGTGTAGAAAAAAAAAGACATTCTCTGACCAGGTGTTAGACTTTGTCTTGATAATTATCTTTTGCAGGGCTCTCAGGCTTGTTTGATACTGGGCTACATCATGCCAGTCCCTCAGGACCAGATGCTTCAGTTATGAACTTGATCTCTGCTTTGGAGTCCCGAGGTGCTCAGCCACCCCCTTCTGCCTCTACCCTTCTCTCTCAATTTCGCACCCCCTCCTGGCAAACTGGTTAGTACTGTGATATATTTAATATAGAATTATCTAATTGTGAACACAGAAATATATGATTAAATAAAGATAGAGAATCCTCTTATTAACTGCTGAATCATTTTCTTTTCTTTTTCCTTTGCTTTCCCTCTCTGTTACTGTAGCAATGCATACTCCAGCCCCTGCAGAGCTATTCATTTCTGGTGCACTACCTGGCTCTGGCTCATTTCCCTCTTCCTCTGCTCTGTCGGCATATCAACACCCTGCATCCTTCTCAGGGCGTTCCTTCCCTGGAGTTACCACATCATTATCTCTGCAGGACACACCTACCTTCAGTCCTACTTCCAACGGTCTCCTGTCACCCCATGATCCTTTGCTGCACATTAAAACTCCCTCTCAGTCAAGTCTTGGCTTTGACCGTCTTCTGTCTTCACAGAGTGGGACTGCTTCATATAGAGGGTCACAAGAGCCCACTGGTGCTCCTCCACCACAAGCACCTGCATCCTCTTCAACACGCCACTTACCACCTCAGTTTAACCTTCTGTCCTCACAGCTGCAGGATCAGTCCTCTCAGCTTTACAATTCCTCTGTATTTTCTTCTGCACCTCCTCAACCGCCACAGTCCCAAGAAAGAGCCATCCCCAGGCAAGACAGTGTAATTAAGCACTACCAGAGACCTTCTCCTGGACAGTCTCAACTTTCCTCTTCCACACCTCATCCCCTACATCACTATCTTAGTTGTGGTGCTACAGGATACCAGCAGATACCCCATCATCGGCATGGCTCCTCCATAAACTGTAGTCCACTGGGTGAGCAGAGTCCATCATCTGACCCCAAACCCTCTCCCCGATCAGAGCAAGTTTACCGTCCTATCATCCAGCCCCCTTACACCTCCTCCTCAGTCTCCTCCTCAGCTGGCTCGGGTGGTGGTATTGGGAAAACGGGAAAGAGTTCTAGCTCAAGTAGTGGCTACTCTTCCTCTGGCTCTTCCTCATCTCGAACCCCTCACACTCCTCCTTCTGCTTCTTCCACCTCCTCTTCTTCCTCCTCTGCTTCTAATCCTAATGTCTCATCCAGCACCTCCGCTGCACCCGCAAGGCAGCAACCACCACCTCAGTCAGCACCGCAACCCCCACCACCTCCACCTCCCACAGTGTCATCATCTGCAACACAGCAGCAGCCACCCAAACCTTGCCTGTCCACGTATGGCTCTCCTGTTGCTCCTGTCAAACCAACTGCTGGCCTTCCTGGACAAACCCCACCACAACAGTCATATTCACCAAGCCAGCCACCCCCCTCTCACTTGCCCCAACCATATGGGGGATTCAGTTCTCCGCAGGCCCAGGATCTTGGTTCAAGCCTTGGAGGGTCAGGAAAAGCTTATGGAAGTCTAGGAGCAACCGGGCGTTCATTTTCAGCTGAGGTGGTCTATGGCTCTGATTCAGGATATGGTTCTTTGCCACCATCTCTCGGAGGGGCAGGAAGTCCTTCACTGGGCTATGGTGGTACAGGACATTCTCCTGCCCTAATGGTGTCTGGAGGTGGTACTGGTACAACAAGCAGTACCACTGGATCAGGAGCAGGTAGTTCAGGAAGTGTGGGGGGTGGTTCAGGGGGTGGTAGTACTAGTGTAGCAAGTGGCGCAGGATCATACCACCTCCCAGATTCCAGCCCTTCACCCTCAAGTAATTCTGGAATAGTACGCCCAGGTCTGCACTCCCCTGCCCCAACTCGCCCTGCACAATCACCTGGAGGAAATGGGGGCAACAAGTACCTATCGTCAGTTCTCTCCCCAGCATTCCTGGCTTCTCCACAAGGATACTCAGACACTAGGGTGCCACCCCAGCAAACACAGTCTTATCACGCAACACCACCAAAATCGAAGTCTGATTCTGATATGCTTGGGGTAGAAAGATCTCAAGAGGAAGACGAAGAAGATGAGGATGACTTTTTGATTCAGCACTTACTACACTCACAGAGTCCAGCACCCAATCCCTCCCAGCATCACTCTCAACAAGCTCAGCAAGTAGCCTCCCAACAACCACAGCCCCAGACCATTTCCCAGGGTAGAGATGGAGGAAAGTCTCTCTCCACTTATGAACTGAACAAGGCATCTGAAGAACGTTACCATCTACAGAGTGTCATTCGGACCAATAATACGACCAACAATGTGGCTTCAGTTGCTGCTGGCTCTTGTGGTCCAGGCACAGGTTTAGAAAACCAGTTGGAGATGTCGCTGAAAAAGCAGCAACAGACTAAGACTGATAGAGTGCTTTCTGTAGCTGGTGCAAATGGAGGTCGAGGTGCAGTTGATTCTTTGTCACACACTCATTCCCATGGTCAACATGACTCCCTTGGATCAGTGGTCCACTATGGCAGAGGAGACCCTTACACTCATCAAACGCATCAACATCACCCTCCGCACCCATCGCACTCACAACACACTCAGCATTCTCAGCACTCTCATCCCCATTCAATGTCCCATTCACATATGGATCTTAAAAAAGCTCAGGATCCTTCAGAATTATCCTATCTTCGAAAGACTCCAGACTTGCAGCAGCGACAGAACCAGTCCTCCCTTGGACTAATGGATTCTCCACCCGACCCTTCTCATCAAAACACCCAGGCTCACCTTCTGCAATCGGTCCTTTCGCATACCACTCGAAGCAAGATGGACAACCAACAGGCTCCTTCACAGCAACAACAACACCCAATGAGTCAGCAAACCATGATTGGACCAACTGGGGGATTAGGTACTGGTGGCTCTGGAGGAGTAGACACTCAGCCACAGGCTTCTCAGCTTCAACTCCAGCTCCAGTCCCAAACTATGGAGGTACACTATGGCCGTGAGACTCAGCGAAACCAAAGCCAGTCAAGTCAGAATTCTGTTTCACCATTAGACATGCTAGAGAGATCTCTCTCCAGGACAAACAGTCGAGAAGGGACAGGGCCCTCTGATAGAGTTGGTGCAGGAGATGGGAGCACCACTGATCATCACAGACAACAGCAACAACATAGGATGTCCTCACACCATCAGTCCCACCACCCTCAACAATCATCAACAGAGCTTCATGATTTCTTGTCTGAGCCTGATTTGAGCATGTCAACCCCCTCTCATTTGCACCATATGGCCTCACACCATCCACCCCCTCATTCCCACCATCAGCCACAGACACACTCTCACCATCAACACCCTCACCAGCACCCTCACCACATGCAGCCAACTTCTGGACCTCCACAGCCCCAATCCCAGCCCAGGGAACAAGAGCCACAGCTCTCACAACCACAGCTAGATCAGCTCAAAGAGCATCAATATGACACTGGCAGTCCTGTGGGGAAAACGGCTCAGAACCAGGGTCAAAGCCAAGAGCAGCAACAACGGTTTGTGCCACTGACATCTATTTGTTTCCCAGATTCTCTTCTCCAAGATGAGGATCGATCCTTTTTTCCAGGGATGGAGGATATGTTCTGTTCTGAGGACTACAAGGCAAGTTGTGCTGGGGGAGGTGGAAGTGCAGGACAAGGAGGTCAAGATGGTGTGCCAGAGGCACATGGAACAGTACAAGATGGAATGGATACAGTTAAAACTACAGGTGGTGGAGGTGCATATGACATGATGGGTCACCATGGTGATCAGGGTTATGGTCAGTATTGTCACAGTTTGTCTGAATCTGGCAATGGTACTATGCACTTAGATCTGGACCCCTTGAAATCCCATGAACTTCCATCCACTGTAAACACAGAACAACTGGGCTTAATTCAGTCTCAGGGCCCGGGCCTTGGGATGGGTAGCACGGGACACGTGGACGGAACTGGAAACAAAATGATGGGCTCTGCTGGTGTAGGTAGTGGTCCTGGCACTGGGGGACTCACCTCACCAATCTTTTGCTCCTCTAGACCTAAAAAACTTTTGAAAACAAGCTCATTTCACCTCCTTAAACAGAGGAAAGATCCTAATGCGCAATCACAGGCAAAGAAGAACTATGCCCAAGAATATGAGTTTGAGGATGATGAAGATAAAGCAGACGTTCCAGCCGACATTCGCTTAAACAGCAGACGTCTCCCGGACTTGCTTCCTGATCTTGTTTCTAGTTGTAGAAAGTCCGGAAGTGGTTCAGGAGTTGGCAGTTTAAGCCCTTTGATGGGTGATTTAGATTTCTGTCACCCTTCAGGATACCCATCCCTTGGACCTCCTCCACAGCTGCTCCCACATGATACTCCAAAGAAAAGGGGGAGGAAACCCACCAAACCTAAACGTGAGGGTCCACCAAGACCCAGGGGTAGGCCACGTATTCGGCCTCTTCCTGAGCCTCCATATTGCAGGAACATGATGGGACCTGGTGGAGAGACTAGAAGGGGCCGTGGTCGAGGAAGAGGGCGTGGAAGAAAAGATGATCAAATGTTAGAAATGCACAGAGACATGAACAAGGGGCAGAACTACCATCAACAACCACCTCACCTCCATCATCAACCACAGTTACAACAGCACATGCACCATCATCTACAGCAACAACAGCAGCAGCACCAACCACAACATATGCACCAACAGCAGCACCTACATGTACAACAGCTTCATCATCAACAGCAACATCAACAACTTGCACAGCATCAGCAACAATACCAAGAACCCATCAAACCAATTAAAGTAAGTTAAGGTTTACAATTTGCACCAATATGATATAAATCACATTGGTTACAGTTTCATCAATCCAACATTCCCACAAACATAAAGTATATATTTATTCAAGAAATAGCTTTTATGTAAAAATATAACTTACTTTTTTCTTCCCAGATTAAGCTCCCTATTCCTTCCATGCCCTCATCTGATTCCCTCCTGAGGACAGACTCCCTGTCTAGTACAGATCCAGTTTTGTCTGATGGTTCGGTAGGATCTGCACCATCTCTTGGTTTGAGTCCAGGGCCCACCACCAGTGTGGAACTAAACAGAATTGACATGAACAGAAATGATATGAACTGTGGTCAGGAAAAGATGAAGCAGAAACCCCAGGAGGTGAGTCTCAGCTTGCAAAAATGTTTAATGAATGTTGAAATTTAACAGAAAATGTTTAAATAACTCCAGATGTTCAATGTGAAATGTAGAGCAAATGGCAATTGTGTGGTTTTGCAGTTTAGTAAATTATTGCAATAACTGTATAATTTCATAATCTTTAGAAATGTCTGTTTTACATACATTTGGTGTCTTTGTGACCAAAAACATGACAAACCATGTACTAGTTCATTTTAGGTTTTTTATGTACTCAAATGATCTACAGATTTAGAGCAAAGTTTACTGGAGGAGGTGCATTTGGAAGAGGTCAAATATTTTGTGGAAGACCTGCCAGGCCAGAGTGTTGGCAGCTGTGATAGATTAATTTTACCAAAGAAAAATGGTTTGCTAAATTTGTTCAGTTTAGTTAACACATTTTAGTTTAAAATATTTTAGAGGACTTGTAAATGATTTATCAAGAATATTTATAGTCATTGCGAACAAGCTCATCTATGATGAGATGATCACCAACTATATATGTCAAATTCATATTTTTTAATTTTTTTTGTCTTAAATGAGTAAACACTTGCTGTAATATTATGAAAAACGTGTTCCTAAACATGATAATTCAATAACTCGCCAACATTTTACAGGCTTTATCAAATTATTCCCTCCTCCATGTGTTTAAATTATACTTATGAAATATCCTCTGTTGACTCAGTAACAGGTAGCCTCAGGAAAGAAAGGCCAGTCTAGAGTGTTATGTGCATTTTATTTACATCTGTATATACGTTTATGTTTTATTTATCAGCAGATGTCATGGGAGGGAGACATGGATGACCAAATGACCCCAGAGGCCTGGGCCACCATGCAGAAGCTCTCTGGCTCAGTAAGAATTTCATTAATTTTTATTCTTAATCCAATTTCCAGGTGTAATTCTGACAGAAGACAGCAAATCACTCATAATTTTACCAAATGACAAATTACTAAATTATACATAAAATTTGTTTGGATTTCTTTAACATCATTTATTTTACCGAGGAAGCATTGTTCTCAGTGTATTCACTTTGCCACTAGAGGGAGCAGAGTACATAGACTAAGATGATTGGCAGGCCACCTTGATGACCGAGTTCTTAAAAAATGCAATAAAAGAAAAGGAAAGCGCTGTTGCTAGGGTGGCTGTTGCTAAGGTTACTGATTCATATGACGGTAGGGTCTCCAGATTCCTCTTCATCATCAACCACCCTGCTGTTCAGTAAGGTGTTTTACCTCCCTCTAGACCTAATGTAAGAGAGTGGGACTACACTGATTATATAAAGTAAAGATGTAAATCAAAAAAGTATGTTTTATTACTATTTATTTCTATGATTTTTTTCTGATTGTATATATATATTTTTGTATTTTTGCTTTCTGCTACATTTCCATGCCATTTGTCTCTTATTTTTTGCATTTTGCCATCTTCTACTCCTTTAATTTCTCTGCATCTCTTGCTCTCAGACGGAGGAGAAATCTTCAGAGCTGAAGTCAGGTTTCATAACTTCCTTTCTGGATTTCTTGAAAACGGGGAAGAAGCAGCCAGGCACTGAAGATCCACCTGGGCCCCTCCCTGTGGACGGGTGCACTTCCACTGATTCATCTTCAGTAAAGGGAGGCATTCGCCCATTATCCCCACAGCCACCTCCTCCTCCACCTCCTCCCTTTGGAGAGAATGAGGGTGATGGAAGCCTGGGTCTCAGTAACTGTCCATCCCCCTGTAAAAGACTTGACGAGGAGCTCAAGAGAAATCTGGAGACTCTACCGTCATTCTCCTCAGATGAGGAAGACTCTGTCAGTAAGAACCAGGACTTGCAGAAGAGCATCTCATCAGCCATTTCTGCCCTCTATGACACGCCCCACAGCCTTGCTGCCGTTCCACCTCCTCCTACACCATCGCCGCCCACTCCACAGACAGTATCCCTTAACACACCCCCGCCACCCCCACAATCTGAATCTGTCCCGCACATACACTCACGTGAACCTGAGACGGAGATACACGCATCACAGGAACTGGATTCACACTCACAGCCCAACCCACAGGAGGAGGCACATGTTCTAGGCGAAGATGATGAACAGGAAGAATCTGTGCAGGAGATGCATGAAGAAATACAGCAGAAGGAAGACAGACAGACTGAATGTGAGGAGGAAACAGAGGAGTTGGAAGAAGATGGAATTGAGAAAGAGGAAGTAGATCAGATAAGGACAGAGGAGAGCAGGCAGGAAGGGGAAGAAGAGCCTGAGAATGAAATGCTGGTTGATGGTGAGTATATTAACATACCTACATTCAAATATTAAAATCAATGAAATATTAATTCTTCCATTGTTTTAGGATCTCCGTCTGAGCGTCCTCCTGCACCCCCTTCTCCTCCGTCCCTTTCTCCTTCTCCCCCAACCTCCTCCTCCCCATCCCCTCTGCCACCGCCTCCTCTATCTCTCCCCTCCCCTCTTCCATTTCAAGAAGAGGAGGAGAATCTACAGCAGCAACAGCAACAGCCACCACTGCACAATTCCCTGCCTCCCAGCCCTTCTCCACCTGCTCTCCCCTCTCCCTCTCCACCTCCGCCCACGCTGCCCCCATCCGCTACACCCCCACCATCCCCCTCCCCACCTCCTCCCGAAGAACTGCCCCAGCCCTCCCCAGCCTCGCCCCCCACCCCCGAAGATGCCCCAACGCCTCAGATCACTTCACTGCACCTAGCTAAGAAACAGTCCAATGCGGCCATCGCGGGAGAGAGTGAGGATGATGACAGCGAGAGTGGGGGGGAGGGGATCTTCAGAGAGAGGGATGAATTTGTAGTGCGCACTGAAGATATTGGTACTCTTAAGGTAAAAATCCCCTGCTTTTTATTTTAGAATTATTCTGTGTGTAGAAATAATAATTAAATGCGTAAATGGTTAGTCCAATCAAAAAAAAAAAAATTCTGCCATCATTTACTCACCCTCATGTCGTTCCAAACCTGTATGACTTTCTCTCTTCTGTGGAACACAACAGAAGAATGTTAATAACCAGACAGTTGCCAGTAGCCATTGACTTTCATAGTAGGAAAAAAATCCTATGGATGTCAAAGGCTACCGTCAAATGTCTGGTTATCAACATTCTTCAAAATATCTTCTTTTGTGTTCCACAGAAGAAAGAAAGCTATACAGGTTCGGAACAACATGAGGGTAAGTAAATGATGACAGAAGTTTTTTGGGTGGACTATCCCTTTAATATTTAAAGTTTTGCGATAAAACTGAAGTAGCAGAAGATCTTTTCTTCCATAGTGTGACATACATCCAAGTGAAATTGATTATCATTTGTTGATTGGAATTTGAGATGTGGGCATTGCCCTCAAAAATGAATGCGAGTTTGCAGGAAGAATGTGGAGGGATGGGGTTTAAGCGGACTAAATGACTGGAAAAGCCTAGTATCGTTTCACTAAAAGGTCCAGTTATGTAACTTTGATTAAACATTATGACATCAAAAATATGGAAAAAATTAAATGTATGCATGGATGAATCGTTCACGATAAGATCTATAACAAATAGATAGGGTAAATTTTCATTTCATGCTGACTTTAATGCTTAATTAGATTCTCAATTCTCTTGGCTTTTCTCAGCTAGCGCTGCAGACTGGACGAGAGCCTCCTCCAATCTGGAGGGTCCAAAAAGCTCTGCTTCAGAAGTTTGCTCCTGAAATCAAAGATGGACAGCGACAGTTTTGTGCTACCAGTAATGTGAGTGTCTTTTTGTATTTGATAAGCATTGATAGCATGCATTTGATGGCTTGCATGAAAATGTAATACTACACCACCACCGTAAACTCCTCTGTTACTCTTTGACAGTATTTGGGCTACTTTGGAGATGCAAAGATGCGTTATCAGCGCTTATATGTCAAATTCTTGGAGAATGTGAATAAAAAAGATTATGTCCGAGTGTGCTCGCGGAAACCCTGGCATCGGCCCAGTCTCACACTGAGGTAATTTCACCCTAAATGACCTTCTGAAGCTATTTTGGTCCTGTTATATATATCAGTAAATACAGTAGTTACTGTCATTTAAAGAGTTGTCATGATTTACTCACCCTCATGGTGTTCAAAACCTGTTTTTTTTGTTTTTTTAAGAATCTTCACATTTTCATTTGATAACAGTTTACAGTGGTGCCATGTCTGTCAAGCATTCAATTAAAAAAAAAAAAAAAAAAAAATTACCAACATACATGTAGTTCAACTGACTCATGCACCATATTCTAAGTTATCTGAAGTCATGCGATAGGTTTGTGTGCTAAACCAGCAAAATTTAAATATTCATTGATAATCTTCTCACTGCCGCAGCTCACAGGTCAAATATGGTGACCGTGGCACAGATTTTATGACATTTGATCATGAGACACGAAAGAACTAATGACATTGACATCCAAGCTGCATGATAAGCTTGAAGCTTTTTCATTTTATGGGAATTATGGGAATATTTCACATAAAAAACAGTATACAGGTTTGAAATGACATGAGTGCGGGTAAATAACAGAATTTTCATTTCAGGTAAATTGTCAATTTAGTCATTATAACATTGCTAAGATGAATGTCTCTTCTTCCCACCAGGCGCCAGTCTCTCCCTAAGCCACAACCTGTACATAGCCTGACTCCACCTCGCATGGAACGAGAGGATAGAGAGAAAGAGAGAGAGAGGCAACGGGAAAAAAAGCAACGAGAGCAAAGAGAAAAAGAGAAGGAGAGAGAACGAGAAAAGGAAAGGGAGCGAGAACGAGAGAGGGAGCAGATCGAGAAATCTAGGAGAGAAAAAGAAAAGGAGAGGGAGAGAGAACTTGAAAAGCAAAAAGAGAGGGAGAAACAAAAAGAAAGAGAAAAAGAGAGACAAAAAGAAAGGGAAAGAGAGAAGGAAAGGGAAAAACAAGAGAGAGAAAGGGAAAAGGAAAAACAAAAGGAGAAGGAGAGAGAGAAGGAAAGGGAGAGACAAAGAGAAAAAGAGAAGGAAAGGGAAAAACAAGAGAGGGAGAGGGAGAAAGAGAGAGAAAAGGAAAAGAAGCTCCAAGAGCGACAAACTCAAGAGAAGCAGGAGAGGAGAACAGCAGTTGTGGAACGCGGGAGGGTCAAAGAGGAGAAGAGGGTTGCAGAGAAGAGGGTTGACAGGACAAGGAGCAGGCCTGTGAAAGTGAAGGCAGAACCTCCACCTAAAAAGAGGAAGAAGTGGCTTAAAGAAATGCCTTCTTCCTCTGATTCAGACTCTTCGCCTGACCCGCCCAGTGAGGATGAAGGTGTGTATGGGTTTGTTGTGTGTGTGCAATTTACTGTGTGTGTCCATTTGTGTGGTTTTGCAGAAATATGCAAAGCTATAGCAGCAGATTCCTTCACTGTAACTGTATTATACACTACAGGTCAAATGTTTGGGGATGGTAAGATTTTTTTTTTTAAATGTTTTTTGGGGAAAAAAAGTTCTCTAATGCTCACCAAGGCTGCATTTATTTGACTAAAAATACAGTAAAAACAGAAATATAGTCCAGGTCAAAGCTGAATTTTCAGCATCATTACTTCAGTGTCACATGATCCTTCAGAAATCATTCTAATATGATGATTTGCTCAAGAAATATTTCTTGTTATTATCAATGTTGAACAGTTGTGCTGCTTAATATTGTGTGGAAACCATAATACATTTTTTCAGGATTCTTTAATGAAAAGAAAGTTACTTTACATTGCTTTTATCCAAAGCAATTACATTCAGGGTACACTTAATTTATTCGTTTGTTCTGTTTTCCTTGACCCATGATAGTGCCATGCTCTACTGATATTAGCTAGTTATTTTTCACTGAACACTGAACTGAATACATCCTTGCTGAATAGAAATATTAATTTATTTTTTGAAAATCAAATGAAATCTTACTGACAGCAAACTTTTGAATGGTAGTGTATATCATGGTAGAAGTACCATGTTAAAACCATGTTGTATTTCCTGTTATGTGGAGCCAAAACTATGTTGTTAAAGTGTGTGTGTGTGTGTGTGTGTGTTTTTCTATCCTGGTGGGGACATCAACCTGAATGCGCACAGACTCGTGGGGACTTGTGTCACCTTGGGGACCTTAATTGATGTCCTCATGGGGAAACAAGCTTATAAATCATACAGAATGAGTTTGTTTTTTTTGTTTTTTTTTGAAAATGTAAAACTTCAGAAAGTTTTCTGTGATGGGTAGGGTTAGTGTAGGGGGATAGAAAATACAGTTTGCACAGTATAAAAAAACATTTTATCCATGGAGAGTCCCCCACAAGGATAGTAAACCAGATGTGCGTGTGTGTGAGAACTTTCAGATGATGGTCTTTGTTTTTTTCACTTGTTCTGCATCTGTTCCATCCTCAGTATCCACACGCAGTGGGATAAACAGTCGGGCCATGAGAGAGATGTTCCGCAGTTATGTAGAGATGCTGGTCAGCACTGCTCTGGACCCTGACATGATCCAAGCTCTGGAGGACACCAATGGTAAGCACACGACCTTTGGTTAAATATAAAGTGCGTGTGTGGAGGATTGGGTTGGGTGATTAAGAAAAAATAATGAAAGAGGAGGTTAATAAAGCAAGGGAGGTTAAGAGAGAAGACAATGAGGCGAGACTGGAAGAATAATGACAAGGAAAAGATGCTGAGAAAAAAGGAAAGATAGTGACTAATGAAGGCTGTTCATTTAAGTTTCATTACACAAGTGTTTAAATATTTATTATTGCTTGTTTACGTGGTAATGCAGTTGATGTCATCTTTCCAGGCCTGAACACAAAAATATCTGATAAAATTAACATATTGTATCATAGATTAAACCTGTGCCGATACAAGAAGTAGCAAAAACAGCAGTTCAAACACTAGCTTTATTTTTTATTTATTTATTTATTTTTTGTGAAAATGTAATTTATCGCATCCTAGCTGAATAAAAGTAATCTAAAGTGTCAGTAAAAAAAAAATCTATAATGTTACAAAAGATTTCTATTTCATGCTGTTATTTTGAACTGTCTTTACATCAATCAAAGAATCCTGAAAAAATGTATCAGTTTCCACAAAAATATTAAGCAGCACGTGTGTTTTCAATGTTGATAATAAGGCAGCCTTGGTGAGCATAAGAGACTTGTTTCAAATATATATACATCTCTTTTGTCCTAAGATGAGCTTTATCTCCCACCCATGAGGAAGATTGACAGTATCCTCAACGAACAGAAACGAAGGCTGTTGAGGAGGGTCAACATGAGTGTCCAACATCAGGTGACACTGCCTTTCAGTGATACTTTTGTGGTACTGTTGTTCCTCTGAGTACGCAAGACTCCTTGATTTGTGTTTTCTGAGGAACATGTCTGGCAGTCTCTCACTCCCCATCCTTTCCCGTTCTGTCTCATGTAGGAGGCACTGCACATGTTCCCTCAAATGACAGCAGACTCCCTGGACTCTGGAGCGGTTAAAGTGCACCTGGGTGGTGAGAGTTACAACCGCAAAACCCTGAACAGAGTCAAAAGGAGCCTTCCTAAACAGCAGGCATGTTGATTCTTTCATACTTGCATAATTAAGCTGTTCAGTAAGCGACCCCAAGACGTATTCAGGCACTTCAGCCACTTTAAAAAAAAAAACAAACATAAATGTGGTTGCATTATAGGGGTGTACTGATACCGATGATATGGATTGATGCATCGGTCAAATGACTAATGATATATTGATGCAATGCAGAAAAAATGTATATATTTTTTTATAAATTTATCAAATATACTTGAAGACTTGTTTGACTATATTATAAATAGCAAACGGTCATTAAATGTTTGATGTTTTAACAACTTTTTTTATTTTTTTTTATTTCGGTAAATGTATTTTTAGCATCAACTGCAGTACCTCATTTCGTTGTGTATCCCCTAATACACAACATACAAGATTTGCACAAAAGAATTTCTTGTCTGTTGTCATTGCTTTAATGATTGCACAAGCTAATGAGCTGTCATCAGATGCATGTGCAACTTGAATCTTTACATTTATTTTTTTTCTTCCAGAGATTAATTGAATTTTCATGCTATATTTCGGTTGCATTTTTGGTTGATAAAAGTCATACCTCCACTAAAATCACCTGGGGGATTTATACATAATCTGAAAGAATGAATAAGATTTCCACTGATGTATGGATAGGACATTATTTGGCCGAAATACAACTATTTGAATCTGAGGGTGCAAAATAAAAAGCAAAATATTGAGAAAATCACCTTTAAAGTTGTCCAAATGAAGTCCTTAGCAGTGCATATCCACTCACAAAAATAATTTTTTGCTATGTTTACAGTAGGAAATTTACAAAATATCTTCATGGAACATGATCTTTACTTAATATCCTAATAATTTTTGGCTTAAAAGAAAAATCTATAATTTTGACCCATACAGTGTATAGTTGGCTATTGCTACAAATACACCCGTGTGACTTATGACTGGTTTTGTCCAGGCTCACAAATATAATTGCAAAAATGGCATAATTTGTTTGTAGATTCCAGTTGCTTTGATGTTTTGTTGTATATTGTGAAGAAATGTATATGTCAATGTGACTTAAAGGGACAATTCACTCAAAAAATGTATTCACACTAAGGTCGTTGCAAACCTTTAAATCTTTTGTGAAACACAAGAGAAGATATTTTGAAGAATGCTTTGTGTTTTCATCCAATGTAGGTCAATGGGATATAAAAACAACACTTTCATTTTATGGACAAAAAACACCATCTTTTGTTTTGCACATATGAAAGAAAGTCATACAGGTTTGGAACAACAAAGTAAAGTGAATTCTTTGGTGAACTTGTCCAAAAGTATCCAAAAACTTTTTGGGGCCATTGTATTGTAATGATGGATCTTTCATGAAGTCTCAAGACTTGTAACCCCATCTCTATTTCCTTGACAGGACCTGAAACTGCCGACAGAGACTTGTCGAATATACAGTCTCTATCACTCTCTCCATCACTACAAATATCACACCTTTCTGCACTGTAAAAAGGAGGTATGAGAAAATATGAGCTTATTTGAGAAATGCATTGTGTCCGTGTATTAGCTCGTAAGAACCCTCTTCTCTCGTTCTCCCTCTTCAGACGGACAGTATAGAACAGGCAGCTGAGGAGGATCCAGGTCAGGAGGAGGTGGTTCAGCAGTGCATGGCCAACCAGGGCTGGCTAGAGACTCTGTTCAATTCCTTCATTGAACTGCTGAGGCTCAGCAACAAGGCTTAAGATTCAGCTTTCGACGTTCCAAGCGCGTCCTATTTGGAGACAGGAGAAACTCCTCTCTCTCAAACAAAACCGGTGCACCTCCAGGTTGCAGGAAAATGAGATTTTCCTTTGCAGAATGCGTAAGAGCCAGTGGCGGTTTAAGCTGTTGCATTTTAACATAAAAATGTTTTTGTAAAGCTTTCATTCCTCTCTCTTTCATTATGTGTCAGCTCCCTGCGACGGGAGCCACAGGGAGATGGTATGAAAAAAAAAAAAAAAAAAAAAAAGAGCGAGCAAGAATGTGTAAAGACAGTTGTCTGCACAGAGACGAATAAAGATAGTGCCAAAGGGAACAGGGTTGAAAACCTCACTGGTCAGCAGTGTTTTGGCAGAGGTGAGCTTTGAATGCTATGTTCCATGCATACTCTTATATATAAATATGTATTATGAACAATTATGATTTGTATTATTTATACATGGACATTTATACATGGTTACCTCCCAAAGCTGGGACAGTTTGCTGTTATTATTTTGAATAATAATGCTTATGTTTTATGAGGGTGTACATGAAATGGACCACCCATAACCCCCTATTCTCCTGTCCCCTAAGCTGAAGGACAAGGCGGACAGGATGTGGACAAAAGAGCGGGGACAAAGCAGTGTGTAGTTCCTTTTTTTCTTCTTTTTTTTTTTGGTAAAAAAAAAAATAGAGCAAAAGAAAAATGTATTTAAAATAAAAAAACGTGTTCTTTCTGTTTGTTCTTTAAAAGAAAATGAGGGAAAAGAGGTGTATTTGTTCGTTTTCTCAAAGAAAACATGACGGTGCAGAGGGATGTAATAGTTTTTAAAGTGTGCGAAATGTCTGTGTTTACCGTTTGTTTTTTTATCTGTTGGTTGTTTACTATGATAATTATAATTGTTATTATTATTGTTATTTTGGAGGTTTGCTTATTTCTCTCTTCTGTAAATACTGTACAGTTGCTTTGGTCTCTCTCTCTCTCTACCTGTCCCTCATCTGTAAATTAATCCTCCTGTATTTGACAAACGCAAATAAAAGAAAAGAAAAATGAGTTTATGAAAATGATGCATTTTCACACCAGACTGCTTTGGGTTTTTTATTTAATTAAATCAATTGATATACGTTTTATTCCTAAAATACCAGCTGGTATTTTGCACTTTATATGTGTAGGAATGAGATGGGAAATACATCGAGAAACAAGCAGTACAGCCAAACAACCTGCTCTAAATATTGTAATTAGATTCAAAGTTTCCAGTGCTGACTAATCATTCTGTAAATGAAAACATTTCTCTGAGGATTTAAATAATGACATTCTTTTTATTCAGCGTTCTCTGTGGCAGCATATAGAGCGTTAGATCCAGCCTCAGCGCTTCTCTTCAAGGTAAACATTCCACTCTTGGTAGAGCGCAAAAAAAAAAAAAAGAATCCGTAGAACTGCATTTCCTGTTGTTACCATGGTAACATAACCATGGCAACACCAGCAGCATTTTCCAGGAGTGTTTGTCTTTGGTGTGACGGCTGTCTCTCTTTGTCTCTTTCTTTCTCCTTTGCCTCTTAATAGCTTCCTATTTTACGGTTTCTAGCGCATATCGTGATTCACGCGAGTTATTACATAGTTATTACATATTCTTCTACTTTGTGCACATTATAATGCAAAATATTTTTGTTTCTCCCTTTTACTTCTCTTTACACATCATACAGAGCTTTTATTCTTTTTTCATTCTCAATATCATTTCCTTTTATGTCCCTTGTTTCCAACAACTGATTAAATGAACTTATTTCCTTATTATAAGTTATTGAATTTTTAGTTGCACTATTATTTTATTGCTATATCAGTCATTAGTATAAAATATCTTGCACCTGTCTCTCATTAATCATCAGCTCCTTCATTATTGATCTGTCTCACTATCATCTTCCTCCTCGTCCTCCTCCTCTTCTCCGTCCTCCTCCTGCACAGCGCTGTGCCTCATCTGGCCACTGAGCGGCGCCAGTTTGCCGTCCGTTGTCACTCCCACTGGCTGAATGATCTTGTCCCTGAACGGGTGTGGTAAGAGGACACAAATGATGGAGAAGTAAAAAAACTGTGAATTTTAAGGGTGCTATATATTTTAAATGGACTACCTATCCACTACACAAGTTTTTGAAAATAAAATCGGTGATGATTTTATCACATGGAGGAATGCACACACATACCGTGACAGCCTGTTGAACATATTTATGAGTCTGAGCGCCTCTGCCTCTTTCTCTTCTTCAGTCATCCCTTCCATTGGATCAGGCTGTTCCTCCTCCACCCGTCCCGTCACAGGGTTAATCCTGTCCTTGGCCTGTCTGTACTCCTCTGTGTCTGAGTCAGAGTCACTGGAGTACTGCATTTGAGGAGAAGTGCCACGGCCGTTCAAAAGACCCCGTGCCGCTAGCAGCCCCGCTGCATTACCGTAACCAGTGTACTTCACAAACCTGCTCACTGAGAGAGAAAGAGATTATGAATATCATACAGACAGCAATCATTTAAAATGTCACAGAAAGATGTGCAGGGATGACTTATTTTTGTAAGCCAAGCCCGAAGTCAATGGATTTTTGGTTAAATGTCTGAAATAAGGTCTGTGGTTAACACAAGCACAAGATATTTCCTAAACGTTGTGTTCATTTGTGAAGATTATCATGATGAACAAGTGTAAGAATCAAATTTTGTTGGTCACAGAGCTGATTTTCTGCAGTAATCCAAAAGCCAATGGAAAAATCCAATTGGCTTTTTCTTGAGGGGACCAGGAATGCCTTGATTTTGCAGAGTTAGACGCGTTCCTGGGTCAACATATTTTGTTGATCCTGGAACAACATTCCTGTCTGAAAATTTAATCATAACCATACCCCTACCCCTAAACCTAACCTAATTATCCCTTAAAATCAGAGGGAAATGATGGGTGAATAACACTGATGTAGAAGCACCTAACCCTAAACTTGACATAAACTGTGAACTTGTCACTCAAATCTGATTGGCTGATTGGAATATTGATCTTGGAACATATTGCACTTGGTGAAATCAGGTTCTGCAGGGAAGCACAGTGATGCTAACCTCTGTATTGGCCTACAAAAATATAACCGCAGTGCTCCATATTATGGCATGTTCATAAAATGATGCATGATGTATCATCATGTATAGATATCAGTGCACTTTACATGGTTCAGAAGATGCATTTATGTACCATTTTCTTTACAGAGCACAAAAAGAAGCTCAGCTGCACATTGTTTGATATCAGTGTCGACATGGGTCATTAGTCGTACTAGTCTGCTTCTCAGAGTGTTCCCCTGCTCAGGCCTCAGCTCAACGTCTCTCAGAGGAGGCAGGATCTGCTCAAACACAGCACAGGATTAGGCTACTGGTACATAGCCATGAGAATAAGAAGTATATGCCAACTTTAATGTATCATGTTTATGAAGTTCTCCAAAAGTAACACTTAACACTGAAACGTTAAGAAATAGTTTTTTAAAAAAAGAATTTGGAGGTGAGTGTTGTACCTGCTGTCTGAGATAGTGCCTAGTTTCCCTGTGTGCTTTGCTGCTCTCCGTCAACAGGTTTAAGACTGGAGTCAACTTTTCCTTTGGTTTATGGCCCTGTATAATTCACATTTGAAGATGTAACATTTATCATAAAATAAATTGTACAAATGACATGAGGGTGAGTAAATGATGGCATAATTTGAATTTTTGGGTGAGCTATCCCTTTAACATGGATATTTTGCATGTTTTTGAACCCCAGTCTATGCATTCACAGGAAATCCCTAACCTTGGCATTACAAGTGCCACATCCTAAGCTACAGGAACACTATAGAGTTCAGGGCGCTCTTTCTCACTCTGTCCAGTCTCTTTTCCATGAAGAGCAGCAAAGTGTGGACACAGTCCATGTTGACTCCACCAGACTCCTTTGACCCTTCGGATAGGCGAACAGAGAGCAGAACATCCAGGCATTGCAGAGGAAGCGCTGAGAGCACATTTACTGTGTGTCTGTGGACATCCAGCACAAAAGAGTTATAGAGATCAATAGGATGAGACCTCATCACACTGGTTTGATTCTCACTCTTACCCTTGCAGCTCCTCTTTTCTTTCCTCTCCCTCACAGTTCACGAGCAGACAGTGACGCAGGACTGCAGCTAGGTGACGATACAAATCTGCAGCATCCTGTGGCAGGAGAAAGAGAAAATAAAATGTTGTCAGTAAAATAAATTCCTTAAAAGATGGGCCATCCTGTTATTTTGTACATTATCATGCCCTCATCGTATATAACTTTCAATCTTTAAAGATGAAAAGCATACATGCTCCATACATGACATGCAGAAGTAAGAATTTGTTCCCTTGACCTATTAATTCATGGCCATGTTATATTATGTTAGACTGCTGAAGTCTATTGCAGATATAGATATTCATACATATGTCTAATTACGGTTGCAGACACTCCGGTGGTTTGCCCGTTTCAATATGACAGGCGGCTTACATATAGTGGGCCATAGAAACAGCCATGAATGGGGCACTTATACACACACACACACACACACACACATATATATATATATGGCTGGAGCACACAATCAGTGAGTATTAACAATGGATTTGATGAATTGTGACATTTTGTACTATAAGTTTGTCTCATTCCATCCTGTTTGATAAAATTACATAAATCTGTATGTTCGTTAAACAGTAATATCAAAATTTCAGAAAGTGGTTAAAAAAAAATAAAACTGCAAAACTAACTCTCAATCCCAATGATTTAGCTCTTTGTGTTAGTCTTGTTAATAATCCTGTATTTTTCTGGCCATTGTTTAAATAGTCAAGTAAAATATAAAAGTTCAAATTTTGAACCAGATGTGTTTTTTATGGGCAAAGAAATGCCATAGGGAAAATAAACAGCATTTACCTCATCAACTTCCTGTCTGTGCACATTATAGGTAATGTTGAATAGGATCTTCAGAATCTCAAGGGCACGTTGAGACACCTCCTTACACACAGGGGGTGCTGTCAGGTCAGTCAGCACCTCATGCATTTCACCCCAGCACACTTCTAAACACTGCTCCAGAGCTGCGGTCAGCATGGACATGCCGCGCTCCTGATAGAAAGAGAAGGCACCGAATGAGCTTTTAAAAATGCCCACAGATATGAAAATCAAATTAAAAAGGCAGTTTGTGTGGTCTACTAAGTATTGTTTTATTACAATTTTTTTTGTTTTTTTGTTGATAAAATATGTTAAACAAAAATAAGTAAACTTTTTTTAAAAAGTTTAAAAGCTAAAAAGCTAAACAGCTAAAGTTTAGCTAAAAATGTTATGGTCCCTCATACATTAAAATGTTTAATAACATTGAAAATCAATATTTATAATTTTATTGACTTTGTAACCATAAAATATGTAAATACATTAGTTTTTCTCAGTCGCTTTGGTACATTTCTCAGATCACAACTGAAATTCTCAAAACTACTTGTTCAACCTCCACATCATCTAGTCACTTGTGCACATTATAAAAGCATTTTCTTTTCTTTTGAACAAATTGCAAATGCTTTTGTACAGTCCTGCAGTTGATTATGTACAATTGTCTGCTGTTTCCTACATTACCAATTGCTTATGTTATGTTTATCAAAACATATTATATGGTTTCCTGTTGAATAGTATTAGCCCTTAAAACATCTACAGTATGCATTAGTTCCTTGCATAAGTCATTACAAGCAAAATGGTTGAACTAGTTGTCATAAACTGTCGACTGTATTTTCTACACATTTCTATTAGACCTTTTCTAAATGCGTCCTGAATTGATGAATTGCGGAGGTGAACTCTGGATTTCACTAATAAAGGGGAATGTAAAGCATTAGCTCAACCAATGATCAACCAGTTCTATAAAATAGCTCAGATGTCATCTCATTTGGGATGCAGATATAGACAGAGCGCAACACAGTGTTACAAATTCTCACAATGGAAGAACTACAAGGAAACAAACAGGGTCAACTGCCGGGAATTAGAAGAGGTGTAAGGATGTGTGCTGGAAGGGTACATAGGCAAAACAACTGAAGATGTCAAGATTGTAGAGATGTTTCTGATTAAATAATGGCCATGTGACCTTATCATGACCTTATGGCTGAGGCGGGTCGAAAGGTACAGCCAAATATTGGGAGAACAATCGTGTCCTCAATCATTCAAACGTTTGTAGACAGAACAGGCTTGTAATCAGACAATGTTCACTATACTGTAATACTGTGTACCTACTGTAATGCTGTATTACAGTAGTCCACTTGCATTTATATACAGTAAACATACTTCATAGAGACATAATGTATACAGACATAATAACTATATATACACAGTGTGTGTATATATATATATATATATATATATATATATATAGTCTTGTATTTTTCTTTATATCACAATTGTACTGTCATTTGTATGAACAGTAAAAGTGTAACTGTGAATCCTGTCCATCTTGCAATCAATATCCCACACAGAGTATCATGTAAATTTGTACTGTTGAAATGTATATATGCCGTACAGATAAAGTACAGTCTTGTGCATTTTCAATCATTGTCAACAGAGTTCACTGTTATATTGACAACATGGCAGTGGTGTAAAGTATTTGAATAAATGTAATTAGTTACTGTACTTAAGTACATTTTGGCTACTTTGTAAATGTACTGAGTATCAAAGATATTAGCAATTTTTACTCTCTACTTGACTGCATTTTTGAACAAGTAAATGTACGTATGCAGTTACACATTACATTTTGCATGGCACCTAACTTTTTCTGCAGCAGTTTGTTTCTGCTATAAAGAAGCGATATCACCATCTAAAGGCATTGAAGGTACTATATCTTGTGCGTTTTGCCTTTACTCATCCAAACTTGTCAACAAGTCTACTTTACATGAATGAGAGTGCATTAGCAAGTAGTTGTGAATCGCAGGTGTTTGGTTTAGAAGATGACTGCAGCCGTAATGAAGCCGAAACCAGCACATCCAGTGCAAGTAGACTTTGACTATTTAATTTTACTTAAACATTATTTTATTTATCTGCTATTTTGATAAGACCTAGATTAAGATAAGACTTGAGAGTCTGTAGACGTTTAAGAGAATGTTATGTTGACCTTAATTTATTGCAATTTTGAGGTGTTCAGTTTACACCTCTGCAACGTGGCTAAATATTTTGACTATTTTGTTTGTGACGAATTGTTTTGAGAAATGCACATAATGGTTTGCCAATATTAAGGATGAGTTGAGAAATGCTCCAAAGCGACTGAGAAAAACTGTAGTATAGTACTATTCACATATTTTGATAGTCCAGGTTTACAGTGTTTCTCAGTCACTTTGGTACATTTTTCGAATCATCCTTAACATTTACAACCTAGTATGTTTTGTGAAACACAATGGATTACCTGCAAGTGCTGTAACTGTAAAGTGCTCAAAATCCTTAGTTCATCTCTCAAAATTATTTACAGTGCTCAGCGTAAACGAGTACACCCCGTTTGAAAGGTAACATTTTAAACAATATCTCAATGAACACAAAAACAATTTCCAAAATGTTGACAAGACTAAGTTTTATATAACTTTATATCTGTTTAACTTATAACATGAAAGTAAGGTTAATAATATAACTTAGAGAACAAAATGTTCAGTTTTACTCAAATTAGGGTGATGCAAAAATGAGTACACCCCACTGAAAGTCTCTAGAGCAAAGCTAAATTTTAGACTACAAATGTCTAATTTAACAAGAATTCAACCACAGGTGAGTCTAATTATTCATTACACAGGTGTCCAGCAGACAGTTGACTATAAAAGGGTGTTAAAACCCCTTCCCATTTCATGCTGTCAGCAATGGCACCACATGGAAGAGAAATGTCACAAGACCTGAGAAAGAAAATAATTTCTTTACACCAGAAAGGTGAAGGCTACAAGAAGAAGCAAAGCTTTACTTATCAGTCAGAATACTGTAGCAAAAGTGGTACAAAAATTTAAAAAAGATGGAACTGCAACAATCTCACAGAGACGTCCAGGTCGTCCACGGAAGTTAACACCTCAACAGGAGCGTCTTCTGATGAGAAGGGTTGAAGAAAATCAGCATGCAAGTTCACTGCAGTTATCTAAAGAAGTAGAAAGCCAAACTGAGGTGACTATTTCACGTGACACAATACGGCGTACACTGCAGAGGAATGGCATGCATGAGTGCCGTCCCCGAAAGAAGCCTCTCCTAAAGCCCAGGCACAAAAAGCCCGCCTAGACAAAGAGGCTGACAAAGATGAAGACTACTAGGACTCTATACTCTGGAGTGATGAGACCAAGATAAATGTTTTTGGAACTGATGGCTTCAAAACTATATGGCGTCACAAAGGTGAGGAATACAAAGAAAAATGCATGGTGCCTACAGTGAAACATGGTGGTGGCAGTGTCCTTATGTGGGGCTGCATGAGTGCTGCTGGTGTCGGGGAGCTGCATTTCATTGATGGCATCATGAATTCACAGATGTACTGCTCTATACTGAAAGAGAAGATGCTACCATCACTCCGTGCCCTTGGTCGTCGCGCACTTTTCCAACATGACAATGATCCTAAACACACATCTAAGGCCACTGTTGGATTTCTGAAGAAGAACAGGGTGAAAGTGATTCAGTGGCTCCTGATCTGAACCCAGTCGAACACGTAGGGGGAATTCTGAAGAGACAAGTTAAGCTTCACTCTCCATCCAGCATTCAGTCTCTAAAAGAGGTCATTCTTGAAGAATGGAAAAAGATAGATGTTGCAAAATGTCGCCAACTTGTTCATTCCATGCCTAGAACACTTGGTGCTGTCATTAAAAAATCATGGAGGCCATACAAAGTACTAGATGTAGTAGTTTTTGTTGTGGGGTGTACTCATTTTTGCATCACCCTAATTTGAGTAAAACTGAATGTGTAATCTAAGTTATATTATTAACCTTACTTTCATGTTATAAGTTAAACAGATGTTATAGTAAACTTAGTCTTGTTAACATTTTGGAAATTGTTTTTGTGTGACTGAGAAAAAAGTGTAAAGTGCAGCAATCAATTTAATCAACACAATATTTCCATATTCCATATGCGAATCATTAGTGTGTGTGTTACCTGGTGGAGCTCTATCCTAAGTTCAGGCCGTAAAGCAGTCAAGAGAAAGAGAAGCCGCAGTTCAAAAAATTGACCAGTTGGAGGTGATGAGGAATGTATACCCTCCTTCAGTCTCTCTGACAGACCATGGAGCAACCTGATTAAGAAAACAAAGCACAAAAGAATGAATCAGACAGAGTGAGGTTTCGCTAAAGATAATGAATTATTTGATGACATCGCACATGCCAAATATTTCAAATGTAACATCTTAAATTTGAGCTATACTTCAGGGCGCTGGCTCTCTCTTGTGCTTTTGGGCTGTTGTAGATGACATTGCACAGAGCCTTCATTGCCTCTTTCCTCCAGACCTCTCCATCATCATGCCCCTCCTCCCCCTCCTCATCCTTCTCTCCTCTGGCATCCCTCTTTCCTCTTGTCAACACCCCACAGACTCCATCTTTCCTTATACTTTCTTCATGGTGGTCGTTTTGTGTTTCTCTCCCAGTAATACAATTAGATGTTATATTCACAGGGTTGAATTGCAAACCTCCTTCACTGACTGAAGACTCAGCACAGGCTGCAGAGGCACACACTGAATCATCTGTCTCACTGTAACATGTTGGGCATTGGGTACTGCTGCCATTATTTTCTGGGTGTGTCTCTGTCTCATCCTCAGGAGTGATGTCACTGTGGGAAGAGCCCCACTGAGCATCCTCTTCTTCGGACCAGGTAGGCAGGGTGGAGATCCCCCCGAGTCGAGCGAGAGTTACAATGGCATAGTCCGTGGTCAAGGGTGCCAAGGCCTTTCGGTCCCGTGAGATAATTCGCAGAGTTCGCAAACACACCCTCAAAACGCCCGGCTGCAGCCGCATGCGAATAAACCAGATCAGAGCTGCAGCAAGCCTCTGGAGGAGACCGAAAAGAGAACGGTTGAAAGGTTTAAGGTATTTATTGTTGTTTTTGATGGGGCTTTTTAGTAAAATATGACCAAAAAAGTAAACTACAAACAGAATAAAAAATTAAAAAAAAAAGCTAACGTTCAGCTAAACATTTTATTGTCCCTTACACATTAAAATATGTTTAGTAGAACTGCAAATCAATAATGATCATTCTAATGACTTTGTAAACATAACATATGAAAATACATTAATTCTGTGCTATTCATGTGTTTTTAATGTCCAGTTTTAAAATGCAGCACTCAATTTTATACATAATTTAATAGGGAGTCCCTACTCCATCTTTCTCTTTACTAAGAGGCCACTGACCTGAAAAAAGCTTGAAGACTCCTACTTTATGGACAAGTTACAAATTTAATGTAAGAAACTGAAATTCATATAACTGTAATGTTTAGAAAACATTGTTAAGACAAACGTTTGGAATAATGTTTCCTTAATTAGACATTTTTTTCATTTGAACAAGGTCTGAACGTCTTTGAGAAAACCTTTAAAAGCCTTTAAGTTTAAAGGCTTATAAATAGAACGACAGAACAACTGATAAGATTTTTTTGAATTGCAATTTAGTAAATTCTTCAACTTCCTGTGAGGTGTGGCCAGTTTGATTTAAAGGGTTAATTAATGACAGAATTTTCATTTTCAGGTAAACTAACCCTTTAAGATCTAAATCAATTTAAAGGGTCAAAATTCTTAAATTCTGAAAATGAACTAGAATATATGGATGAGATTCTGGGTTGTTCATGTCCTTTTGGTCATATTGTATTAAAGAAGTTATGCTTGACTCACCCTCCGCAGAACAAGATCTGTATCCTCATTCTCATCAGAGTCAAAATCAGAGTCAGAGTCTGGGATATACTCTCTCACTTTATTCCTACGGAACTGGGTGGAGAAGAACAAACACAAGTACATTTACGAGAGACAAGATAAAGTAGGGTTAAACAAGAAGAAAGAAAAAAAAAACTTTTGCAATAACTGAGAAATGACAGGGGAAGAATAAAGTCAATGACTGCCCTTCAAGCTCAAGATTTAGATTTAAACACTGGCCTGCTTCTTACGAAATAAACAACAGAAGTTCATTGAAGACTAATAAAAACTTCGGGTAGAATCCATGAACACAGAGGAGAGATTATAAAAGCTTTATTTTGTGAGCACAGGCATGATGAACAGCTCTAAATGGCTTTTGTGAATGTATGAGTACCAATACATTATCTTTTTGACACATGGCACAATAATTGGTGCTCAGTAACAACAAAATAATGAGCTCAAAAGAGTTAACAGGCCCTTCCGACACCGACATTCTGGGAACCAGCATGTACAGGTGCCCTAGGGTGAGATAGACATTGAGTATATTAGTTTCAGATTATCCACCTCTCATTTTTCTTCCCCACAGACTTCTCACTCCCTTCTTTATTTATCTACAGCAAATACCTGCTCTTTTTTCTGTAGGTCATGTGAAAGATTTACCTCATCCAGCTCTCTCTGCTGTTCTCAGTTCACCCATACATAAAGGAGAATGAGTCATGAGTATGGGGCAAAAAGAGAAAACATATGATTAAAAAACATATTTGTGAGTATCATATGCACTGAAAGAATGAGATGAGGGTGAAGTGAAGGATAAAGATAAGTGAAGGTGGATGAGTGAGATTTACATTATTAGCTGTGTTAATCCACACCATGTGTGTCCTCAGATTGAGGGCAGACGGATAAACACACAAACATTAGGATTTAGATTTTACCTTTCTTCTCTCCTTTTCTTCCACATCAAAAAAGAAACATTTCGAGTTCTGTGAATAACAAACGGGTTATTAAAAGGCGAAATATAATAGAGACAGTGGAATTTAAAGGCTCTGCAAACGCTAGACATATTAAAACTTCACCGCATCACAGACATTGTAAAATGACTGGATAAGTAATGAGAAACACCCTTCAGGTTTACCCCAGCTCTGTTGTCATGGAAACTGCTAATATCTGAGTGTTGTAGAAGTAGTAGAAGATGCTAACAGTTTTTTTTCTGCCTAGCACAGCGATGATCATATTGAGCACAGAATTAATCTTATTATATTTAATTAAATTTCAGCATTTAGCTTGAAGTTGTATTTACCTGAGCGTTGTAATCATCCAAATGTATCTGAACATTGTCCTGGTCTCCTTGTTTGATAAACTGAATAATCTTCTCCACGTCCACAGGCATTCCTAATATCAACCAAAATATAACATATGTAAAGATAAAAAGGTAAGTAAGTACTGATACAGTCTTATATAATGTTTAAATATACATTCATATTGCAGCACTTACCCTCTGTTGTTTTAAAAGCACAGGTTTTAAAAAATGTGCGATGAGTTTCCCCGCAAACAACACGTTTTAGTGTGCGTATGTGCCTGTCTTCATGGGTTCCTGTTTGTAATCTGACAGGCCTCAGATTTAGTTTTGAGTTTTCCCAAACTAATCCCACCCATCCTCTCTCACTCATTCACTGCTCATAAAACTATTTCTGCCTCCACGGTTGTGTATTTGGCCCTGTCTACTGACAAAGGTTTGCTGTTTTGTAATTTCTTCCTTTGTTAATAATGTTAATACAATTTACTGCGATAGTTATCCTCGTTTCGTCCTCCATACAGGAGCGCTAATTAGTGGGAAAGCCAGTAGCCAGACAATAGGAAGAATTAAACTTGAGCAGCTATGTTGGCATTCAGACAACAGTGAGAATAAGACAGGGTTGGAGAGAGACAGAAAGAGAGACTGATGAAAGCAGCACAGGTTTATATAAAGCTTAATGGGGGTAATTAAACAAAGTGGGGGTCAGAAAGAGAAAGGCTGGGATGACTGGGGTAAGCTGATAGGGGTAATTATTTGTACTTATTGAAGGTGATTAATTGAGGCTAGTTGTTCAGATACAGCTCACTGATGGACCCTCATAAAAAGCAGGGTACATTAGAACAGAGAGACAGGACAAAAACAGCGAGGGAGAGAGAATAACCCAGTACTGGCGGGCTGGGGAAACACATTCATTCTTGACAGGACACAATCAACCTGACCAGACAGAATAGGAGTTGAGATTTTTTGTTGTTGTTGTTTGTTTCGTGATCTGTTTAAGTTTCCTAAAAAGGAGAATGCACAGATCTGGTTTGCTCCTGCTGCTGTCTCTGTGTGCCGGCTCTCTGGTGACCCATAGTGGCGCGTTTGGGAATCGAAAGCTGTGCGGGATTCAGCTTGTGGAAGCGCTGCTGCTTGTCTGTGGTGAAAAGGGTCTCTTCTACCATCCTGGTAGACGTTTACGTTTCCGTAAGTTTTGCTGCACATGCATTTCTGTGTAGTAGATTTACAATTGTGCATTTAGCAGTGTCAAATCGGTGAAAATGAACCCACATGAAAAAATACTATAGTCATTTATAGAAAATAGTGTTTTGAACCATACAAGAGTAAAGTAGACTACTTTAATTAATTTGTTGTGGTAATTCTATATTTGCTGTGGTAATATAACAACTATAGTAATATAAACAAATTACTTTACCCAATACTGTACTAAGTTTTCTACAACTATAAGGTATATTATACTACAATACACTACAGTTTACTGTAGTAAAAACTAAAGTATACTACAGTATTTATCACAGTTTATCAGTTCACTATAGTTAATATTACAGTATTCATTAACAAAGTGTTTTAAATACTATAATATATATACAGTGTATTACAATACTATAATATGGTTCAAAATCACTATAGTATTTACTATAAATTACTATTTTTATTTATTTTCATGTGGGAGTTCTTGGGTAAAAAAACAAGACATGTTCAATGTCACAATATTTTATTTTATTTAAATTTTGGCGTGACTGCAATTGTGTTAAGAGACTATAATTATAGTATAGTAAGAGAACAAGCAGATATGATTAAAAAAAATCTGTCATTTAAATTTCTTTCTTCTGTGGAACTCTTTGGGGACAAAATGGGTTAAAAAAATGTTTAGAGCATATTGACTTCCATTGTATGAAAAAAAAAAAAAAAAACATTGAGACATTTCTTAAAATATCTTCTTTATGTTCCTCAGAAGAAAGAAAGTCATATAGGTTTGGAATGACAAGAGGGTGAGTAAATGATGACATAATGTTCATTTTTGGGTAAACTATCCCTCTAAGCCTACAGTTTGAATACATTTATGATATAGACTATTATTAAACCATTAGAATACCCTTGTAAAAAGCCAGCCATTCAGGTGTAACATTTTTGTGACAGTAGGCTATACAATTATGAATCCCCTGTACCATCCCTGGTCTCCCCTCTCTTGTGACTGTAGCAGAGTAGCCAACATATTTATTGGAATTTCATTCAGGTCACACTTTGTGTATGTATGTGTTCTGTAGAAAATATAAAACTATTTGACTAATTTATTTAATTTAATACTAGTGTGTATGACTGCTTTTAAAGGGTTAGTTCACCCAAAAATAAAATTTCTGTCATTAATTACTCCCCCTCATGTCGTTCCACACCTGTAACATCTTCAGAACACAAATTCAACTGCAATCAAACTGCTGAAATCACGTGACTTTGGCGCTCCGAGTCACTGATTCGATTCGTAAAGCTCCGAAGCAGTGTTTTGAAATCGGCCCATCACTATATTGTTGAACAGTCTTTTTTTTTTTTTTTTCACAAAAAGTATTGTCGTCGCTTTATAATATTAAGGTAGAACCACTGAACTCAAATGAACTGTATTAAATATGTTTTTAGTACCTTTATGGATCTTGAGAGAGGAAATGTCATTGCTTTGAATGCAGATCTTACTGAGCCATCGGATTTAATCAAAATATCTTAATTTGTGTTCCGAAGATAAATGAAGGCCTTACGAACGACATGAGGGTGAGTAATAAATGATGAATTATTTTCATTTTTGGGTGAACTAACCCTTTAAATCCTTTGTAACACTGTCTTTCAACAGGCATCATGAGGAACAGCGTCCCCTTCCTGCGGCAGACGGGAGTGGCTGCTCAGAGTGGAGAGAGGGGCACTGCCAGAAGCAGCGTTGCAAAGAGAGGCATTGTAGAGCAGTGCTGCCATTTCTACTGTGACTATTATGACCTGGAGAATTACTGTAACACATAGGTGAAGTGTATATGCATCAGATTCTCTAAGTAATGACAAGAACTTATGCAATATTTAAGTACTGTCTGCAGGTTTGGGATATGGTTGGCCTATTTGTATGGTGTACAGCAGTGAATAAAGGGTTACTCGAAATATCACACAATGGTCATATTTTCAATTAAAACGTTTGCAAACGGACTGTTTTTGTTGTTGTTTGCTCAAATAGCACAAAACGTAATAGCCTACTAATTATTCATGCAGTTAATAACATTAAAAATATTCATTAATGCATTCTTATAGCTCAGACAGTAAAAACATGGCGACAGCAACACCAAGATCATGGATTTGATTCCCAGGAATTGCATTAACTGATAGAAAATGTAATGTAATACTTTGGATAAAATCATGAGCCAAAGGCATAAAAGGTAAAAGTATTATTGAAAAGTCTGGCCCTGGGACAATGATAAAAAAACACACAAATATTTTTGTCAAAAGGTTTTTGAAAAGTATAAAAAAAAAATGCATAAAATGATTCCAAGATATGGTTTTAATGAGAAGTTTTTGAATTTTCCAAAGAGTCTTGCAGTTTAAAATGTAAACATTAACAGAAGTAGTCTGTTGCGCGAAACTAATCTAAATTTCCCAACAATTTAAAGACCCATTTTAAAAATGGACTAGGCCTACATGACATTATGAATTAATAAATGTTAATTTACTGTAATCATTTTACCCTAAATAATTTTTAGATTTTCCATGTTGTGGAATATTTCGCCTTCATTACAGAGATATTTCTTTTCGCCCTCGATTTGCCTCGTCCCCACTGAAGTAGTAGTCTTTGATGAAAAACATCATTTCCCATAAGCCCATGCCGGCAGTTTCACAGAAGGGAAAGCAAAATGGCGGAATCGGATGGGATGGGCCTCTTATTGTGTTCCTAAAAGAAAAATGTTCCGTGCTTCTGCATGTCGTTTTAAAGTTAACAAAAACACTGTGGAGGGTTTCAGCGGGTTTTTAGCTTTGGGATTTACCAGCCGGCTCATCTCTGCACTATGAAGGTAAACAGCTCTTATAGCTTGTCTAACTTAGCCAGCCAGCTAACCCCTGTGGACGACAAATTGCAGACAATAAATTATTGTAGCTCCTGCGAGAAGGCTGCTTAAAATGAAAACTTGATAAGAAAGTCAGCTAGTAATACTAAATGCATTCAACATGAGTTTTGGCGGGGGGTTTTCATGACAGTTAACAAGTGAGGACATATGTAGACAAGCACTGCAGTGGAGCACACGTAACGTTACTAGATAGCATCATCTTAAATCAATGTCATCCACTGCACGCGATCAGTGCTGTCACTGGGTCAAGAACTGAAGCCACAATGTTGAATGTCAATACAGATCACGCTTTCTCATCAGTGATCAAGTTCCTCGGAGTGGTCCTCTAGTTAAAGACCGATTAAATGCACAAGTAGTTTTATCACATCCCTCAGGTATGATTATCATAACGGATGCAGCTTTATGATTGCTCAGAGCTGAGGTTTCAGTATCTAGGTTATTCATAACAGTGGTGTTGTGTGTTGTCTACTATGTGTAGATGGGAACAGATGGACAGGCTGAAAAGGATGAAGAAGTTGTGCCAGGCAAGGTAAGTGTCATATAAAGCGATATGAAACTGTACTTGTTAGTGTTGGAGCAGGTTGGACACTGACTGTGATCATACTGTAGACAATGAGATGAAGATTTAGTATGCACAGCTCTCTGCTGAATACACTGAATGTCTTCAGTCTCATCTTCTTGTAGTCACAGACTGAACAATGTAATGACGAAGAGGAGGAAGTGGATTCTAAAGCAGACAGAAGAACACTTGGCTTAAGATGTTTCCAGGGAAATAGAGAGACCTCAGAGGATGAGCCTAGTGAACTGGTAAAGTAAAATCATTTACGCTTTTTGCATAATTGTAAGTTATTAGGTTGTCTTGTTACATGCTTTGTCTGTAATTTACCCAGTTTGAAACCTGTAACCTAAGTTGACCTCTGTTTAAGTTGTGTTGCTCTCTTGTAGGGGGCTTCTGTTGTTACTTCCTCTGAGCCTGTATTTCTTGTGCCTCAGCTCAGCTCACAACCTCAGTACCTAGACTGGTAAGTGCTTAATTAAGCACATAAAATTCCAAATTGAGCTTTATAGTAGCTGTTGATGTCCTGTCCAAAATTTGACTTTACTTGCTATTTAAATTTTTTTTTTTTTTTTTTTAAATGCTTAACTTAGAGGGGTGTGAGTGTTGTCAGTGATGTGCTTGTTGATTGTTTCATTGTATTTGTAGGGCGCTGGCCTATTAAGGCAAAACACTACACATTTTGTCAATTTTATGATCAAAATTAGGTCCATTAGACTTTAAACTATCCTGTGATGGATGGGTTTAGCTTGACTGTGCTAAGATTCAGAGTAGTGATGTGTCGTTCACAAACAAGTCGGCTCCTTTATTTGAACGGTGAGTTTGTTCCCGTCTGAGAGCCATTTTATTAATAAAAGACAGAATAATATTATTATCCTTTCGCTACACTGTTCAGCCACACGTGAATTAGTGCATACACTAACTGAATGTTATTTTGATGTGTATGTGCGATTTTTCGCGCGCACATACACATAATAAAACATTCAGTCACTGCATGGAGACGAGTGCGTGTGGTCTTTGATCGGGCAGCGTGACGATAAGATCATCCTTAATATGGGGACAAGATGAGTATGAAAACAAGATGAGTAACACACAAACGAAGTAGCATTTGGATGCATTTCAATAACATATACAACATAAAAACAGAATGTAGAAATTTGTAAGGTAAAAATATAATATCGAGCAGGGTACTTTAACAACCTTATTTGTTATGTTGTTTTAAGTGTGATTTCCTTGGAATTGTTTTATTTGGGATGGTTCAATATAAATAAAATGTTCAATACACATTATTTGGCCTAATAGTGTGGCTAATTTTTTTTTTTTTTTTTTACCAAACATAATGAATGTTAAATTTAAGGTTTAATATAATTACATTGAATAATTTAAGTGAAATATATGCATACATATTAATCAGAAATTAAAAAGCCAGAAGTGGAACTAAATGAAGAGCCGTTTGGGAGCTGAAACTCTTATTACTGAGCTGAGCCAAATGATCCGGATCTCTAGAAAGAGCTGGAATTCCCATCATGAATTCAGAGAAATGATATTAGTGTGTCAAATGATATCAGATATTCAGTCAAAATTCAGTCAAAAAACATAGCATTATATTGTATTTCATTGTTTAATTGTTGATGCTTATTGCCATTGCACGGGAGAGTGATCAGATGATTTTGTTTTTGATCATTTATGAAGTTCAGGTCAGTTGATTTGAGTGTCACTTATTCAATTAGGCCAGTGCTGTATGCATCTCAAGATGCATATTTTTTTTTACTTTAAACTACTTTTTAACTTTTTTGCCATCTTAAAAAATTGACGAGAATGGTTAATGTAATTTTTTGTTGATAGGTTTATGTAGGTCTGTGCACAAATAGTTGAATATTCGACCTTCAATAATCACTTAAAAAAATAGTATTCAAATTTTACAAATGCAGTGAATCCATGATGAAGCCTAAGCATGCAAACTAAAACTTACAATTATAACTAAAAGCACCTTGTGGAGCGGGGAAAGAAATTGATTGTATTTGATGACAGAATGTCATCTACCACTATTATTTTGATCAAAATGATCATGTCGTGTAGACATGTGCGGATATTCGGTAATGCGATATATCACGATAATGAATATGCACGATATTGTTATCGTGGGCTTTTCAAAATACAGTAAATAATAATTTATTACCAATTATTAAAAAATTTTTTCCCCATCAACCGTATAACATGCACAACACCGCTGTATTCTGCGGCAAAGGGACACGCGCTCAGATGTAAACAAGCCCAACGTGCATGAGAAGCACAAGGCGGAACGAGTAAAGGAGACGCGCTGAATGAAAGTGCACATTCACTCTCTGACAGCAGAGGGCGCTGATGGAACAGCAGAATGCAGCGATTATCCCGGAAACCCGTAAACAAATCAACTGCGCTAGTGGTTTTTAAAATGCTTCAAAAAGACATTAATTTTTTTGTAATCTCAATGTTGTTCAGCACAGCACCAAATACTTAATACTTATAGACCTTATGTAGCCCCGCCCCTTTTCAGCCCTTTTCTTCCGGTTTGTATTTCCACGGCGATCTTACGTATTTATGAATGAACTGCTTAAACTTAAACATTTTTATATTTTAATCTGGACTACAACATGCCCTAATGATTAGAAGTGTTCTGAGTATTTGTTATTGTTCAGTAAAACTTTGAGACATATGGCTTCATTAGCATTAATTATTCTTAGTTACTGTTTAATAACATTACTAAAATCAAAAGAACTTATGTAATGGACCTGAGATAAAACTAACAATGATCAGTTGTATTTCTTAACTAACATCAACAAAAAATAATACTTTTTTGTAATAAATGTAGCTATTGCTTTTAGTTAATGCATTTAAATAATGAGACCTTATTGTAAAGTGTTACCTGTTGTTCTTTATAGTGTAATTCTTTTGTACTTTAATCTGTTCTTATAAAAAGAGTTCTTAAACCTGTTATACTATGACAACACTTTTTTTTGCAGCTTATTTCAGTATTGTGATAATACCGTATACCGTGATAAAAGCTTCAGCAATTAATCGCAACATGAAAATTTGATACCGTGACATGCATAGTCGTGTGCAACCTTTGTCAGATGACTGCTAACTTGAGTGTATATATACAAGTTCTGTACAATAATTGGCACGGTGTGCTTTATTAGCGTTTTTTCGTTTGTGCTGTGAGCTTAAATTCTTTTGTTCTATAAATTTTTTTTTTTGTTTTTTTTGTTTTTATACATTATTAAAAAATCAGGAGATATATTGTAAGCTTGTTGCATCTATAGCCTAATTATAAGCTTGTTCAGAAATGGTGACATAAATTGAATGATTAAAAAATGGCATCCTTCTCGTTAAACTTCATTGAAATAAATGAATAATCAAATATGTTTGTTTTTTGTTTTTTTTGAGCCAAAATATTCAAATAAAATATTTTTGAAAAATCCTCATCCCCAGTTTTATGCCTGTCAAGTCTCCTCTAATTGCATTATAGCTTTTAAAGATATTGTTGCAAATTACAAAAATTTATAAAAGTTATTAAATTTGTTGTACTTGTAATGTTTTAAAAAAAAAATTTACTTTGCTTTGACACTTAACACTAACACTTATTTTTGGGGCCTGTTTTGTATTAAACAATGTAATTCAAAAACGATCAATCTTGTATGAAGGGAATTGTTATATAATAGTTTTGTTTTCTTCTCTTTTAGTTACTTTGATGTGGAGCTAACAGCAGAGGTGAAAGTAGAGGATGGTGCATCTCTTGCTTTGTTGACATCTGTTACCCCAAACCTTGGTTACCAAAAACCAGGTAGGTTTAAGTCTGTACTTTATGATAATGTAAATAGTACTGTAATGTGTGATCAAACTAATTTCTTAATTTTCTGTCTTCTATAGGATCTTTTTTGAAAGGACATTTTCTCTTTCCAGCATCTTTAAGGAAAAAGAGAGTGTCTATAGAGAGTTCTTTGCCTTCAGGCTCTTTTCCTGGATGCTGCTCAAGTGTAATTCAAGCCTCTGGACAGATGCAACTGCCCTGTTCCCTTAAAATCTCTGAGAGGGTCATAGAAATGGCCAAAAGCCCTCTCCCCTCATCACCCTCCAACTCACCATCATCTCCTTCATCTGCTCCCTCTTCCCCCTCTTCCTCCCCCTCATCGTCATCTCCTGGTGGAATGGGTACAAACTACCGTGAGGATGAAGACAGAGGCCATGCAGGAGACAGCAGAGGCAGCAAAGGAACTGGAGACTTTGTGTCATCCACGTCATCCACTTTGGTGCCATCATCAATGCCTGTGCCACCTTCTTCTTCTAATCCTTCACTCCATGCATCATCATCATCCACACATCCATGCAATGATGGACAGAGGGAAAGTTTAGAAAATGACATATATGACCCCTTTCACCCAACAGAGGGCGAGGGGGAGAGAGACCGGGTGTCCACTGAAGATGAGGAGGAAGAAGTTGATAAGTATGATCCCTTTGAACCAACAGGTTCTCCAGCCTCTGAGACAGAGGAGGAGAAAAGATGTGTGGATGAGGGAGGAAGCAGCATTAATAGCGAAGGGAATGTTGCAAAAGCTGAAAGAGCATTGGAAATGGGGCCGCCTGCTGGCACAGAGGGGGGGCCTCCAGATTCAACAGAAATTGACGCTCCATCTTCGATGTTCAATAATGTACCTTTAGAACTCAACAGCAAGCGATCCATCAAAGACAGAATGAGGGAACAGGGAAAAAATCAAAGAGAGGGGGGTACAGACTCTGAGCACTCTGAGATAGAAGAAGGAGAGATAGTGGGGGCCAATGAAAGAGGAAGAGAACGAGTGATTGAGAGAAGGAGGGAGGTGTTGCTTCCATCCTCAAGCAGTCCCTCTTACCTTCAAGGGGGTGTCCCAAAACCAGAGAGGATCTTACGGGTCTTAGAAGGTGATGGGTTTGTATCTGTCCGCGCTGATGAAGAATGGGAGAGGGAACCAGTGGCTTCTGTGGGTGTTGGAGATTTGAGACGAAAACTGACGAGTAGACGAAAAGAAAGATTCAGATCATGCCCTTCTTCTGCATCCATATCACCTCCTCCTGCCCCTGTTTTGCCTTTGCCCTCTCCTTCCTTTCCCAATTCTCCACCTCTATCCACTGATAAAGGGAGGAGTCGCAAATCCTCTAAGAGTTCAAAGGACAGGGATAGACGCAAGCGGAAAGAAGGAAGAGGAGAGAAGGAAAAGAGGAAAAAAAGGAAAGAGGGAAAGGAGTCCGGTGAAGGGAAAAAAGAAAGCAAAGAGAGGGACCATGAAAAGAAGAGTGAAAAAGAGAATAAAAGCAAGGATAGGGAGAGAGGGAGAAGCAGCCGAAGCGATAGTCGCAAGAGGAAAAAGAGACGCAGGAGCACTCCAGAACCTTCTTCCCGCTCCCACTCCCAGAATGCCTCCCGACATGCACACAGTCGCAGATCTTGGTCCAGCCCCTCGGAGGACCGCCACAAAGATAGAGACCGAGATAAAGAAAGGGAGAGAGAGCGAGAAAGGAACCATGAAAGAGACAGGGATAGAGACAGGGATAAGGACCGGTGGCGAGACGACAGGGATAGAGAGCGAGACAGAGACTCCAGAAGAAGAGATGGACGAAGGAGAGATAGGGATGAGGATAACAGGGGGTCAAGCAGCAGAGAGAGAAGCAGTACAAAGAGGGGCAGAGGAAGCAGTGACAGGAGAGACAGAGAGAAAGAAATGATTAGAGATCGAGACAGGGACAGGAGAAGAGATAGCAGGCCTGTTGTACCCCCATCAATTCAGGATCTCAATGGCTCTGACCTTTTCGCAATCAAACGTACCATCACTGTTACCACCACTACAACGACCACCACAGTCCCAACTTCACCGCCTTGTAGCCAGCGGCGCTCCCACAGCCGATCCCAGAGCTCTGACAAACATCATAAGAGGAAGAAAAAACGAAGGAGACGGTCAGATGATGATGAGCGAAAGGACGAGGAGCACAGGAGTAGGTCCCGCCCCACCTCCATAACGTCTCCTCGTTATCATGGATATGAATCAGATCATCTCTCTGATCGTCCTGAAGTAGACATGCTCTCTTTGGATGGGGAAGCACTGGATTCAGACTACCCTTCACTAGAGGACTCACCACTACTTCCTCCTCCTCCTGAGCCCCCTCTACCCAGTCCCAAAATTAAATCTGGAGCACCCAAAACTAGCCGACATCATCTGAAGAAGAAATCCAGACCTGGCAAGACAGTTGGTCAGTCTGAATCCACCTCCTCCTCTTCTTCTCATAGACCAAAAGCCAAAAGTAAAAACCTTTTGTCATCTCTCTCACCACCTCTTTCTGCATCCTCAGGCAACACCACCTCCCTTCAGCCCACAGCTTTCTCATCCACTACTAAACGAGGAAGGAAAACTGGCAAGGAAAAAGTAGGGAAGAAGGATGCCGGGCGTTCTGGCAGGTCCAAAAAGCTCAGTGGCAGTAGCAGAAAGGGTAAGCTCCAGTCTAAAGTGTCTGTCTTGGTTCGTGAGGGTGTTAGCAGCACTACTGGGAACTCTGGGAAGTTGGGCCTTGACCTTCTTGGACCTGCTGGTGTTGTAAGTGGAGCTTCAGGGCCCTCAGTTGTTGGTGGGTCCATTGCTGTGGTGTTCCGCCGGGACAATGAGAGTCGGTCACCATTTCTTAAGCCCTGCTCAGAGACACTGGCTCTCCCAGGTAGAGGCAAAGACCCAAGCAAAACTGGGAAGCAACGCAACATTCTCGGGCCTCCGTCGTCAACAAATCCGAGTGGACTGAAGTTGAAGAAAGCCAAGCCAAGCTCTGCTACATCCACGTCCTCATCTGCCTCTTCCCCTACTTCCTCACTGGCAGCAAAACGTAGAAGGAGGCCTGGAAAGAAGCCCAGAGAGAAAGGGCTAACTGTGGATGGAAGTGATTCTAAAGGTGCTAATAGTAATTGTAGCACAGTTGGTGGTGGTTGGGAAGGCGTATCAACAGAAATGCAGCCGTTGCTTGGGGTTGGATCCAAGCCATCCAGTCCTCCTTCGGCTCTTCCTGGTCCAACTCCCTCATCCTCTTCATCATCCTCCACTTCCTCATCAGCAAGTATTCTTCCTCCATCCTCGTCACCACCCCACACACCCCCATTATCTTTGCCTCCATCTCGAGATACTAGAGAGTCATCCCCAGACTCTCAAACTGTTGATAGTAGCTGCAAGACACCAGAGCCTTCATTCCTTTTGGAGGAGGGCCCTGGTCAGTCCAAAGCCTCATCTCTCACACCTTCAAAGTCCCCTGCCAGCCCTCCCAGTCTGCTATCATCACAGATCAGGGGCGATACCATATCCCAGTCCACTTCCAGTGCTAAACCTCTCCTACCAGATGATCAGAAGGCATCACCACCATGCTCCACTTCAGCAGCTTTGGTGTCGGCCTCTATCTCTCATTCCAGTGCTCCTCTGGCAAATGACCCTTCTTCCTCCTCCTCTTCTTCAGTGTCCTCATCTTCAGTAAACAAGCCACCGCCACCTCCGCCCCCACCCCCCTCAGCTCCTTTACCCTGGAGTCTACAAACTGGAGTGGACTGCACTGCTGGAGGTGTTTTAGCATGTGAGTGTTTAATGCATGATTTTTAAGTAATTCCCTGTTTACATGCATTTTGAATTTTTAGTCTGATTAGAATTCATAATGTCCTACTGTTAAATCCCTTTTCAGTGACAGCTCTCCTCTTCAAAATGGAGGAGGCCAATATAGCCAGCAGAGCCAAAGCACAGGAGTTTATCCAGGCGACAAGTCAGGTAAAATCTATGAAATGATAAAGGGGTGCTCACACTAGTTTTCTTTCCATTGACTTCCATTCTAACAAATTCGGGTGACTGGAAATGCAAGCTCACGTAAAGGAGTTTTGCATTTCACAGCATTTTAGATTTCAAGTTTGGTGAAGTCTAACGTGCAAATTTGTATCACGAGATGGCATGTGACGAAGGTTGATACATCACAGTGTGACCTCATAGCTGAATTAAAAGAAGGCAAACTTTAAAATTTGCAGGATTGCAGTGTTGCAGAGTAAATTGTACATTTTGTACATTTTTGATTTATAGTTACTTATGTTTTTTTAAAAAGGTGCCACAAAGTGTGACGTCCATTGCAATATCCAAAGAAATTTTGCATGTTCAAAGTCTAAAGCCGGGGACACACTTAAAGGGTTAGTTCACCCAAAAATAAAATTTTCCCATGATTTACTCACCCTCAAGCTATCCTAGCCATCTTCTTTCAGAAGAACACAATCAGAGATATTTTTAAAAATATCCTTAGTCCTCCAAGGTTTATGATGTTTGTGAATGGGGGGCCCGCATTTTGAACAAAAAAATAAATAAAAAAGCATCAATCCATAATCAAAGCGATTCGTTTTATGCAATATGCGTACAGTCGTCCGCTAGAAGCTAGTTATTTTAATTTATAAAGTTTTAAATATGGATATTTTTCTTACAAAACCTCGTCGCTTCGCTTCAAAAGGCCTTTATTATCCCACAAGAGGTTTTATCTGCACATATGGAACTGCAGATAAATAGCGGCAACTGTTTGTTTACATCCATGTTCCTTTTGGTACAAGATCTCACGCTCTGTTAAGTTATTGTGATATATGCCCGTTGTGACTTGCCAATCGTTCAGTGTGTTGTGTAGCGGTCTCACTCAGTCACAAACGTTTGTGCTCTTCTCTGACTGTCAAAGATTAGAAACTGCTCCAGTTGAAGGAAACACTCTGTAAGTGTGTTCAGTTCAGTCTTAGAATATTTCAGCTAGTCGTTAAGTATGTGTCCCCGGCTTAACGTCACTGGGCCTTTATTACTATATATAATGTTGTCGTTTTGTGGGTTTTTCCTTCTGAATGTACAATGTTCTTCCAAATTCCTAAAGTCTAGTTAATCGATAGTTTCAGTCACTATTGATTGTGAAGTTCAATTAATTACCTAACTTTAACTTGATAGTGAAATAAAATTGTATTTTTCTTTCATTTTACACAGATTCTCTCTCAGGCCAATCAGAACCAGTCACAGACACACCCTCCTTCATCATCCTCATCTATATCATCACAAGTTCCTCCTCCTCCATCACATGCTCCACCCTCAGGACCCACTCCTGCACAGTTTATTCTCCACAGCTCTGTTCCATTGGTTGGCTGCACCAAAACTCCTCCTTCACACTTGCACCCTGGACTCTCAATGGGAGGAGGCTGTGCTCAGACTCCGCCACCTCCATTGCCAGCGGGAATGACAGGGCCAACAGGGGGCAGTGAAACGGGCTGGGACAATGAAAGTAAAGACCCTGACAAGGTATCAACACTCCTTCCTTTCTGCATGTTTATATATTTCCTATAATTAGGGTTGCATGATTAATTTGGGGAAAAAATCTGAAATCTCAGAAGTAAACAGTTTAAGCTCTGAATTTGACATCAACCAGGTGTAATGTGAATGCAAAGATTATTAATTTAAATTTAAAGACAATTAGATTTATTAATTTTAAAGAACAGATATTGCTTGATAATTTGTAGTTTTCTTGCTTCCTGTTTCAGTGATTTTATGTATTGTTTTCTTTCCCTGGAAATCAGAACAGCAATATGAGAAGTTAAATCAAGCTACAATCACAATAATTAAGCAATTGCAGTATGGTTTTATTTGGCCAAGTCTTGCAACCCTATCTATAACAATTTCATTCTAAATCACTTATTTTGCTTAGTATCTGAAGAAGCTGCACACCCAGGAGAGGGCAGTAGAGGAAGTCAAATTGGCCATCAAGCCATACTACCAGCGCAAAGACATCAACAAAGACGAATACAAGGATATCTTAAGGAAAGCTGTGCACAAGGTAAATATAGCTTTAAGATAGCCCTGATTTGCAGAACATAATGTGCTTCTAATAAATGTCCAGAAAGAGTATATCGGTATAACTAAATCTTTCTTTACCTCACAGATTTGTCACAGCCGAACAGGTGAGATCAACCCAGTTAAAGTGAATAACCTGGTCAAGCTTTATGTCCAGAGGTACAAGTATTTTAGAAAGCACGGCCGCAAGATGGACGAGGAGGAAAAAGAGGACAGGGAGTCTGCCTCAATGCATTCCTCAACATGATTGGACAAAGACTGTTTATTTCTCTCCATCTGGTCAAACAAGTTTGCAAAGTCTCCTCCCCTGCACGTGTTTGGGCCCACCATGGCTATTGAGTGACAGTCGTTTGTTATATTGTTCTGTTCCCCCTCTGTGTTGACATCATGTAGACTTGAGTACTCCACCCTCCTTCCCATCTCTCTTTCATGTCTTGCTATAAATATGTATGAATATAGAAATGTGGTAAGACATAAAGTATACTTAAAGCGTTCTGAAGTATACACTCGAGACGGAGAGATAAAGATGGCGTGCCAACACTGTCTTACACATAATAATCAACCTGTACATATAAGTACACTACATAGGTGTTCTTTCTTCCTCTCTCCCTTTCTGAGAAGAGTGCACATTTTAAATAGTCAGCTAGCCTACACATTTATTACTATTGAGGTTTTGAGTGTGAAAGAATGAATGACAGAATTGAGAAAAGAATGTTATATTTACCCCTTTGAATTTTCTTTATTGCTAGGAATGCGTGTGCAGCCTGTTTTTTTTCCCCACTGTGTCAAAGAGCATTCAGGTGCTACTTAGACACGTGACACTCTTTCAAGTGTTGAGATAGCTCTGGAATGGAGGATATGTACCATCAGTTCCATCTCTCATAGAAAAGTGAATGTGTATATAGATGGAACAGAATGATGTTTGATAATGTTTGTTTTTGTTTTGTTTGTTTTTTTTACTTCAATTGCAGACAACTGAAATTTAAGCGTATTCTGACAATGTCATCACTTACCTAGAGATTTTATTTTCCCCAGTCAAAGTTTCACGTAATATAATTGAGTTGGCAGAAGACAGTCATTGGAAGAGGTACCGCAGTGTGTATATGAATGGTTGAGATAAATGCATGTGTTTTGGATTTTATTTGTACTGAAGAAACCTGTAGTGATTTTGAAGGTCACATGAGTGATAAATTTGTGCCCTTACTTCCAAATGAAGACGTCTGGTTCTTTTCTTACTCAGACCAATAATTTTAAATCTCTTATTTCTTTGACATCATGAGTGGCTTGTCTATTTCCTCCAGTTTTAGGTATACTTATACTCTTAAGTCAGATATGTTTTCTAAAAACATCCCCGATACTTTGAGTTATCAACTAAAACTTTATGTAGTACAGACATTACAGTTTCCATCTTTATTCATTACAGGCAATTGTGCATGTTTAAAACAGATCAAATTTGCAATGTATTACTTCAGGTTTCATACATTTCTCAATTGTTGTTAGTGTAGTTAGTGCTTTGTTATTTAGTCCCCCTAATCACTCTATGACAAAGATAGTGAATTGTTTGAAATATTTATAGCTTGAGGGTAAAAACTTCTTCTTTCAGCTAAGGAGGACAAAACAAGGACTGTCTAAAGGTAGTGCTGAAAGGGGTTCAATTGAAGTTAGACAATAGCTTACTGTACCAAGTGTTACATTGATATTGTGCATTCGTCACTGGTTACTATGTGAATGTTTAGAAACTATGATGTTATATTTCACATTTTTACATTTCCATGTAATTTTAAGTTAAATGTTAAAATCTGCTAGCTAGAACATCATTGGGGCGGTTGTGGCCTAATGGATAGAGTCGGACTTGTAACCCAAAGGTCATGGGTTCTCAGGTCCAGCAGGGGTTGTCGGTGAGGGGAATGAATGTCCAGCACTCTCTCCACCCTCAATACCACGACCGAGGTGAGACCTTTGAGCAAGGCACCGTACCCTCAACTGCTCCCCGGGCGCTGCAGCAATGGCTGCCCACTGCTCTGGGTGTGTGTTCACTGCTTTGTGTGTGCACTTGGATGGGTTAAATGCAGAGCACAAATTCCTAGTATGGGTCACCATACTTTGCCACATGTCACTTTCACTTCACTTTACTAAAGACCTAGTTCAAAATTTTATACATTAATATATGTATTCTTCTCTTATACCAGATCTTATTTTGGCTACACAAAATCTTAAAATTGGTATTACAGGAATTAAAGTACACCTATTTAACACTTATTTGGAAAGCTAGAGGCTGGTTTAATGATGGTTTGTATATTTTACAAGATACAAATTGTGTTGAAATAGCTGACATGGGTTTTGTTCTTAAAAAAGATCAGGTACAGCGGTGTCTCCTATTCATTTCGATGAACATATGTATTTCATATTCTACAGATAAGTTTTGATCCTCTCTCACATTGTTTCTCTTTTTGATTAAGAATTATGTTAAATGTCAAGTCTGTTAAATATGCAATATAATTATTACATTGCCTAACAATATTACAATACAGTTCAGAGAATAGTGGAAATGCAGTACTTAAGTGCTAGTTACTAATTCACTTTTATCTTTTTTGCATATAAAGTGTATATTGCAGTTAATGTTCACCCTCATGGTGACCTGGAGCTGGTTTTACACAGACCTCTACACCATATTAAGCGTTAGGTCAAACAGAGTTTACACTCATCTGAGCATGTCATTACTATAGGCAGAGACCTCATCAATGCCAAAGAAACTCCTGCATTTGTAATCCTGTTTCATATTTCCCATGGTGTAGATTTACTTGTTGCATATATGGTGGTGGAATCCAAATTGTATGTTTCTTGCAAAGTGTGAGCATTTCATTTGGACATGTACTAAGTTTACTGATAATAATGTCTGCATTCATGTTATGCAGAACATTTTTATATCCCCGTCATATGGGATATATGTTGGATACAATACTGTAATAATAATTATTGAAGATTTAAATCATATTCTTTCTTTTTTTTCTTTTCACAATATATTCCAGGTACGTAACCTATTAAATGTTCATCCAGTCTTATAATATCCCCTTAAAAGTATTTGTCTTTCCCCCACCTTAAGTTCTTTCTTTCCACTTTGTAGAGTCCATTCTGTTTCGTACATCATATAGGTTACACTAAACAAACTAAAAAAAGAAACGTCCCTTTGCTGTGGGATACTGTATTTTAAAGATAATTTTGTAAAAGCTAAAACTAACTTCAGTCAAACCAGCATAACTGGCCATGCAGAAATGACATATTAAGGTCAATAGTGCTTCAAAAAGACACGCCTGTAGGGACATGAAACAGTGGAAACATTTCTTACAACCAGGTGTATCCGGTTTCTAACAGCATATACATAGCGAAATAATATAGCGGGATTAGGCTATACAGTGGGCTATTTATTATCATATCATTATCATGAATAGTCTATTATCTATCAGACATCACAGCAAACAATATAGTACCAGATGTATTCGTTATAAATCAGTTTGTCCGCACATGTGTGGTTTAAAAACAATAGGGAAACTCTTATCTTTTTCTTGTTCTAGTCTTATCGAGCCTGCATATTTGTTTTCATTGCCCTCACCGCCCACAACTGTTCGGTTTATTCAACTGTAACAGACAATCATGAGCTCGTGCCGGAATGCGTCCAGGAGAGCGCGCGTGGGACGTCTAGTGTGGGCGGGGCTATCAAATTTACGGCTTTAGGAGAAGTTTTATTGAATATCTCGGGAATCCGGTTGATGGCAAACTAGAGCATAATTGAAACTAGACCCATGGAGCTCATCTGAAGAATAACTGATCCCTAATGAACCCAAGCTCTGAGACGGAGAGATGATCAAAATGAAGAAAATTGAAAAAGAAAATGAAGGAGGCGCAGGAGAGAGAAAATCCGAAAAAGATCAGGTGTGTTTGATACATTATTAATCTAAATAGTGTTATTTGTCAGTAGCCTACATCACGTGCAAATAGTCACCTAAATATTTATCAATACGGAAATTAGTTCATACAATCATTGTTAATGCTCTGTCAAGTTAACATTTTAAGGGATTTAGTAGCCTAGCTAATGTTTACTAGATGCTGTATAAAAATAAAAATAAAAATAAAAATTTAAAAATTAAAAAAACAAAAAAGCGGCAATCGACTAATATGACTACACATGTGCACAGACTAGTTGCTCAGGAGAAACTCTTCAAAATGCCATTATAAGCCCAATGACTGGCAATAGTCCTGTGTCAGACATTACACGAAATAGACGGCAGGAGTCTCGATTTTGTGATTGTATTTACTTATGCTCGTATGAATGTTGAATGACAAAGCTCTAGCTTATATTTACCAATCTATTCCATGTTTCCATAACTCTGTTATCTTCATCCACTCGCTGCGTTTCCTTATATTTGCATTTATTCATTTAGATGCTTTTATCCAATGGACTGAGAAACGAGAACATATAAGTAGAAACAATTTATCAATGGGAGACGATACAAAGAGTGCCACACCTACTTAATTTCAAAAGTCTCCACTTTAATATGTAAAATGTATGATGTAGTATGAAACAATTGCAAATGTCATGGCTGTTCTAATGGCCTTTACAGTCTTGTTTGGATTGTCTCAAAGATAAATTTGATGTGGCTTAGGAAGGTCAGAGGAAATGATTGACCAAACGTTCACAATTTAAAGCACCATATTAATGTTAAAAGCTTGTTTAACAGGTTATGCAGTACTTGCTCAATACAGGACAAAGATGTGGACACCTGTGTATGTAGGCACAGGTGAGGGGAATATATATATATATGCAATAATATATAATTGCAATTTATTGATGTGAATAGACAGAAAGTTAAGGAAATGTTAGGTTACATATCTGCATATATATATATATATATATATATATATATATATATATACACGTGTGTGTGTATATATGCAGATATGTAACCTAACATTTCCTTAACTTTCTGTCTATTCACATCAATAAATTGCAATTTCATAATTCTCCAATTTAAAAAAAAAAGTGACAAAAACATTGACAAAATACAGAACTAGTTTATTTTGTGTTATGCTGAATTATCATTCGTTATAGTTCTTGTGTTGGGCTTGTTTGTTTAATTTTAGGTAAGAAGTCTTACTATTTGGTTCAAATGTTTCTAAATGATCATTTTTTGTGAGATTTGCATTATTTTTGACATTTTCATTGATTTCAAATACAACCACCTTCTCTAATATTACATGCCTTCATGTTGTTAATTTTATTATAATAGAAGTTATAATTTATTATAATCAGAACAGTTAAGTACTATGATTAAGATTACTGTGATTATTATTAAAACGTTAATTCAATGTTTTGATGTTCTGTGAGGTAGTATTTCATTGTGAGAGAGCTTTAAGTAGGTAGAAATCACAAATAAAATGTTAGTTTCTGTGATTAGGATTGCATTTCACATAACATTTCCTTGGAATTTATTTTGCTATTCAAGCGTAGTCTTATAGTTTGTTCTTCTCAGCCACTGACTGTGAAAGAAAAGAAACCGGACCTGCTAGTGACTCATGCTTTACTGTGTAACATTATGTTGTAGAGCTGGATACCAAAGATGATTAAAAAGAGAGTGTGCACCACCTTTGTGGAGGACGCATCCAGGTACATTTTCCATTTTCTCTTGCATTTAAATTTAGTTTATGCAGAAAACTATTCAATCCTTTCATACTCTCTCATTGAAAACAGACGTTAAGCCTCTCGTAATATGATCGAGCCGTTAAGTTTCTGATTTGGCAATGTAGGGTTGGTCAACAAACAAGCCTTTTCTTTTTCTTTTTTCTTTGAATGAAGGTGAACTCCTAGCCATTTGTCAACATGGAATAATTTCCCTGTCCTTTTCCCCTTTATGACAAGCTATTGTTATATGTAATGGGCTTGATTCACTATAGGTTTTGGGCAAGTACTGTTTTAATGTAATTTATTTATTCAAGTGATGACGTGTACTTTGTGTGACTTTTTTAGTTCAATTTGAGCTATTAACATCTTTTTAAATAAATGTACCTTTTACTCTGTGTGAATGACACACATACAGTATAAAGGAGATTGATTTATTTTCTCTCTTTGTGTTTGAGTTTCTTCCTCTGAAATGAATAGTAAGTATGAGAATTCAGAACCCACTGAAACCTGCTTTGACAGTTTTCTCTCTCTCTCTCTGTGGCCAGTAATGGGGCTTTGTGCCAATGTGGTGGAGCACGGGAAAATCATGCATCCATAACAGCAGGTGATCATGCAGTCAGCCAATGGGACAGTGAACAGCACACCTCTGAATACCCCACTGATGCCTTTGGACAGCTGGAGTTTGCTGGAGCTGGACGGAGAAACAGTCCTGTGGGTATCTTGCTTTCTTTTACCCCTGCTCAAGCACACAAAATCACAATCAGAAACTCCATCTGACAATGCAATATGGTTAATTAATAGTACTCTTCAGTGAGGTGGGTAATTAGCAATATTACACATTAGCAATATTGCAGCGAAAATTCTGAAAAAAGTTCTGTTGTCTATTGTCAGTAGTGTAGCAATGCATAAAAACTGAACTCACACAGAAGTCACTGTCAAACCAAGCAGTTTTCTGTTGGTAATGCTGCAAATTTGCGTGACCAACTGAATCCATTGTGAAATCCTCAATTGTCCGGAATCCTGTTAAATAAATGTGACCTAACAGCGAACAATAGTTTTACAGCATTTATGGTGTATTCATTTCTAAATTAATTAACAATGAACAAATGTATATTAATAAATGAACTGTAACTGTTTTTTTATTCAGCTTTCAGAAAAACATATAGTTACACTTAAATTAACTGTAACTTAGATTGAAATTTTTCATTGTTAGGTCATGATGTTGAAAGCACCAACTAATTAAAAAAAAAAAAAAAGATTCGTATTGTAGTGTTACCATTTCATTTTCTTAAGAATGCACATTTTTTAGGGTAAATTCACTATATAGTTGTCAAATTGGATGAGAAAATAATTCACAGTAAAAATTTGAGATAAAAAAAAAGAATATAAATCACTAGTTTTTGACACTGACCAACAGCGACAGAGTGTGAGGCAGCATCTCTCTTGCCTCCCCTGACCCCATGATTTCAGGGCAAAATCCTGCTTTTCATTCACTCATTAAGTGCATTGAAATTGCATGTGCATTTAAATTAAGTTATAGATCTTAGTCAAGGTAGAAACCATACTGAATTGAATCTCATACACTTTTCATACACAAATACACAAATCAAAATTACAAAAATGAAGATCATGTTATAAATGTGTGAAAAACACATATGCAAAGCAAAGCAGATGCATAAAAAACATGTATGGTATATTATAGAAAGTATAAAGGTTGTAGGTCACATGCAATTTACAAATCTCACAACTTTCAACAATTTTTGGGAGTTTTTATCTACCGTAAGTTTTTTGGAAAATTATTTTTATCACCTAAACAATTGGCATGTTGTTAAAACAGCAGTACATTTCATTCAACACACTGTTGAACACATTTAAAATATTTCTACCCTAACTAAGGTCTATTTTAAAAGTATGCCAGAGCAATTACAGAAGAACAAAAATAACATTTAATCTGCAGTGATTATAAACTTCCCTTTAACCCTCCCCATGGAGCCATATTTCATAAACACATTACAGCCAATTAACATTAGACAGTAACAAAAGAAAACCAAAGTGTTGCCTCAGGCAGATCCATTGTTCAGGCTTGCACTTTTGACACAAATCCCTTCCTACATACAATGACAACATAAATATCATGCATGTTTGTGCATGTGAGGAACATGTCCGAATGTCATGCTTGTCTGGATGCCTTTGTACCTTAGTTTGGGCTGAATAACATCACACACAGAAATTTTAAATACCGTTTTTCTGCTGTGCTTTTATATGTCATTCATCTTGTATCCCCAAGTTTCTGCGTCTGTCACATGACACACCACCTGACAACGTGTACTCGTTGATGACATCACAATGGGGTTTGCCGGTACCCAATCTGGTGGTGTCTGTGGTGGGGGGAGAGGGGAAGGAGCAGGTGAAGACGTGGGTGCGAGAAGTGATCAGACAGGGTCTTGTCCGGGCTGCACAGAGCACAGGTAACCTCTCCTGCTTGTGTATGTTTAGCTCAGTTATGTAATATTATATGCATGAAACCTTTATACTCACTTTTCTAATGAATCACATGTGGACTATTAACCCTACCTTCACCCTCCACCCTTCGACCTGGGTTAATATTGCATACTAACATAAAGATTATTTTTTATACTCACTTTACATTTTCTTTAACTGAAATAAAACTTTTAAAAAATGATTTCTAAGAACATTACAATATTTATTGAAATAATTTAAAGGCCACAGACCAGTTTTGCTACCCAAACCACCAGGGCTGCCAGGTCTGGGTAGCAAAACTAACCCTATGACCCTAGCCCAAAAATCAACAAAATAAAAATATGCCACTTCCATACCTACAATATGTATTTAAAAAACAAAAACAAAAACAAACTTGGCAACCCACCCAGGTGCTTCATAAGCTTGACAGATCTGTGTTTCTGAAGACATTCACCGGTGATAAGGCATGAAACACCAGTAAAATTACCACACTGATAACAAAAATGGACTCTACAATGGCTGCATAGACATGCCGAGTCCAAGTATATTTTGTGAACGTTCAGCTGTTTCTTTTTGCTTTTGTGTATTTAAAAGTTTTAACTCAGATGCAGATATGGTTCTAGGTAAATGTCACCTTTGTCTCACAGAGTAGCTTAGGACAGGTAGCTTTATGAAATGTGTTCTGGAAGGAACTGTTATTAACCACGAACCCAGTAATTAGTCTTAAGGTCAGTGATAGACAGGCCAAACTAGTATTACTCAACAGTGGAATTCCTCTTGTGCATGTGTGTGTGTAATGATCCTTGGCAGATAAGGTTTTTTTATATGGTAAACCTAGCTTGAATGCAGAAGTTGTGTGCTGCATTATGTTATAGGGTTAGTTCACCCAAAAATGAAAATATTGTCATTAATTACTCACCCTCATGCCGTTCCACACTTGTAAGACCTTCGTTAATCTTAGTAACGCAAATTAAAATATTTTTGTTGAAATCCGATGGCTCAGTGAGGCCTGCATAGCCAGCAATGACATTTCCTCTCTCAAGATCTATTAATGTACTAAAAACATATTTAAATCAGTTCATGTGAGTACAGTGGTTCAGTATCAATATTATAAAGCAACTAGAATATTTTTGGTGTGCCAAAAAAAAAATATATAACGACTTATATAGTGATGGACGATCTCAAAACACTGCTTCATGAAGCTTCAGAGCGTTATGAATCTAATGAATCTTACTAAGATTAACGAAGGTCTTACAGGTGTGGAACGGCATGAGGGTGAGTAATAAATTACATTATTTTCATTTTTGGGTGAACTAACCCTTTAAATACTTTGTTTATCAGTGATTGTGTTTGTGAATCTGATATATTTCTGTGTAATTTAATTAAGCGGAGTAATTTAGCTGATAGTAACATTTCCTGTGTTTTTTTCTTTTCCAGGGGCTTGGATCATGACGTCAGGTCTGAGGGAGGGTGTTGGCCGCTGTGTAGGTGAGGCAGTAAGGGATCATTGTGCAACAGCTTCATCTCTTTCCCAGGCCAAAGTTATTGCTGTTGGTGTTGCGCCTTGGGGCTTGATTCACCAACGTCAGCAACTCATAAACCCACAGGTACTGTGAATTCATTGTGCTCCATTATGAACACTTCACATAAAATGTATAAAATGTGTGAGCCACAACAATAATTATTTTTGTATTTATAGTTATTGATATATATACATTTATAGTAATATTTAATATATAGCCTAGTACTTTTAAATTATAGAAAGTTTGAAATTTTTGGACACTTTATAGTCATCAAATTTGGTGTAACATGTCCATAGTTATAGAGATAGACCCTGATTTGGCTAAACTGATTAGGCCAAAATTTTTACAGATCTTTTACAGATCTGGTAATAATAATTATTATTATTTAATTGAATGTATTATTTAATTGGTATCACATATCAAATAAAATCAGCATTATCATCATCATCATCATCATCATTTTTATTATTTTAAAATATTTACTATAAAACAATAATTAATAATCAATTTTGGATATTGGTAATAGGAACACAAATAATCAATAATCAGTTGGTCATAAAAATTATTATTATCCATGGATCTTGTGATCAACTCCACCTGTGGTTACTCTGCAAGGACATCTGTTTGAACGTCAGGCTACTCTTCTAAATGACCTTGGGTCAAATTCGTCATTTTCAACCTGCTTTGTATTGTTACAATGTCTGTAATATGTAACTGAACAATGTTTACTTGTTCTCCATGCTACTTGGACCAATAAATTCATGTTTATTTGACAGCAAAAGACTTTTGACAGCTCCAGGGCTTTCAGATTATACTTCCGCATTTTTGTTTCCTGGCCCAAGAACAGTCGGATCTACATTTGACAGAAGGTTATAAACAGAACAATTATTGTAAGGGTAGGTTTATCACTGTAAATTGTAGGAGTGCACCAATACCATTTTTTGAGGACCAAGTACGAGTACCAATATTTTTTTCTGGTACTCGCAGATACTGATGCCTATACATTTATTAATTTCTTTTCTTTTTTTTGGTGATGTGGCAGTTTTCCAAGCACAATACAGTGAGACTAATGAATGTAGGACAGCTTCTTTATTATTACTCCAGTGAAAAATTTAATAATTTTTCATGTATTCATGTATATTGAAAATAGCAGAGGGCCTAACACAGATCCTTGCGGCACTCCATAATTTACTATCGTTATCTTAGATTTTTCCCCGTTTAAATAAACAAAATTGTGACGGTCTGATAGATACGACCTAAACCATATTAATGCCTGTCCCTGAATACCAGTGTAATTTTGTAGTCGATCTAGGAGTATTTTATGATCTATAGTGTCGAACGCAGCACTGAGATAATAAATAAATGCTAAAAGAGAAAGAAAAGAGAACAATGCCAGCGCAGTTTCTCAAGAGGAGCTGCACGAGCTATGATGTCCCTTGTTTGGCTTAAAACACTATCCCTGCGTCCCAGTGTCCATACTGTCCATCCTAAATAGTAAGTGAGATTAAAATAAGTGTGTCCCAAAGCATAGTATGTTGAAAAGAGTATGCTAAAAGTCCCCGGATGGTCGACTATTTCTGGTAAATTTTCAAAGTGTGGATCCATGCACACTATAATATTGCCCACAACCCATTGCGCTTTGGATGAGGATTCAGTTCAGAACTACAAATGTAAAGAGTAAAAAGTGTTAAAAAACTACAAAACATGGCGGATATGCGCGACCAACGCTGAGAGGTTTGAATGACTAATAATCAGTTCAATCTGATAGAAAATATTTATTTAATGTTATCCATTATATTTTATGCAATACCAATGTGGACTTTTATAAAGATCCGGTTGGCCATTAACTTTTAAATGCATCATTATGCATTAATATGAATTCTCCACATGAAAGACCCGCGACTGTCAATCATTTATATTTTAATTACAGACATGTTTTTATATATTTTTATAAAATATGATAACAATCATATAACCCACAGATAGATCGCACTGTCAGAGACTTTGGGAATATTCACACATAATTTATACACATAAAAACATGATATTAGAGTTTTAAAATCAAACATTTTAAAAGAGATCAATACATCACGGTTGTTTAAAGCAATGCATTTAGCATTAAGCATTGCATAAAGCATTAAGCTATGTCGTCAGCAAGTCGTTTCCCATCGTGCCTTTGGTCAGCGCAGTCGGTGGAGAGCAACTGTGCCCGACTGCAGAATCGGATGAGGCCGCCTCGCCCTCGCGAGAGGATTTTGACACACGGCGGCATGACATCAGAGCAAGGCGGCCCACCCTCGGACACATTTCTAACCAGCATGCATCTCGCGGTGATCACCGGTGATCGGTTCTGCGCAGATTTTGCTCATCTGAAACGAGCCTAATGACAGGCCAGTTTATGGTGACAGGATGCGACAGGACAACAGAGTTGAAGATCCCTGTGCAGGCTTTATTTACAGGAGAGCGTAGTCATACAGGCAGTAGGTCAAACACCAGCAGAAACAGGAGGGCAAGGCAAAAGAGTAATCCAAAAACAGGCAATGGTCAAGGCAGGCAGCAAACGATCATCAAACAAGGAAACAGTCCAGGGTCAAAACACAGGCAAGGCTAGGCAAGGACAAGGAACACAGAGAACAAGGTAGAACAAAGGCTAAACAATACTCCGCAACGTGTGTGTGTGTTTGAGTACAGAAATCACTTTTTAAGGACTACAACAAACAGCTGGTAGGGACTACAACAAGCTTCTTCCAGGGTTGGTGACATCACAAACCACAAAATTTGCATAAACACTGCCCTAGAGAACACGCAACTAAGGGGGCGAGGTCATGTTGGGCTCCTTTAGAGAACAAGAAGAGTTGTTGTAGTAGAGTGTTGCTGCCATACTGTCATTTTATGCTGGACTGCTTTACAAACGAGGGTCAATTAAATGCTGGATTTGCACAAAAGATTAACATGCTAGTCGATGAGTTGAATCAACTCCACAGCAACTACATAAATGTATCCACTAACCATTCAGAAACGTCCAATTGCATTCTAAAAGTTGTAACTTCTTCCTGAGTCTCTCCATCAGTGTCCGACTCTGGTTTGAACAATGTAAAGCTGAACGCCGTTACTGACAATTCATTAGTTTGGCTGCTTGAGATTGTCCAGCTTTGTTGTTGTTGAGCAACTGAAGCGCAAGCTGTTAATGCTCCACCCTCTTATGGAAAGCAGCCGGGAGCAGCAGCTCTTTTGCATTTAAAGGGACACAAAAACTGCATGTTTTTGCTCACACCCAAATTTGGGTAAATTTGACAAGCTATAATAAATGATCTGTGGGTTATTTAGGCTGAAACTTCACAGACACATTCTGGGGACACCAGAGACTTATATTACATCTTGTAAAAGGGGCATTTATAGGTCCCTTTTAAATAAGTCATCCTTGATGACGTATGCAGCCTTCAAAAGCAAACTCTGGAGGATGTAGCCTTCGAAATGAGACGCAGCGAATGTGTTCGTGGTCATCCAGTTTGAAATGCTGATTACAGTCATGGAGGTTTTCTGTTGTGGTGTTCTCTACATATTTATGATCCTTTGCAGCCTTTATCCCTGCCTACAACACTATGGATCCTTCTTTGGAAACCGAAAGTAACTCACTCCAGCTAAACATTTACTCTTACTCTTATTTTTACTTTATTATTGTTTACGGAACAATACGAGTCGACACCACAAAAGTTTGCTATGTAATGCTACTGAAGCAAGGCAGTATTAAGCATATTCATAGCAGACTGGTGGAAGGGGCCTTGGACGGCAGTGCCAGTGCATTGTGGGGGTTGAAGTTTTCCTACCTTTTTGATAGAAGACAACAGCTCTCTTTATGTTTTCTCTAGTCAGGTAGCACCGATTTCAATTTTTGTTTTCACTTTTCTACTGTATAGGCCGCCAAGTTTTTTGAAAGCCCATTTTGACAGCGATGAAGTACTCCTTTAAATGTAGTAGCAAAAATGGCTCAGAATGGCAATGTTATGTCTAGTACAATTTGTCTGTAGCAGTGACTTGGTTTGATATATTGTGAAATATCAAATGAAATATGGACATTATAAGTGAAGCTCAGTGTTTAGATACTTTTAACAGAGTGTACAGTAGCCATGCCATAAAACCTGAATAGTATTTGAACTGTTGTAGGACTTTGCCTAGGCTGCTCTGTAAAAATTTACTGTTGGTTACTCTTTACAAGGGTAGCTTCCCAGCACGGTACTATGTGCACAACATGCCCCGTGAATCCAGCTGCCTGGACAACAACCACCAGGCCTTCCTCCTAGTGGATGATGGGAGTGTAGGCCACAGAGGCTGTGAGACAACATTCAGAGCCAACCTGGAGGACTTCATCTCCCATCAGCGCACTGGCATCTGGGGTAAGAGAGAGTAGCAACTGAAAAGCTAATAATAAAATAATAATACATGTTTGAACTCTTCTTGAACACAGAGCAAACAACAGCAGACAATAAACTAATTCGTTTATTGTACGTTCAGATTTTCACCAAGCGGGAATTCATCTTGGACAATGGCATAAAAATACAAACATTTAATAACTATACATCCGCTTATATATACAAACACAAAATCTGATCGTTTTAACTGGCACCTTCATCAGGGACTGTGACGGGAAGCACAGACACATCCCTGAGGAACTGTGCACTTCCTTTTAATAAATAAAATAAATAACAGAGAAGTAAAAAAAAAGAATGAGAGGAAGGAAAAGGGAAACTAAACATTAGTGTACTGTTTATGCAAAACAGCGGTTTTGGTATTTGGTGCAGTAAATGCCCTCAGAATGGCATGTCATATGAGGGCTGCACTGCTCTCTAGTGGAGCAGACAGAGAATGCAGTTCTGAAACAAATGGAAACTAAACGCTAGTGCCATTAGTTTCTGTGTTTTTACTCAATTTTGTTATGATTGAATGTATTATTAGTAAAAACAAGCTGCATTTCCATTGTATTAACAAATCTGTCTTCCTCCTGTCCTTACCAGGGAGTGGCAGCATTGAGATTCCGGTTTTGTGTGTGCTAATCGCAGGTGATGCCACAATGCTAGAGGTCAATACACTAGTTTATTTCTTTATTTTAATATGAATAATATAATCAATTTTAAATTATTTCAAAATAATAAATGTAATTTAATTTAATTTTATGTACCTATTTAATGTAGTCTGAGTCACCATGAACAAAACAATGCACGTTTACAAATTACTTTGTTTTGTTCAGTGTTCATTGTTTTTTTTGTTTTTTTTCATGGTTTGGCCTGTTACACAATGTCCATGTTGCTATTTGCATTTGCATTTGCCATTGTTTTTTGGATTAGACTCACCAGTTGAGAACCATTAATTTATAATATGCTTTTTAAAATGTACAGTCATGACGGCTTATGTAGAGTGTCTAGAGATCTAAAATGGCTTTAAATAAATGTATTTATATATTAAAAACATATTTAAAATTAATAATCTCTTTGTCACCACAGAGAGTGGATTTATCTCTGAAAAACACCACTCCATGGTTGGTGCTGGCAGGGTCAGGTTCAGCAGCAGACCTGATAGCAGGACTACTGAAGGACCTTAGCACACCTCTGAGTCCACCCGTGAGTCCCACTTTGCCAACCGCTGACGAGAAAAGCAGTAAGAGTGCAAGTGTTGAGCTCAGGGACAGAGTGAGAAAGAGAATTAAGAAACATTTCCCTTCTGAGACAGAACTGGAGAAGCTTGTGGATCAGGTGAGCATACAGCAAGAGTCTGAATAGAGAGGACAAAGTTATTTCCTTTACTTTTACTTAATTTTCTCTTTTTTACACAGGGACTCAGTATCTATCACAACAGAGATCTGATCACTGTGTTCCGTGGAGACAAGGAAGGGCCAGATGACTTTGACACAATCATCCTTAAAGCTCTTGTAAGAGGTGAGATTAAATCACCTGCTTTGAGAATTCAACAAGTTTATAGTATAGTACGTACATGTGGGCTTATGTGTGTATGTGTGTGTTTAGCTGCTAAACGGGATTCTAATGATGCTAGCGAGTACACTGAAGAGCTGAAGCTGGCGGTGGCCTGGAACAGGGTGGATATCGCCAAGAGTGAACTCTTCCATGGTGACATCCAGTGGAGGGTAGGAATACTAGGGTAGGATTATAATTATTGACCAGGACCGATAGCTGAACTGTGTTTTAACATTACAAATTATGTTGCTTAATCTTTCTCTCAGTATGAAGACATGGAGGAATCAATGACTGATGCGCTGGTGAATGATAAGCCCCATTTTGTGAAACTCTTTGTGGAAAATGGCTTGAACATTCTGGACTATCTGACGTACCATCGTTTAGAGTGCCTTTACAGCTCACTGTCGGACTGTGATCTGGTATCCTCATTCCTCCAGAGAAGGCTGCAGGAGCGAGTGGGCTTAGCAGCTTCTCAGACCCGATTATCTGTCCTGCCTGATGAAAATTCCTCTTTCAAGAGCCACGCAACAACCCTCACCACACCATCTGCTGCTCGAGACCTTACCCTATATGAGGTAATATGAGGTACCATATACACACACACACACACACACATATATATAGGGTCTTTCACACCGGAGGAACCTTTTCATAGTTCCTAGAACTATTGGCTGAAGTACCCAAGTAAAATGAATTACCATTTTACCATGTTCGCACCGCAGGAACTAGGAATGACTTTAGTTCTAAGAGCTTTTTTTGGGGGAACTAAATTAGCTCCTACTTTAGAGTAGGGTCTAAACCAGTACTATAGGAACTATCAGTGATGTAAGTGTACGTGGATTGGTCAAACGCATGTCAAATACTGGCACCTGGCATTTTTAAAAAGCAGTGTAAACATATTTACTTCATGAACATGTAAAACATCTCAGGTTACGTATGTAACCATGGTTCCTTGAGAACAGGGAACTCAACACTGCGTTTGACATGCTATTGGGGAACGCCTCCTCGTGAACCGGTGTCTGAAAACAATTATCAAATCACGACGATCCTATTGGCCGGCGACAGCCTATGACATCATCATTGCGTGACCCGGAAGTATATAAGGAGTGCCTAGAGAAGCAGTCAGTACCTTATCGTCTGAAGGGACTGTTCAGCAGGCAGCCCGATGCATGGCAGGTAATGCAGTGTCTCGTTCCCTGTTCTCAGGGAACCATGGTTACATACATAACCTGAGACGTTCCCTTTCGAAAGGGAATTCAACACTGCGTTTGACATGCTATGGGGAACAATATACCCACGCCGCCATGCTTGAGGGGAGTGCATGCCAAAAAATGGCTAGACAAATGTCAGAACTAGCAGTTTCAACTGAAATGCCAGAACTGTTCCCCCTACGGGTCAAACATAGGCTGTCAGTGACAGCATTCCCTGTGGCCAACAGCCCAAGCTATAAGCCTCAAAGAGGCCTTCCACAGAAGGCCTACCAAGGCCGCTCAAAGGCTTCTGGAACCAAGCTTCTTTTTCTTTTTCAAAGAAAAGAGGGTACCTTTAAGGGAATATAGCCAGGGGGCCCAAGGGAACCCTAGCCAGTCACTTGTCAGGGGAACGTACTCGACCCTGATTGCCACCAGGGAGGCCGACCTGGTCTAACAGAAACCTGGTCTTGGCCAACAACTTGTCTGATCACAGAGTCTCAATTCACATTCTTCAGAGAAGATATCCAGTAAGAGGGACTGCAAAGAGGCAGTAACCAACTCAGACAAGATCGTAGAGATGGGCATCCTGGAGAGCATGACTCAGCTTAGCACTTTTTACCCTTACCAGTGAGGGGAGTAAAACTCTGCTCAATCCTAGGATCTTCTCAGCGATTGATTATTTGCACTGAGGAGGCTGTGCACTCTAAAGGGACCCAAATAAGGGGAGTACAACCAGCCTAGGGGCCGGTCTTTAACAGGGAGGCCTCAGAGAGGCCTTCAACCACTGACCAGACTTAGGGAGCTAAGTACTATGCAGAACAACCCTCTAGATGAGGGGAGTACTGGGCTCAACCTAACAGGTAGACCATACTATAGGCACAAAATCATGGAGGCTCCCAGAGAGCTTGCAACATGAAGTAATTCTACACAATATAGAATATATCACAGCAGCCTTGCAAAGGCCAGCCATGTGAAACTACATGCTTAATCTGCTAAAAAGACACCCAGATGTGGGGGATTCGCTTACAGGGCGGCCTGTGAAGGCCACACACCTAAAAGCAACTCAATTGCTGATAAAGCAAGAGCCCACAAAACATGGGAACTCGTTCTGATTTAAACCGAGTTTAACTAGCAGATAAGACTGTAGAGTGCCCACATAACAGTCTACCTCAACACAATCCAGCAAGCAGTGTACTCAGTAAAAACACTTTTTACTCTTTAAGCAAGAGGAGTACAAACTTACGCCATCATGCTCTGAGGGAGGTCCAAACAGGACCTGCGACTTCAGAATGACACGAGCGTCAGCTAGTGGCAGTGTCTAAGCTCTAAGGGAGCCAAATCTAAGAACCAAACTATCAAGTGAGGTTAACTAGTTAAACTCAACCTGAGCTTAATTCTATACACACATTCCACCAGGCAATGTACTCAGTAAAAACACTTTTACTCTTTAAGCAAGAGGAGTACAAACTTACGCCATCATGCTCTGAAGGATGCCCAAACAGGACCTGCGACTTCAGAATAACACTATTACACTAGTACTATTAATCCAACCCTTAAAAATACAGGGTGGGTACTTCACGACAGAAATTCTCACCAAAAAACAGATACAGTCTGTACTGAACCCTAGGGAACAGGAGCTTTCATAAAAAGCTACAACCATATCACTTAAGCTTGAACATAGTTCAAGGGGTTCAGGGGGGAAACTGAAGTCAAAGCACCACCAGATAGTTCTGGGGGAGTGGGGCCACAGCAACAAAGTTTCTATTCACATAGTGAAAAAAGGGGCCTACACCGCCTGAAACAATGGCACCAGGGAGACTTAGCAATAATCTGCTACCTTAGCTGCTATCTATTTTGCACCTACACCAAGGGGATAATGGGCCTTGGCCTGACAACTCTGATAAGAGGAGGCCAGAACTAGGAAAAACTACACTCACATAACAGAGGTACTATAAAAAAAGGGTGTAAAATGCTTCTAGCAGTCCGCCTAAACCCTAGTTCTAGCCTAGGCCATCCTATAGCTGTGGGCCTATAAGGCCAACACATAAGCATAGATCTGCCTGGGGCTAAGAAGCAAACTCTCAGAGAGGCAAACTCTGAGAATACTATATTTCTACAATAAAGCTCAGAGGAGCAGAGCTCAACCCAAGCACACAATGCCAGGCAGCCTGTAAGGCCGACGCTGAACATAAATCTATCTGAAGTTAGTGAAAGTTAATCTCAAAACTTTTATCAGAGGAGAAAGCTAATTTACCATAAGGTGGCTTACAATGCGGCTTAGTTAAAGCCCACATTTCAATACATATGAACGGTAGCTTCAGTGTCTTGAGTGAATTCTGCAAAGAATGAAGCCAACACATTCATACTACAAAGTACTACCCTTATTAATATATCGTTCCAGCCAACCTAATGGAACTTCAGGGCCCTTAAACCTCATCCTAACAGGAAACCGAGGTTTTTATAAACATAAGAGACCTAACAAGCCAATTTCAGCAGGCCCAACTGATATGCTTACAAACAGACATTGTGTGTAAAGCAACACCAGCCTGACCTGCTGCCGCATATAGAGCATTGGAGCCTGCCTATATCACAAGATAGTTGCACCCATCTCGTCACTAGGAGGCATCGTACCCATACTCCATCAACACCAGCGAATTAACCTGCTGATGTTGATGAATGCGCTGAATACAGGTTCTTCCATGCCTTCTCGATCTCAGTATGAAGATCAAGAAGGAATGGAAAGCTTACAGTGGCTGGAGGATTATGGCCAAAAAGGAACCGTTCGTCGAACAATCCGCGCGCGGTTTCTTTCTTAACCTGCTCCAATGGCAGCCGCAGTCTGCCAGAAGCACGTTCCATAATCTCAAACAGCTGTATATATGCAGGGGCAGGGTAGCTTTGAGGATTCAGGAGGCTCACCATCTTTATCCTCATCAGCCATCTCCTGCTCTCTTGTTTGGCTTAGAACAAGAAGAGCAATTGCTGCTGAATCTAACGATGTCAAAGACGACACATCATCATAATCCCGCATCTCTCAGCCGTCGAAGGTCGCGGGGAATTTCACCCTTCTCAACTCTTCAACAAGCTCCAGCTGAGAACGCCATGATCCAGTCTCTACTCTGTCTCAGCAAGAGTAAGACCCGAACCATTAGGTGCAGCTGCCGGTCCTTTTCCTCTCGAGAAAAAGACCAGAAGAGAGTGGAGCATTTTTACAAGTAAAACACACTCACAATAAAAACAAACAGATCCCACAAGAACTGCCTGTGCATGCTCTTTTGTTATCATAAAAGACAATGTTATAAGTTATGTGTGTGATCAGATGTCAACACTTCCTGAAACGTTTGTCAGATATAATTTGTCTTACCTTAGTACCAGTTTGATATCGCTTGTTTTCAAACAAAAAAGACGAAAAAGATGCTGACTGCTTCTTTCACTAGGCGCTCCTTATATACTTCCGAGTCGCACAATGATGACGTCACAGGCTGTCGCCAGCCAATAGGATTGTCGTGATTTGATAATTGTTTTCAGACACCGGTTCACGAGGAGGCATTCCCCCATAGCGTGTCAAACAGCAATAACCGCATCTACCTGTTGTCTGCCGGGTTGTGTTCTTTTCTCCGCCTCGATGATATGTAATACTGAAAGTTTTCATAGGAGATTTAGTCTCTTAGCCCCAATTTTTGCTCTCAGTCACGTAAATTATGCATTTACATTCCATCTTCGTTATCACAAAACCCACGACACACAACACAGCTCCGATCACGGCATTCTCCATCCACTGGTTTTTAGCATTTGTAAATGCCAATCTTAAAGACTCCGTTGTCTGCCTCTTCAGAGTTCCTATTGCTGGTGCGAATGCAACCAGGAACATGGCCCAGGGGAGAAATTAGTTCTCGGGGAGCTATCCTAGTGGCTAGTTCCTAGAACTGAGTTCCTAGAACTATTCAGTGCGAAAGACCCTTTAGTATACATGCACATTCTACCTATCAAAAGTACCGTTCAATAATATTTTAAAAATACTTTTAATACTTGAATTCTGCGAGGATGCATTAAATTGATCAACATTGACAGTAAAGACATTTATAATGTTACAATTTTTTGTATTTCTATTAAAAATAAATGGTGTTCTTTTCTATTTTTTTCAATCTTTCAGGTTTCACGGGTGTTATCGGAAATCATGGAAGATGTCTGTCAGCCATTTTACTATGGCCCTCTTGGTCTACATCAGAGAGTCACCTCAAGGAAAGCAATGAAGGTACCAGCCAGGTTTTTTCAGAGGTATTGGGATTGGTGAAATGATTTGATATATATAGTACATGTTAATACATTATTGATAACAATGTTGTGATCGTAGTTTCTGTCTCCTCTTTAAAGCATGTGAATAAGTTGCTGCTATCTGAGAGTGTGTACCGGAAGCAGCGCTGTATGACTCCCTGGATATCTCTGTTCATTTGGGCCGTTCTGCAGAATCGCAGAGAAATGTCCATATACTTCTGGCAAATGGTATATTTTTTCTCTTCATAGTTGAAACTAATATCATGTTCCCTACATATTATTTCTAACCTCCTAATTAATTGTGTCAGATATTTTGACAGATACCTTTTGCAAATGAGTTGCATATTACAATTATTCTGGACTCTATACTGTCACCTAGTGGTGTAGATTCAGTATCACACTAAAGCAAGTAAAGCAAAAGTATTCAGTTATTGATTTCACTGTAGAGATTTAGTGTCCAGGAGGGTTACCAAGGTAAAGTGAGTAGTATTTGGCTACTCCTGTGATCTTAATACATCAGCCTCCATGAGGTGATTGCTGCATGTAAAATACCACAGCTTTTATTATTTATTATGACTGGAGTGTTTGGTCATGATCTTTCACATGGTCAGCATGATAACCAAATCTGTGTTGTAAAAATTGTAATAATATTTTCTTTATTTTGGTCTCTTTCACTCTCTCTCTAAATGTGAGGCGGGGGAGTCTGTGCTAAGTGCTCTTGCTGGGTGTAAGATATTAAGAGAGCTCTCCAAGTTGGAGACAGAGACTGAGACCAAGCTCTCCATGAAGGAACTAGCTCAGACCTTTGAGAATCTGGCACATGGTGGGTGTGAATCAAGATAAAGAGTTTTTGAATGGGGTTCAAATGTCTGAGACAGTGCTAGTGTGTCTTACATACTTTTTTTTTTAGAACGCATTTTAAGAAAATTACAGTTTATGATTATATTTAAACTTATTTAAAATAATGAAATTAAATTATCAGGATGCAACTTCTCCTAGTATTTATGTCAGACTTTTGCTTGTTGGTGACCTAGCACATTTGCAGAACACACTGCATTCCACTGCACTGCTTTTGTATTGTTTTTCTATGTAAACATGCTCTAAACAGACATGTTGGACTGTTGCATCACAAGGTATTCTAAAAATGTGACATTCAAGTTAAAAGAATGTAAACATGTTTCTAGACCTCATGTTTTTAATGCAAAAAAATGTGTGAATGGCCCCTAATAGTACAGGATCGAAAATATTAAATAGGTAAAATAAAGTAAAATACAAAACAAATGTCTCATATTTTCAATGTGATCTCAGACTTTTGTACTCCACTACACTTCAGTTGTAAAGTTTGAGGTAAGCAAGTTTCTTGAGCAGCAAATCATCATATTACAATGATTTTTAAATATATATTAAAATAGAAAACCGTTATTTTAAATTGTGATATTTCACAATATCACTATATTTTTTGAATATATAAATGCAGCCTTGATGATCTTAAGAGGCTTATTTCAAAAACATTAAGAAATGTTAGCAACCTCAAACCTTTGAACTATAGTGTGTAACAGATTATTTTATGTGCTTGTTTTATTTTATTTTATTTTATGTGTAATGTATTTTCTCATCACTTTCATAATAGATGTGTTCAGTGAGTGTTACCAGAGCAACGAGAGCCGCTCTTGCAAGCTTCTCATCAGACAGTCACCTGTATGGGGTGGCGCCACCTGTCTGCAGATGGCCACAGCGGCTGAAGCCCGCCTCTTCTTTAGCCATGACGGAGTTCAGGTGAGCGCTTCTCATGCTGCTCTGCATCTGCTCTATGTTTGTATGTTGAAGTGTCAGTTTTGCCTAGGTTTTCTGGTGTCATCCTTCTTCATCTCGTCCATGGCTAGACTTTATTGTCAGAGATTTGGTGGGGGGACATGGACAGCAATACAGAGGTGTGGAAACTGGTCCTCTCGTTTTTCCTGCCTCCCTTCATCTACACCAAACTCATCAGTTTCAAGTCAGTACCTAATATTTTTGGCCCAGATTGTGGCATGAACGTTTAATTTTCTTTCTGGTACAGTTTTCAAATGCAATTCCATCTCTTAGGGAGCAGGAGGAGGACGAAGATGACTTTAATCAGGGTAAAGAATTCGACAGCGCAGATGGAGCCGAGTCATTGGCTGAAGTCTTAAACACGTAATTCAGGGTTTCTCAGTGCCATAAACATTTTCACTAAATTAGAGATGATATGGATAAAATAAAGACCGTCATATGTGTCCTTCCCAGAGATGAAGATGTGGAGGAATGTAATGCTTTAAAAGGAAACCCAAAAGGTGCATCTAAATTGCATGGCTACATATCCTTTTAAACTTTGACCTGCTGTGGGTTGTTTACAGCTTTATTTTTTTATATATTGCAGCATCAAAGGCTATCCTTCAAAAACGGCCTTTTATATTCCATCGATGGCGGCAGTTCTGGTTTGCACCTGTCACTTCGTTTCTAGGCAATGTGTTGATGTACTTCCTCTTCCTCCTCCTGTTTGCTTACGTCCTATTGGTCGACTTCAAGCCTCCACCTCCTGACGGACCCGCCCCTTTGGAGTTTGTGTTGTATTTCTGGGTTTTTACTCTGGTCTGTGAGGAAATTCGACAGGTATGAATCTTGAGTGTGTTTCCACACATTTTGATGTACTCGTTCAGTCACTGAATCTTGATCTTCCTCTCAGACTTTTTTTGTAGGATCTACCACTGTAATTCAAAGGATGAAGTTGTACATCCAAGACATCTGGAACAAGTGTGACATCACGGCACTCGCACTCTTCATTCTTGGGCTTCTCTGCAGGTTAAATTAGTCAAATCTGTCCTGTATATGTTTGTGTGTGTGTGATTGTATAGGTTAGTGCATGTGTTTTTGTTACAGGATGTTTCCGTGGTCGTATAATTTCGGTCGTGCAGTCATGTGTGTCGACTATATGGTCTTCACACTCAGACTCATTCATATATTTGCAGTTCACAAACAACTTGGTCCCAAAATCATAATAGTTGGCAAAATGGTGAGAAGGAGTCTTTCATTTTGAACATGCACTAAAACGTGCATATACTCCTACTCAAGAATGTTCATGTACTCCACAGGTGAAAGATGTGTTTTTCTTCCTGTTCTTCTTGGGGGTGTGGCTAATGGCATATGGAGTAGCCAATCAGGCACTGCTGTACTCCTACGACTCTCGTCCTGGTTGGATAATTCGGCGCGTGTTCTACAGGCCATACATGCACATATATGGGCAAATACCACTGGATGAAATTGATGGTATGTCTTGGTGTCTCTGATGTGTGTATATCTGAATGTTTGTAACTGTGTTTGGGTTTGTTTGTCTTTGAATGATACGCTTTGATGTTTATTCTTGCTATACAGTTCTATCACTATATATACAGTTTAAAATATTGGGGTCGGTAAGATTTTTTTATTGTTTTGGAAAGAAGTCTCTTATGTTTGCATATTTTTGAAAGCGGGTTTCAGAGTGAAAGTTATTGAAAATGATAACATTATCATTGCCATGTAATCTACAAAGACGCAAATTTGTGAAAACGGTGACATCATGCCCTTGCGTATTACATGTTCAGTCTATAGACGTGTAGTGTGTCTTTACAAATCGACATCACCAATTACTCGCCTGATATGCATAATACAGCATTTTTATTCATTTTTGCTCATCCGCTCATCCTTACTGGCCCCAAACGTTTGTACTTTTAGCTCAATTTCCTCAATTCTGTTTTTTTTTTTTTTTTTTTTTTCTCTAGCTGACAAGCGACATGAGAAACAGTGTACAGACAACGTCACTCTCATCCATGACGGGGCGGAGCCCTGCCCACAGTCTGATGCTAATTGGCTGGTCCTTATTCTGCTGTCAGTCTATTTGTTGGTCACCAATATTCTTTTGGTGAACTTGCTCATTGCAATGTTCAGGTAAAAAAAACTGCACCATTAACACTGATGTATAATAGTTTTCAACAAAATTATTAAACAGCACAACTGTTTTCAACACTGATAATAATAAGAAATGTTTCTTAAGCCCCAATTCAGCATATTAGACTGTTTTCAGAAGGATCATGTGACACTGAAGACTGGAGTAATGATGCTGAAAATTCAGCTTTGCCAACACAGAAATAAATTACATTTTAAAGTATATTCAAATAGAAATTTTTATTTAAAAATTATTTTAAATTGTAATAAAATTTCTCAATATCACTAGTCTTTTTGACCTCTTTCAAAAACATTCAATATATCTATCTCTCTATATCTATATCTATCTATCTATCTATCTATCTATCTATCTATCTATCTAATTTCCCCCACTTTTACATGTACTTTTTTTTACATTACATTTACTTTTGCTGTTATCTAACATTCAATTAAAGTTAAAGAGTTAGTTCACTCAAAAATGAAAATTCTGTCACTATTTACTCACCCTCATGTCATTCCACACCTGTAAGACCTTCATTCATCTTCAGAACACAAATTAAGATATTTTTGATGAAATCCGATGGCTCAGTGAGGCCTCGATTGCCAGCAAGAGAATTAACACTTTCAGATGCCCATAAAGCTACTAAAGACATATTTGAAAGTTCATGTGACTACAGTGGTTCAACCTTAATATTATAAAGCGACAAGAATACTTTTTGTGCGCCAAAAAAAAACAAAATAGCGACTTTATTCAACAATATCTAGTGATGGGCGATTTCAAAACACAGCTTTACGAATCTTTTGTTTCGAATCAGTGGTTCGGAGCGTGTATCAAACTGCCAAAGTCACGTGAACTATTGAAATTTCACTCATGACGTAACGAAGCCGGGTTTACTGAAATCACATGATTTTGGTGCTCCAAACCACTGATTCGAAACAAATAGATTCATATATTGTCTGCTATATTTGCTTTTTATTTATTAAATCCAGGCAATTGGTTGATAAAACATCGATTCAAATTAAGATAAAATTTTTACAAAACGAAATTCACTTCAAAGAAAGGCTTTCTACAAAACAAAATTAATGAAGTGGTCAAAATCATGTCTGACCCACTACATGTCTCCCGATATATTGCGCATCTTATGATGTATCCTATCTTACTCATGCTGTTCACTTTTCATAATAAAATAGATGACATAGGCCTATTTAAACATAAATATGAAACTACGTTTTCTTTAATGGCTACAACACGTAGTACAGTAGGCTACAGAGAAATTTCATGTCGTGAGCAAGAGCGGATCATGAGTTACGAGTCAGATCAAGAATAATTTATTTTTAGACTTATATTTAATATTGGGGGCATCCAAGTTATTTGACATATTTGATTTGAACGCAAAAGTTACTTTCCCTGGTAATTAGTTACTTTTATAATGATGTAACTCAGTTACTATTTGTGAGAAGTAACTAGTAACTATAACTAATTACTTTTTTTAAGTAATGTGCCCAGCACTGTCCATACTATAAAAATAATAACTAGCTTCAGTATCGTACAGCATTTTAATACTGGTGTATCCCTAGCAATGAAACACTTGAGGTCATGCTGTACTGTGAAAATAATTACAGCTGAAGGGGATCCATTTCTGCAACAATGCTTGATTCACAGTACAGCATGGCCTCTCTTACCGTATTGCTTATTTTGATGGTACACTCATGTTAATTGTCTACAGTTACACATTCAATAAAGTCCAGGAGCACAGTGATGTGCATTGGAAGTTCCAGCGCTACAACCTGATTGTGGAGTACCACTCCCGCCCCTGCCTCTCCCCACCCTTCATCATCATCTCCCACCTGCATATCTTCTTCAAAAGGGTCATTCAGAGATTGCCTTCCGTTAAGAGCCAACACTTTAGTATGTTCTCCCTTCTGATTTTCATTTAACATACACATCACATGATCCCACATTATATGCAGAGCCTCATTTGCAAAGTTTGTCTTTAACCTTGATGTGCATCTCTTAACTTAGTGCTGGACCTGAAAAGCAAAGAGGCCAGTTTGCTGAACACATGGGAGTCGACGCTGAAGGAAAACCTGCTTTCCACGCAAGGCAAGAAACAAAGAGAGAGCGACACGGAGCGGCTCAAACGCACCTCCACAAAGTCAGTCACTTCTATTACTGTACTTTCGTTCTCTCAGATCATCAATTACCAACTTATTTGACTTCAGATATGAGTTTTAGAAATAATGAGTAAGTGTGAAATATGTCTGTCCCTGACAAGTAGATCTGTATGTAATACACACCCAGGGGCATTTAGTAACCTCGCCGTGGCAGCTCTAGTTTCGTGTTTCTCTGCATGTGAAGGGGGGAGACATGGAGACTCCTGCTGAATCAGGCACCGGCATCTTGAATGACAGCATGTGTGTATGTGTGTCCATATGTGTGTGTAGGGTGGACAGCGTCCTGAAGCAGATGGTGGAGGTTCGTGATCACGATCGCAGGTTGAGAAAGCTAGAGTCGGAGGTTAGTGGCGGCTATACGCACCTGTCTACCTGTGACTATCAAACACAGCGACAAGTGTTTTTAAATCCCATTAGCGTCCCAGAGAGCACACGCATGTGTCTGTGGGTGCGAGACTATGGCTCTTGCCTTATTTTAGCTGCAGCTGTTGCGTTTGCTTGCTCAGCGCAGACCAAGGACCATCCGTCATCCTCCTTTAGAATGCAGATCCACTTTGAGTATCTGCCAAGCTGTCAGCCAATCGATGTAATTAATGAAGCTGCGCTTTAAAGGGGACCTCAGGTTTTTGACTGATACTCTGTCTCTTTCTGTTGCCTTATGACTCAGGTGGAGTACTGCTCTACTGCCCTCTCCTGGATAGTGGAGGCGTTGTCTCAGAGTGATCTTGTAAAACAGACTCGTCCACCTCCTCTTCCTTCCAAAGGTGTGCTGTTCACTCTCCTCTGCCTTACCCCCTCTAAGCAGCGTCAGTGTAGCTTATGTTTCTCAGGTTCCCTCTTAGTAACGGTGTTTGTTTGGCTGTAACATTTTAATGATCCGTAGTCACAAATAAATATACAGTTACATTACTTCAATTTTGATGGAGACATAACATCCTCACAGAATCGTTATGATCTTGGGTTTTTTTGTCTACCATATTTACACTTTATTTTAAGGTGACATAATTACATTGTACCTACTCAAATAAGTACTGAGTAATATTAATTAACTACGTGTACTTAGTATAGATTTACAGTTAGGGTTTTATTACAAGTAATATATATATATATATATATATATATATATATATATATATATAATAAGGCTCAGTCTTCAGTGTCACATGATCTTTCAGAAATCACTCTAATATGCTGATTTGCTTCTCAAGAAACATTTCTTAGTATTATCAATGTTGAAAACAGTTGTGCCTTTGTCTTTTTTATGGAAACCATGATGGATTTTTTCAGGACTATATGAAAATGAAATCTTTTGTAACATTATAAATGTCTTTACTGTCACTTTTAATCAATTTAGTGTGTCCTTGCTGTATAAAAGTAGTAATTTTTCTTTAAAAAAATTTTCTTTGTTTGTGTTTCAGGTATTGCTTCTAAACGTCCCACTTTTTCCAGATAAAAATTATGCTGATAATGCAGATAAGCAAACTTGGTTAACTTGGTTATGTTTGAGTTATTTTTTGTATGATGTGCCATTTCCTGACAATTTTTAATGTGTTGGTTGTATCAGTTTTTTTTAACATTTCATCAAAAAGGAGAACATATTTATTATTCAGAAAATAATAAGTTAGCTTTATCAGTTAAGATATATAAAATAAATGATCTGGGTGGAAATAACGGTTGTAACAGTTCGTCAGTTGTAAATATTCTGTAGTTGCCAATTATATATAGAAATGCATTGTAATTGTGTATTCCTCTGTTAAATGCTGTATTTCTGGTACCAAACAGGGTTCAAATTTAAAGGTTAAAGTAGCTGGAGATTTGTGGCATTGTGCTAGAGTTTTAATGCTCTTGGGAGTCCTTTTAGTCCATGTTTAAAATGTAATGTGAGTTGATTTTCCATCAGGGACTGAAAAAGGCACTGCATACTGATAATAACCACCCGTAACAGCTCATAAGATCTATAACTGTATCATGTTTGTTTTGTCTGGTTTTCCTTTTGGACCAGATCTCTTTTATCATTGGTTATATGTTTCCTACCAATATTTATGTCACGTCTTGTAAATGCTACAAACAAAATTATAAGTAGAATAATAAACACAATCGTCCACAATTACACTGGGATCAATTTGTTATTGTATCTTTTATTGACTGTTATAAATCAATATATTTTATGTGCTATTCATTTATCACAAACCTGTGTTTTTATTGTTTTCAAAAAAAGTTTTTAAATGGCTTTAATGTACCAATTAAATTTACATTTGTCTTTACGTTCTCCTCTTTGGTTTCTATTCCAAGTCTTCACCAGTGGCCATCTATAATGACCCCGTCCCCTTTTGAGTAGCATTTGATTCCTAGGTTGGCATGGTCTGAGTCTCCTACAAGCCTTACATGGCAAGAGCTGCGGCCCATGAGGATCAGGTTTTAATCTTCAGTAACTGTGGAGCAAGAGTGGGGGTGACTCGACTCTTCTAAAGATCTCTGCTTAAATCTGACTGGAGCTAAATCAGCACATCATCTCAGTTTAGCCGCTCGCTCAATGTGAACATGGATGAGCTGCAGAACAGAATCTGTGTGCTTGCTTTACTTGTATGAACATGCACGTAGTATTTTAGCAATTATCATATCATTGCTAATTTGCTATGTTGCCTGAGAGAGCCCATCACTAGTATATCTCTTATGACACATTTAGCAGATTCAACCTTTAAAGCTTGAAAAGGTTATATGTCAACATGTGCTTACACATAGACAACAGTCACAGTGCTTAAAATATTATAATAGCTCTAAATGTACTCCTATAGAAGTGATATATTTATAAAGAACTGTCATATCCACAAAATGAATAAGTGCCCCAGGCAAAAGCAGATCGAAGACTCACATAAGTTGAGGATGCTTTTTTGAATTGTGCAGACAGGATAGGAGAGTGATGCAGGTGGAGCACGGGCTGAGAGATAAATGGTTTTAGGAGTGAGGAGGACTTTATTTTAACAACTTCTGTTCTGAGCGCTGCATCATGAAAAAAGTGGGTCATATCAAGATGCCAGGCCATACACACTCAGCTGTTCTCCTCAGAGTAGAAAGAGCAGGATAAAGAAAAAGAGATGGAGTGAGAAAGACCAAGGACATGATATCTCAGAGGCATGTCTACATATCCATTTTCAACCACATTGCAATTTAACATCTCGCTACCCCCCACCACCCTCGACCACACCACCTCCCCTTGCTGTTCATTTTAGTTCATAATGAATAGTTAAAATGTAAAGGAGCTGGATTCCTAGAGGGACACTTTATTATTCTTTCAGAGTCTAAGAAGAATTTGTTAGGAAATGTTTGAGTTCATATTGATATATCTTTGCCATGTGATGGCGGACTCTGCTGTTTTGGCAAATATGACATTATTGAGATTTATTAAAACTCACATGATACAACTGGGGTCTTTTTCTCAGGATAAACATCGGAAAAGCAAGAGACTCCATTAGACTGCCATTTAATGTCATTAATATCCAGTGCTGGGTAGATTTCTTACAAATTGTAGTCAGTTACTAAGTCCAAATTTAAATTGTAGTTAGTAACGTAATCCATTAAATTACACATTTAAAGGGTTAGTTGACCCAACAATGAAAATAATGTCATTAATCACTCACCCTCATGTCGTTCCACACCCGTAAGACCTTCGTTCATCTTCAGAACACAAATTAAGATATTTTTGATGAAAGCCATTCAAACTCTCAAGGTCCATAAAGGTGCTAAAAACATATTTGAAACAGTTAATGTGAGTTCAGTGGTTCTATCTTAATATTATAAAACGACAAGAATACTTTTTGTGCTCCAAAAAAACTAAATAAAGACATTTCAACAATATCTATATGGGCCGATTTCAAAACACTGCTTTAGAGCTTTACGAATTGAATCAGTGAATCGGAGTGCCAAAGTCACGTGATTTCAGCAGTTTAGCCGTTTGATAAGAGATCTGAACCACTGATTCGAAACAAAAGATTCATAAAGCTTCAAAGCTTCATGAAGCAGTGTTTTGAAATCGGCCCATATAGATACTGTTGAAAAGTCATTATTTAGTTTTTTTTGGCACACAAAAAGTATACCACTGCAGTCACATGAACTGTTTCAAATATGTTTTTAGTACCTTTATGGATCTTGAGAGTTTGAATGGCTTTGCTCTCAATGGAGGCCTCACTGAGCCATCGGATTTCATCAACAATATCTTAATTTGTGTTCTGAAGATAAACGAAGGTCTTATGGGTGTAGAACGACGTGAGGGGGAGTAATTAATGACAGAATTTTCATTTTTGGGTGAACTAACCCTTTCAGGTAATATAATTGGACTACTTTTTGATTACTTTTAGGTTACTTTT